>CM061753.1:327455854-327824790 GCA_030979885.1 Lolium multiflorum | reverse complement strand
TCCCCGAGATGGGATTCGCGGCGGCGGCACGTCTCGGAGTTTCCGTGTAGTGCTCTCAGTGTTTGGGGTTTTTGTGACGGAGGCTAAGTAGAGGCGGAAGGGTAGGTCGGGAGACTCAGGGGCGGATGACGAGGTGGCGCGACCGGGAGCCGGGCCGCGCCCGCCACCGTGATCCCAGCCTCGTGGCCCCACTTCGATTATCTCTTGGGGTCTTCGGAAAGCACGTGCAAAAATAGGACCACAGGGCGGAATTTCGTCCAATTGAGAATATTTCCTTACTAGGATTTATGAAACCAAAAACAAGAAAACAGCAACCGGCTCTTCGGCATCTTGTTAATAGGTTAGTTGAAAATGCATAAATATGACATATAATGTGCATAAAACATGTAAGGTATCATCAATAAAGTGGCATGGAACATAAGAAATTATCAAATACGTTGGAGACGTATATCTAAACTCCCAAACTTGATTATATAGTCACAGAAGCCAGGTAAAGCAAATAACAAAGATAATTTAAGTGACATGCCATCATAATCTTGATCATACTATTTGTAAACATATGTAATGAATGCAGCGATCAAAACAAAGGTAATGACATGAGTAAACAACTGAATCATATAGCAAAGACTTTTCATTTCATGAATAGTACTTCAAGACAAGCATCAATAAGTCTTACATAAGAGTTAACTCATAAAGCAATAAATCAAAGTAAAGGTATTAAAGCAACAAAAAGGAAGATTAAGTTTCAGCAGTTGCTCAACTTATAACATGTATATCTCATAGATATTGTCAACATAAAGTAATATAACAAATGCAATATGCAAGTATAGGAATCAATGCGCAGTTCACACAAGTGTTTGCTTCTTAATGTGGAAGGAGAAGGTAAACTGGCTCAACAATAAAAGTAAAAGAAAGGTCCTTCAAGAGGAAAGCATCGATTTGTTGTATTTGTGCTAGAGCTTTATTTTGAAAACATGAAACAATTTTGTCAACGGTAGTAATAAAGCATATGAGTTATGTAAATTATATCTCACAAGGTTGCAAGACTCATGCATAGTATACTAATAGTGCACGCACCTTGTCCTACTTCTTGGACTAGGATCTTCCATGCCATGTTTCAACCAAGTGTCACAAGGGGTACCTCCATACACTTTGTACAAGGTCTAAGGAGAATGCGCATTTTGGATTTCAACTTTTGATTTCATTCTCAACTTGAACATCCACTCAGGGACAACATGGATAGCAGATAATGGACTCCTCTTAAATGCATAAGCATGTAACAATAATTATTCTCATATGTGATTGAGGATATATGTCCAAAACTGAAACTTCAACCATGATTCATAGCTTTAGTTAAGCGGCCCAATGTTCTTCTCTAACAATTTTGCATGCTCCAACCACAAAAATGATATCCTTCAGACAAGACAGACATGCATAGCAACTCACATGATATTCAACAATAGTTGATGGCGTTCCCAGAAGCATGGTTATCGCACAACAAGCAACTTAATAAAATATAAGTACATAAGTACATATTCAATACTACGATAGTTTTTAAGGCTATTTTGTCCCATGAGCTATATATTGCAAGGGTGAATGATGGAATTTTAAAGGTAGCACTCAAGCAATTTACTTTGGAATGGCGGAGAAATACCATGTACTAGGTAGGTATGGTGGACACAAATGGCATAGTGGTTGGCTCAAGGATTTTTGGATGCATGAGAAGTACTCTCGATAAAAGGTTTAGGCTAGCAAGGTTATTTGATGCGAACTCAGAGATGAACCGGTGCAGCCAAACTCACATAAAAGACATATTATAAACATTATAAGACTCTACCGTCTTCCTTGTTGTTCAAAACTCAATACTAGATATTATCTAGACCTTAGAGACCAAATATGCAAATCAAATTTTAGCAAGCTCTATGCAGTTCTTCATTAATAGGTGCAAGCATATGATGCAAGAGCTTAAACATGAGCACAACAATTGCCAAGTATCACATTATCCAAGACATTTTAGAATTACTACATGGAGCATTTTCCACCAACCATATAACGATTTAACGAAGAAGAAACTTCCTTGGACATTATGAGTAAAGCCTAAGGACACTATTTGTCCATATGCAACAGCGGACGTATCTCTCTCCCACAAAGTGAATGCTAGGATCCATTTTATTCAAAAACGAAAACAAAAACAAAAACAAACGCTCCAAGTAAAGAACACAGATGTGATTGAATAAAAATATAGTTTAAGGAGAGGAACATGATGATGTTGTAGATGAAGAAGGGATGCCTTGGGCATCCCCAAACTTAGACGCTTGAGTCTTCTTGAATATGCAGGGTGAACCACGGGGGCATCCCCAAGCTTAAAACTTTCACTCCTCTTGATCATAGTATATCCTACTCCTCTCTTGACCCTTGAAAACTTCCTTCACACCAAACTTCAAGCAAACTCATTAGAGGGTTAGTGCACAATTAATAATTCACACATTCAGAGGTGACACAATCATTTTTTACACTTCTGGACATTGCATAAAGCTACTGGACATTAATGGATCAAAGAAATAAATCCAACATAGCAAAGGGCAATGCGAAATAAAAGGCAGAATATGTCAAAACAGAACAGACAGTCAGTAAAGACGAATTTAAAGCTGGCACCAGACTTGCTCCAAATGGAAAAACTCAAAACTAATGAAAGTTGCGTACATATCTGGGGATCACGCTCGAAATTGGCAGATTTTTTTGAATTTTCTACAGAGACTGTGCCCAGATTCGTGACGGACAGCAATGCTGTTTCTGCGTGCGCACCGATCCCAAATATAACATCAACTTTGGCATAGAAACTTTACTTGGCACCAAAAACATGATAAGGAGAGGTTGCTACAGTAGTAAACAACTTCCAAGACTCAACAAAACAAAGAATTGCTGTAGTAAAAACATGGGTTGTCTCCCATAGCGCTTTTCTTTAACGCCTTTCAGCTAGGCGCAGAAAGTGCAAATCAAGTAACATCGAGAGTAGAAGCATCAACATCATAACTTGTTCTAATAATAGAATCAAAAGGCAACTTCATTCTCTTTCTAGGAAAGTGTTCCATACCTTTCTTGAGAGGAAATTGATATTTAATATTACCTTCCTTCATATCAATAGTAGCACCAATGGTTCGAAGAAAAGGTCTTCCAATATAATGGGACAAGATGCATTGCATTCCGATATCCAAGACAACAAAATCAACGGGGACAAGGTTATTGTTAACCGTAATATGCACAATATCAATCCTCCCCAAAGGTTTCTTTTTAACATTATCGGCAAGATTAACATCCAAATAACAATTCTTCAATGGTGGCAAGTCAAGCATATCATAAATCTTTTTAGGCATAACCGAAATACTTGCACCAAGATCACATAAAGCATTACATTCAAAGTCATTGATTTCATTTTAATGATGGGCTCCCAACCATCTTCTAACTTCCTAGGAATAGAAGTTTCAAGTTTTAGTTTCTCTTCTCTAGCTTTTATGAGAGCATTTGTAATATGTTTTATAAAGGCTAAATTTATAGCACTAGCATTAGGACAGCAAGTTTTTGTAAGAACTTTATAACTTCAGAGATGTGGAAATCATCAAAATCTAAATCATTATGAGCTACAGCAATGGGATCATTGTTCCCAAGGTTGGAAAAATTTCAGCAGTTTTATCACAAGCAGTTTCAGCGTTTTAGCAATTTCAGGCAGTTTTGTACGCTTTGCACTAGGAGTAGAAGCATTGCCAACACCAATTATTTTACCATTGATAGTAGGAGGTGCAGCAACATGTGAAGAATTAGCATTACTAGTGGTGGTAATAGTCAAAACTTTAGCTACATTATTCTCTTTAGCTAGTTTTTCATTTCTTCTCTATCCCACCTAGCACGCAGTTCAGCCATTAATCTTATATTCTCATTAATTCTAACTTGGATGGCATTTGATGTAGTAGTAATCTTATTATCAATATCATTATTAGGCATAACTTTCAATTTTAAAAGATTAACATCGGAGGCAAGTCTATCAACTCTAGAAGCAATAGTATCAATTTTATCAAGCTTTTCCTCAACAGATTTGTTAAAAACAGTTTGTGTACTAATAAATTCTTTAAGCATAGATTCAAGACCAGAGGGTACACTCCTATTATTGTTGTAAGAATTCCCATAAGAATTACCATAACCATTACCATTAGCAGAAGGATATGGCTTATGTTATTACCAGAGTTGTTCCTATAAGCATTGTTGTTGAAATTATTATTTTTAATGAAATTCACATCAATATTTTCTTCTTGAGCAACCAATGAAGCTAAAGGAACATTATTTGGATCAACATTAGATCTACCATTCACAAGCATAAACATAATCACATCAATCTTATCACTCGAGGAAGAGGTTTCTTCAACAGAATTTACCTTCTTACCTTGTGGAGCTCTTTCCGTGTGCCATTCAGAGTAATTTATCATCATATCATCAAGAAGTTTTGTAGCCGCCCCTAATGTGATGGACATAAAAGTACCTCCAGCAGCTGAATCAAATAAATTCCGCGAAAAATTTAGTTCTGCATAGAAGGTTTGGATGATCATCAAAGTAGTGAGTCCATGGGTTGGGCAATTCTTTACCAAAGTTTTCATTCTCTCCCATGCTTGAGCAACATGTTCAGTATCTAATTGCTTAAAATTCATTATGCTACTTCTCAAGAATTTTAGCGGGAGGATAATATCTACCAATAAAAGCATCCTTGCATTTAGTCCATGAATCAATACTATTCTTAGGCAAAGATAGCAACCAATCTTTAGCTCTTCCTCTTAATGAGAAAGGGAAACACTTTCAATTTAATAATATCACCATCTACATCCTTATACTTTTGCATTTCCACAAAGTTCAACAAAATTATTGAGATGAGCAGCAGCATCATGAACTAACACCAGAAAATTGATCTCTCATGACAAGATTTAGTAAAGCAGGTTTTAATTTCAAAGAATTCTGCTGTGGTAGCAGGTGGAGCAATAGGTGTGCATGGAAATCATTATTATTTGCATTTGTGAAGTCACACAACTTAATATTTCAGGGGTATTCATTTTAACAACGGTAAATAAAACAAACTAGATAAAATAAATGCAAGTAACTAATTTTTTGTGTTTTGATATAGTGAGCAAGACAATAAATAAAGTAAAACTAGCAACTAATTTTTTTTGTGTTTGATTTGGTACAGCAAACAAAATAGTAAATAAAATAAAGCAAGACAAAAGCAAAGTAAAAGAGATTGAGAACGGAGACTCCTTAGCGTGTCAGTCTCCCGACAACGGCATGAGAAAACGGAGAAACGATGTGGCATTAGATGTATGCAAATCCAAATTTAGGAACCCCAAGAGGAAGGTATGATGCGCCTGGTGGCAATTTCCTGGAAAAACCAAGGTTGATCGAATTAGGAGGAGCCAAAACACGTTGAAAGGTTGATGGTGGCGAAATGTGATCACGAGCGCAACAACGGGGATTAAAGCGCCAGCATGGAACTTCTACCTTGCTGATACTTTGCCCCAGCAGCTGGGTGAGGTTGTCAATCTCACCGGCTTGCTGTAACAAAAGATTAAGCGTATCGAGAGGAAGATGTTTGCAAAGAAAACGATCGCTTCTAATTGCAGTAAATTGTATGCTATGTAAAGAATAGGACCGGGGTCCAGAGTTCTAGAGTTGTCTCTCCCATAAGATAAAAGCATGTTCGGTGAACAAATTACAGTCGGAGACAAATAGAGAAAGGCATAATAATGCATATACATGATATGATAAATATAGTGAGTTAGTGGGCATTACGACAAAGTACATGGACCGCAGCATGCATCTATACCTAAAAAGTCCACCTTCTAGGTTATCATCCGAACCCCATTCAGTATTAAGTTGCTAAACAACGGACAATTGCATTAAGTATGGTGCGTAATGTAATCAAAAACTACATCCTTAGACATAGCATCAATGTTTTATCCCTAGTGGCAACGGCACATCACAACCTTAGAACCTACTGCTGTCCCGGGTGTCAATGAAGGCATGAACCCACTATCGAGCATAAATACTCCCCCTCTTGAGTTAAGGAGAGCAAAAACTGGCGGAAAGCCTCTACTAATAACGGAGAGCATCCAAGATCATAAACAACACATAAACAATAGATTAATAATCACCATAACATAGTATTCTCTATCCATAGGATCCCAGCAAACACAACATGTAGTATTACAGATAGATGATCTTGATCATGTTGGGCAGCCTCCACAGATCCAACAATGGCTTTAATTAGGAGAAAACGACCATCTAGCTACTGCTGTGGACCCATGGTCCAGAGGTGAACTACTCACTCATCACTCGGGAAGCGATCATGGCGATGAGAGGTCCTCCAGGAGATGATCCCTCTCGGCCCGGTGCGGAAGCGATCTCTGAATCCCGAGATGGGATTAGCGAGGCGGCGACGTCTACAGAGGTTTTCCGTATCGTTGGCTCTCGGTACTGGGGTTTCGCGACGAGGCTAAGTGGCGGAAGGGTGAGTCGAGAGGGGGCTCACGAGGGGCCCGGATGCGGGGTGGCGCGGCAGGGCCGGGCCGCGCCATGCAATGATGCAGCCACCTCGTGGCCCCATCGTTGTCTCTTCGGTCTTGGAGCTTCGTGCAAAAATAGGACCATGGGCGAAGATTCGTCCAATTCCGAGAATATTTCCATACTAGGATTTAGAACAAAAGCAGTGACATTAATGGCTTCTTGACATCTTGTTAATAAAATTTAGTTCCGAGAAAATGCATAAATATGACATATAGTGTCATAAAACATGTAGGTATCATCAATAAAGTGGCATGGAACATAAGAAATTATACATACGTTGGAGACGATACTTAGCAATTGTTTTGAGCTCTCAAGTAGATCATGCAAGCTCTTGCATCATGTGGTTTAATCTATTATTGGAGAACTACCATAGAGCTTGTTGAAATTTGGTTTGCATGATTAGTCTCTCTAAGGTAGATATTTTCTAGTGAGGTGTTTGAACAACAGGGAAGACGGTGTAGTCTTATAATGCTTTCAATATGTTCTTGTGTAAGTTTTTCTGTACCTGTTCACTTGTGTTTGCTTTAAACAACCTTGCTAGCCAAAGCCTTGTGCGGGAGAAATGCTTCTGCGTGCATTCCAAAACCTTGACAAAACCTGTACCATTTTGTGTCATATAACTACCTATATGTGGTATTTTTATGCCATTCCAAAAATTGCTTGAGTGCTACCTTTAAAATTGCATTCCTTGTCTTTGCAATACATAGCTCATGGAAAAGTAGCCTAAAAAACTATTGTGGTAATGAATATGTTGCTATGTATCTTAGTTCTTATAAGTTGCTTGTTGAGCGGTAACCATGTTTCTGGGGACGCCATCAACTTTTTACACCTTTGTTGAATATCATGTGAGTTGCTATGCATGTTCGTCTTGTCTGAAGTAAGGGAGATTTCTCATGATTAAATGGTTTGAGTATGCATATTGTTAGAGAAGAACATTGGGCCGCCAACCAAAGCCATGTATCATGGTGGAAGTTTCAGTTTGGACATTAATCCTCAGAATCTCTTATGAGAATATTAACTGTTGTTGAATGCTTAAGCATTAAAAGAGGAGTCCATTATCTGTTTTCTATGTTGTCCCGGTATGGATGTCCTCAAGTTGAGATCTATCAAAATCGAGAAATCAAATGTGATTTATCTCCTTGGACCTTTGTACAGGTGGCATAGAGGTACCCCTTTGTGACACTTGGTTGAAACATATGTAATGCAATGATAATCCATGGAAATCCGAACTAATTAGGACAAGGTGCGGGCACTATTGGTATTCGATGCATGAGGCTTGCAACTTATAGGAAGTTTTATACATAACCTATATTATTACTACCGTTGATAAAATTGTTTCCATGTTTTCAAAATAAAAAGCTCTAGCACATGAGTAATCTTGCTTCCCTCTACGCATTCTTTTACTTTATATGGTCAGTTTACCTATTCTTTCTATCTTAGAAGCAAACACTTGTGTCAGCTGTGTGCATTGATTTACATGTTTACTTATTGCACTTGTTATATTACTTTATGTTAACTGCCAATTATCCATGAGATATACATGTTACAAGTTAAAGCAATTGCTGAAACTTAATCATCCTTTGTATTTGGTGACCTCTTCTACTTTGAATCTATTGCTTTATGAGTTAACTCTTATGCAAGTCTTTTTGATACTTGTCTTGAAAGTACTATTCATGAAAAGTTTTGCTATATATGATTCAGTTGTTTAGTCATTATCTTTTTGTTAGCAAACCATTGCTTTGAATCACTTCATTCATCTCATATACTTTACAATAGTATTGATCAAGATTATGATAGTAGCATGTCACTTTAGAGAAATTATCCTTGTTATCGTTTACCTACTCGAGGGCTAGGAACTAAACTGAGGGATGTGATACGTCTCAAACGTATCTATAATTTCTTATGTTCCATGCTAGTTTTTATGACAATATTCACATGTTTTATATACACTTTACATCATTTTTATGCATTTTCCGGACCTAACCTATTAACAAGATGCCGAAGCGCCGTTCATTTTCTGTTTCATTTTGGTTTGGAAAATCCTACACGGAAATATTCTCGGATTAGATGACAAAAGCACGCGGTCTTATTTTCACGGAGCCTTCCCGAACACCGAAGAGGAGACGGAGAAGGGCCACGAGGCGGCCACCCCATAGGGCGCGGCCCCACCCCTGGCCACGCCGCCATATGGTGTGGGCCTCGGGGCGCCCGATACCTTGTCGCCTATTTATTCCTTAAATCGCAAAAACCCTGATCACAAAGAGCCACGATACGAAGGATTCTTGAGATCACACTTGCCCTTCGATCACATCTCGGGGGGATTCGGGAGATCGCCTCCGGCACCCTGCCTGGGGAATCATCACCGGAGGGCTCTACATCACCATGCCCGCCTCCGGATTGATACGTGAGTAGTTCATCCTTGGACTATGGGTCCATAGCAGTAGCTAGATGGTTGTCTTCTCCTCTTGTGCTATCATGTTTAGATCTTGTGAGCTGCCTATCATGATCGAGATCATCTATTTGTAATGCTACATGTTGTGTTTTGTTGGGATCCGATGAATATTGAATACTATGTCAAGTTGATTATCAATCTATCATATATGTGTTGTTTATGTTCTTGCATGCTCTCCGTTGCTAGTAGAGGCTCTGGCCAAGTTGATACTTGTAACAGTATTTATGCCCGATAGTGGGTTCATGCCTCCATTAAATGCGGGACGGTGACGAAGGACTAAGGTTGTGGATGTGTTGTTGCCACTAGGGATAAAACATCAATGCTTTGTCTAAGAATATTTGTGTTGATTACATTACGCAGTACTTAATGCAATTGTGTATTTTTGCAACTTAATAAGGGGTGCGGATGCTAACTTGAAGGTGGACTTTTTAGGCATAGATGCATGTTGGATAGCCGGTCTATGTTCTTTATCGTAATGCCCTAAGTAAATCTCATAATAGTCATCATGATATGTATATGCATCTCTATTTGTCAATTGCCCAATGTAATTTGTTCACCTAACATGCTATTTATCTTATTGGAGAGACACCACTAGTGAGCTGTGGACCCCAGTCCATTCTTTTACATCTGAAAATACAATCTCTATTGCAATCATTGTTCTCTGTTGTTTTCTACAAGCAAACATCATTCTCTACACCATACGTTTAATCCTTTGTTTACAGCAAGCCGGTGAGGTCAGCAAGCCTCAACATTAAGTTGAGATAAATACTTTGATTGTGTTGTATAGGTTCACGTTAGCGCACGGGAATCCCCCGTGTTGCGCCGCACTACACTCCTTCACCAACAACCTTCACGTGGCCTTCATCTCCTCTATTGGTTCGATAAACCTTGGTTTCTTACTGAGAAAACTAGCTGCTGTACTCATCATACCTTCCTCTTGGGTTCCCAACGAGCATTAGCCAGCTACCGAGTCACAAGGAAGGGCGCACTTCCACTGCACGCCCGGCCTTTGAGGTGAGCCAGCAACCCAGAATTTGAGCCCGGCCGTGAATCTGTCTGCATTTCACAACGTTGCCATCGCGCGCCGCACAGAGCACGTCGTCATCTCTGCTGCACACGTGGTATCGATACGTATCACGGAGTACAATAAGGGTGCGTTTGGTAGGCTGTGACCCCTTGGTTCGCATGGGGAAGCAATTGTATTTGGATGGGTAGTAGAGCATTGTCGCATTAACCGGTTCACAAAGCTGTCCTCGGGACAGGTCTGGAGGAACGCCCCGGAATGGCAGTTTCTCCCGGGACCAGGCCGTTGTGGCGAATCACGCGCGTGGAAGGGAGGCGGAGACGCCGCGTCCCTTCGGGAACACGCGCCATAATTAGCCTCACCGCTCCCCTCTCCTTCCTCTCACTCGCGACCGCACTCTCACCTCCCCCAAACTGTCACATCACCCGGCGGTTCCCCCTCCCGCCAGAGCCAATCCCAACACGCACCCGACGGAGGGAGGAGCACCGCTAGGAGGAGGGACGTCGGCGACAGGGACCTCGGCATCGAGCCGCAATCTGCTCCGCGATCCTCATCGGCATCTCGTCTTCGCCCGCGACCTCGAGCTCGTCCTCGGCCGGAACAATGGCGGTAACGACCTCTCCTTCTCACCTTCGTACTCGTTCTGGCAGAACATGCCATTCTCGGGCATTTGCGACGACATGCACATTAGATCTGCTAGGGTTTCCATTAGGATAGGGTTCGGATTGATGTTTGCAAGGTGTTCCTCCCCATTTCTTGCAGTTCTTGTCCAGTTCTTGCATTTCACGGTCTCGATTTGCTTAGATCTGTTACTATAGTGTCGGATTGCGGTAGATCCTTCCTAGGCAGCCCTTTGGATTCTTTGGCTGCAGCGAGATCTTATTGTGCATGCATAGAGGCGAAGGTTTTTTTGTGTTCGGGTTTACCATGTTATCATAGTTGTGCGATAAGTTGAGTTGAGTCCCGCTAGTTTGTTCGGACGCAAAAGGTGGGAGGGACTTGAGGGAAAGGCAGTTGCAATGCTCAAGAATATCGGAGAACACAAGCCTGATGGCAAAGGGGCTAAAAAACGAGGCTTTGGAGAATTTGAGAAGAAAGCTAGATTATGACTATACGAGCTTGCTTCAAGTGAACTTTAATCAAGGACAAGCTCAAGAGGATCAGGGGCTACTTGTGAGGAGTGATGAATGTGATGTAGACGTCTTTAATATGAGAATTTGTAATGTGGCCTAAGTACAATTTGTAATGTACCCTAAGTACCACTCGTAATGTACTCAATTTGAAGTGCCACTTGTGTTGTTTCTTGATTGAACTAGGCCAATGATTATAACCTGGGATCATAGTATGAGGAGATGATTGATCAGAACCTATGGCATGACTGACCAAGCCATTGATTGTTCAATCATCTCCTACATATGTCCTCATTGTATGAGGCCTCTGATACCCTGCTTTGCATGTTTCTGCTTCTTCAGTTCTGCATTGGCCAATGATTCAACTATGGCACAACGGAAGGCAGGGTGCTGCCCTCAAACTTAGTCATGTGTGCCATATTACTGGCACACTAGACTTAGTTTGCGGACAGTCCCTTTGCCTGCCGTGTGATCCTACATATGAGGCCTCGTTTTGGTTTGTCTAGTGCATTGGCCAATGATTCAACAAAGGCACAATGGAAGGCTAGGTGGTGGCCTCAAACTTAGTCATGTGTGCCTTTATGCGTAGCACACTACACTTAGTTTGTGGCCACTCCCTATGCCTGCCGTGTGAGCAAATGTGCTTGTGTTCTTCTGGCAGACTGAGAAGATCATGCTTGGGTCACCTGCTGAGGTTCCCGGCGAGGGACCGGCGAAGAAGCGTCGTGGAAGGCCGGCTAAGGTCGGCCACTTCCACGAGCCAAGCTGGACCACTTCCTCAAAATCATCTTCAAGCCCACCTTCGGCCGGCTCATGATCCCTAAAGCTTTCGTCAAGTGGTTCGGAGAAATCCCTTCCAACATCATCGTCACCACCAACACCGGATGCAACTGGAGGATGACTACGAGGAGAGAAGGCGATAAGCGCATTCATCGACCGGGGATGGTGACCTTTGCCATCGCCAATCAGCTCAAGGTAGGCCGATTCGTCACCTTGAGAAGGGTGTCATCCTTGGAGTACCGTGTGGTCATCTTGATCCACTGGCCCGAGGTGGTGACGAGGTGCCGTGCCATGGCGATGACACACGATGCATCGTCTTGGAGCACCATGTGCGATGCTAACTTTGATGCCATGTCAAGTCTAGTGGCTGCTCATCTGGTGTCTTGAACTATGATCTCTACGCTTCGTCTCCCGGAACTATGATCATGTCTGCAAAATGTTGTGCCGTGAACTTGTATCGTCTATGATCAGCGCTAGGATTATACGTAAGTACATGATTGTGTTCTTACTTGTTCTTACTTGTGTTGTTGATCGGTAACCTCACCACTAAGGGAGGGTTACCCCGAACCGAATTATGGGTTGCAGCAAGGGCGCCGTTCTGGGCTGCTACAAGGCCTGAAAACCGACCTACCAAACGGGCAGAGCCCAAATCTCCACGGGGCCAAAAAATGAGAGAATTCCTTATTTGTCGGCTGGGTTTGCGTTCCTTTTTGACCAGTAAAATTTTCTTCCTTTCACATGACCCACAAAGTTTGGTTGGTTTCTTATTTAGCCCTCTAGTACAATTGAGCCCTAAGACCATTTGCCCTAACTTTGCAATATCTTTGGCAAATTTTTGAGTTCCATAAAAATCTCAAATTTATTCCAAAAATACATGTATATGCTTGGGATGTACGTGCAATGTTTAGGGCACAAACTCGTTTTATTTTGGACTGTGAAAAAAACAAAAATCCGACATTATATAGGCGTATAGTGTAAGTATAGTCTGTCAGAAATTTGTCTTTTGTATCTTCCAAAATACAATGTATTTTGGGCTGAAATTTTTGGCGTGTCTGTGGATTGTCCCTATGTTTGTGCCTATTTAATATCAAATTTTTTTGGAGTTGTGAAAACACAAAAAATGTGAGTAATTTCCGGAATAAATTTGAGATTTTCCGGAATAAATTGCAACAGGGGAAAAATGGTGCGCTGGTGCGAGCCACACTAGGGGTCGTTTTTTATTTTTAATAACCAACTAGTATACTCCACAACTTTTTTAATTGCAATTTTGTCACATTTTGCAGCAGGGCAAAATGGTCATCTTAGTGCTTAAATTGTACTAGAGGGCCAAATAAGGAACCAACCAAACTTTGTGGGTCATAAAAAAGGAAAAAAATTGACGAGGCGAAAAAAGGAAAACAAACTTAAAACCAAATAAGGAATTCTCTCCAAAAAATCTCCGTGCAGGCCACCAAACAAAGTCGCTTTTATGGCCATGGCCCGTCTTGGACGCGTGATGTCTACGGGTGCTTCTATTCTTGTAGACAGTGTTGGGCCTCCAAGAGCAGAGGTTTGTAGAACAGCAGCAAGTTTCCCTTAAGTGGATTACCCAAGGTTTATCGAACTCGGGAGGAAGAGGTCAAAGATATCCCTCATGCAACCCTGCAACCACAAAGCAAGAAGTCTCTTGTGTCCCCAACACTCCTAAGTGTACTAGTTCGACGAAGAGATAGTGAAATACGGGTGGTATGAATAAGTATGACAAGCGATGAAGTACGGCGGCAGAGAATAGCTTGCTGGCGTGCAGTTGATGGTAGTAATATTGTGGGAAGTAAACAAGCAGTAGTAACGCCAGCAATAGTAATTCAGTAAACAGTAAACAAGCAGCGATAGCGGTATTTAGGAACAAGGCCTAGGGATTAGACTTTCACTAGTGGACACTCTCAACTTTGATCACATAACATAATAGATAAATGCATACTCTACACTCTCTTGTTGGATGATGAACACATTGCGTAGGATTACACGAACCCTCAATGCCGAAGTTAACAAGCTCCACAATTCAATGTTCATATTTAAATAACCTTAGAGTGCATGAAAGATCGACATGACTAAACCAAGTACTAACATAGCATGCACACTATCACCTTCATGCTTATGTAGGAGGAATAATACACATCAATACTATCATAGCAATAGTTAACTTCATAATCTACAAGAGATCATAATCATAGCATAAACCAAGTACTAACACGGATGCACACACTGTCACCATTACATCGTGCAGGAGGAATAAAACTACTTTAATAACATCACTAGAGTAGCACATAGATAAATTGTGATACAAAACACATTGCAATCATAAAGAGATATAAATAAGCACTTCACTATGCCATTCATAACAGTGAATAAGTATTCTGTGAAATATAGCCTAAGAGACCCACACGGTGCACAAACTGTCACCTTTACACACGTGGGACAAAGAGTCTCAGGAGATCACATAAGTAAAACTCACTTGACTAGCATAATGACATCTAGATTACAAGCATCATCATATGAATCTCAATCATGTAAGGCAGCTCATGAGATTATTGTATTGAAGTACATAGGAGAGATGAACCACATAGCTACCGGTACAGCCCCGAGCCTCGATGGAGAACTACTCCCCCCTCATGGGAGCAGCAGCAGTGATGAAGATGGCGGTGGAGATAGCAGCGGTGTGTCGATGGAGAAGCCTTCGGGGGGCACTTCCCGTCCGGCCGGGTGCGGAGCAGGGAGACTCTGTCCCCCGGATGCCAGCTTCCCGCGATGGCGGCGGCTACGGAACTTTTCGTGGACGGAGGCTTTTGTATCGGGGTTTTAGGTCAGGGACCTTATATAGGCGAAAGGGCAGCCTCGGAGGGGCACCGGGGTGCCTACTTCACCAGTGGCCGCGGCGGTGGACGCCCGAGGTGTGTGTGGGGCCACAGCCCATCTCGCCCCTCTTCGGTGATGCAGAGCTTCGGGAAAAATAGGAACCTGGGCGTTGATTTCGTCATTCGAGAATATTTCCTTACTAGGATTTATGAAACCAAAAAACAGCAACTGGCTCTTCGGAATCTTGTTAATAGGTTAGTTCAGGAAGAAAATGCATAAATATGACATATAATGTGCATAAAACATGTAGGTATCATCAATAAAGTAGCATGGAACATAAGAAATTATCGATACGTTGGAAACGTATCAGCATCCCCAAGCTTAGTTCTGCTCGTCCCGAGCAGGTAAAACGATAACAAAGACAATTTCTGAAGTGACATGCCATCATAATCTTGATCATACTATTTGTAAACATATGTAATGAATGCAGCGATCAAAACAAAGGTAATGACATGAGTAAACAAATGAATCATATAGCAAAGACTTTTCATGAATAGTACTTCAAGACAAGCATCAATGAGTCTTGCATAAGAGTTAACTCATAAAGCAATAAATCAAAGTAAAGGTATTGAAGCAACACAAAGGAAGATTAAGTTTCAGCGGTTGCTTTCAACTTATATCATGTATATCTCATGGATATTGTCAACATAAAGTAATATAACAAGTGCAATATGCAAGTATGTAGGAATCAATGCACAGTTCACAAGTGTTTGCTTCTTAAGATGGAGAGAGATAGGTAAACACCGACTCAACAATAAAGTAAAGAATGGTCCTTCAAAAGAAAGCATCGATTGCTGTATTTGTGCTAGAGCTTTTATTTTGAAAACATAAAGAGAGCATAAAAATAAAGTTTTGAGAGGTGTTTGTTGTTGTCAACGAATGGTAGCGGGTACTCTAACCCCTTGCCAGACAAACCTTCAAAGAGCGGCTCCCATTTTATTTTATTTTTGGGTGGCACTCCTTCCAACCTTTTCTTTCACAAACCATGGCTAACCGAATCCTCGGGTGCCTGCCAACAATCTCATACCATGAAGTAGTGTTTTTGTTAATTAATTTGGGACTGGGAATCCCATTGCCAGCTCTTTTTGCAAAATTGTTGGATAAGCGGATGAAGCCACTAGTCCATTGGTGAAAGTTGCCCAACAAGATTGAAAGAAAAACACCACATACTTCTTCATGAGCTATAAAACATTGACACAAATAAAGAGTTAGTAAATTTTGAATTGTTTAAGGTAGCACTCAAGCAATTTACTTTGGAATGACGGCAAAGAAATACCATGTAGTAGGTAGGTATGGTGGACACAAATGGCATAGTGGTTGGCTCAGGGATTTTGGATGCATGAGAAGTATTCCCTCTCGATACAAGGTTTAGGCTAGCAAGGTTATTTTGAAACAAACACAAGGATGAACCGGTGCAACAAAACTCACATAAAGACATATTGTAAACATTGTAAGTCTACACAGTCTTCCTTGTTGTTCAAAACTCAATACTAAGATATTATCTAGACCTTAGAGAGACCAAATATGCAAATCAAATTTTAGCAAGCTCTATGTATTTCTTCACTAATGGGTGCAAAGCATATGATGCAAGAGCTTAAACATGAGCACAACAGCTTGCCAAGTATCACATTATCCAGGACATTTTTATAATTACTACATGTAGCATTTTTCCAATTCCAACCATATAACAATTTAACGAAGAGGAAACTTCGCCATGAATATTATGAGCTAAGAACACATGTGTTCATACGAACCAGCGGAGCGTGTCTCTCTCCACACAAGGATGAACTTATTCAGAGAACTAAGATAACAAAACAAAAATAAAAGCACACACAGACGCTCCAAGTAAAGTACATAGGATGTGTAGAATAAAAATATAGTTTCAAGAGAAGGAACGATACTTTGTCCGATGAAGAAGAGTGCCTTGGGCATCCCAAACTTAGATCTTGAGTCTTCTTGAAATATGCGGGGATGAACCAGAGGCATCCCCAAGCTTAGACTTTTCATTCTTCTTGATCGTAGTATATCATCCTCTTCTCTTGACAACTTCCTTCACACAAACTTCAAGCAAACTCATTAGAGGTTAGTGCATAATCAAAAATTCACATGTTCAGAGGTAACACAAACATTCTTTACACTTACTGGACATTGCATAAAGCTATTGGACATTAATGGATCAAAGAAATAAATCCAACATAGCAAAAAAGGCAATGCGAAATAAAAGGCAGAATCTGTCAAAAACAGAACAGTCCGTAAAGACGAATTTTAAAACGGCACCAGACTTGCTCAAATGGAAAAACTCAAAACTAATGAAAGTTGCGTACATATATGAGGATCACGCTCGTAAATTGGCAGATTTTTTCGAATTTTCTACAGAGGACTGTGCCCAGATTCGTGACAGACAGCAATGCTGTTTCTGCGCAGCGATCCAAAATATAACATCAACTTTAACATAGAAACTTTACTTGGCACAAAAACATGATAAGGAGAGGTTGCTACGGTGGTAAACAACTTCCAAGACTCGACAAAACAAAATACTGTAGTAAAATAACACATGGGTTATCTCCCAAGAAGTTCTTTCTTTATAGCCATTAAGATGGGCTCAGCAGTTTTAATGATGCACTCGCAAGAAATAGTATTTGAAGCAAAAGAGAGCATCCAGAGGCAAATTCAAAACACATTTAAGTCTAACATGCTTCCTATGCATAGGAATCTTGTAAATAAACAAGTTCATGAAGAGCAAAGTAACAGGCATAGGAAGAAAAACAAGTGTAGCTTCAAAAATTTCAGCACATAGAGAGGTGTTTTAGTAACATGAAAGTTTCATTTCTACAACCATATTTCCTCTCTCATAATAACTTTCAGTAACAACATGAGCAAACTCAACAATATAACTATCACATAAAGCATTCTTATCATGAGTCTCATGCATAAAATAATTACTACTCCCAACATAAGCATAGTCATTCTTATTAATTGTAGTGGGAGCAAATTCAACAAAGTAGCTATCAAATATAGGAGGTATATTGTAATCATAATCAAATTTATCCTCCATAACAGGTGGTAACAAAAGACTACTATCATTATAATCATCATAAATAGGAGGCAAAGTATCATCAAAGTAAATTTTCTCCTCAATGCTTGGGGGACTAAAAATATCATGCTCATCAAAACCAGCTTCCCCAAGCTTATAATTTTCCATAGCATTAGCAACAATAGTGTTCAAAGCATTCATATTAATATGTTCCATGGGTTTTTTAATTTTTCGCATCAAACCATCCATGTCTTAAATCAGGAAATAGAATAAAAAGGTCATTGTTGTCCATTATGCCTAACTAGTGTAAACAAAAAACCAAATGTCGCAATTGCGAGAGTCTAAAGTAGCTTCGAGAGCACACACCTTGTGAGCGCGGGAGATGAGAGACTTCCCTTGCAGAAATCCTCTTTCTCCCCGGCAACGGCGCCAGAAAAGTGCTTTGGCGCGTAGTTGACGAGGGAGGAAAAGTGCTTAGTTGGCTTGCCAATGTGTGAGTGCCGTTTACCTTCCCTCCCCGGCAACGGCGCCAGGAAAAGTGCTTAATTGATGTCTACGGGTACTTCTATTCTTGTATAGACGGTGTTGGGCCTCCAAGAGCAGAGGTTTGTGGAACAGCCGCAAGTTTCCCTTAAGTGGATTACCCAAGGTTTATCGAACTCGGGGAGGAAGAGGAAGTCAAAGATATCCCTCTCATGCAACCCTGCAACCACAAAGCAAGAAGTCTCTTGTGTCCCCAACACACCTAATAGGTGTACTAGTTCGGTGAAGAGATAGTGAAATACAGGTGGTATGAATAAGTATGAGCAGTAGTACGGCGACAGAAAATAGCTTGCTGGCGTGCAGTTGATAGTAGTAATATTACGGAAGTAAACAAGCGTGTGCGTGATGGTAATTCGGTAAAAACGGTAACAAGCGATGATAGCGGTATTTAGGAACAAGGCCTAGAGTTAGACTTTCACTAGTGGACACTCTCAACATAGTCACATAACAGAATAGATAAATGCATACTCTACACTCTCTTGTTTGGATGATGAACACATTGCGTAGGATTACACGAACCCTCAAGGGTTAACAAGCTCCACAATTCAATGTTCATATTTAAATAACCTTGGAGACACATGAAGATAAATGCGGCTGTTAAGTACTAACATAGCATACTGCTGTCACCTTCATACTTATGTAGGAGGAATAATACACATCAATACTATCATAGCAATAGTTAACCTCGCAATCTACAAGAGATCATGATCATAGCATAAACCAAGTACTAACACGGATGCACACATTGTCACCATTACATCGTGCAGGAGGAATAAAACTACTTCAATAACATCACTAGAGTAGCACATAGATAAATTGTGATACAAAACACATTGCAATCATAAAGAGATATAAAGAAGCACTTCACTATGCCATTCATAACGGTGAATAAGTATTCTGTGAAATATAGCCTAAGAGACCCACACGGTGCACACACGGTCACCTTTACACACGTGGGACAAGGAGTCTCCGGAGATCACATAAGTAAAACTCACTTGACTAGCATAATGACATCTAGATTACAAGCATCATCATATGAATCTCAATCATGTAAGGCAGCTCATGAGATTATTGTATTGAAGTACATAGGAGAGAGATGAACCACATAGCTAACGGTACAGCCCCGAGCCTCGAGGGAACTACTCCTGCTTCATGGGAGAGCGGTGATGAAGATGGCGGTGGAGATGGCAGCGGTGTCGATGGAGAAACCTTCAGGGCACTTCCCCGTCCCGGCAGGGTGCCGGAACAGAGACTCCTGTCCCCGAGATCTTGGCTTCGCGATGGCGGCGGCTGCGTAACTTTTCGCGTACCGTGGCTTCTTCCGTCGGGGTTTTTAGGTCAGGGACCTTATATAGGCGAAAGGGCAGCCTCGGAGGGGGCCTGGGGCCACCACACCATAGGGCGGCGCGGCCCCCCTCTGGCCGCGCCAGGGTGTGGTGTGGGGCCCCCAGGGCTTCCCTCTGGCGGCTCTCGGGGATCTGAAGCTTCACGGGAAAAATAGGAACCTGGGCGTTGATTTCGTTCAATTCCGAGAATATTTCCTTACTAGGATTTGTGAAACCAAAAACAGAAAACAGCAACTGGCTCTTAGGCATCTTGTTAATAGGTTAGTTCCAGAAAATGCATAAATATGACATATAATGTGCATAAAACATGTAAGAGTTATCATCAATAAAGTAGCATGGAACATAAGAAATTATCGATACGTTGGAGACGTATCCTTGTGTGAGGGCTCCTTCCCATTGCGCCGATGATGTAGGAAATAAGCACAGAGCAACCAATAACGCCCTACATTATTTCTTACAACCATCTCTAGCAATTAATATTAATAATTAAATTTTGGTAGGAAATTTGTTGCTAAGGGAAGACATATGTGATACAATGGAGAAAATAGTCTTCCCTTATTTCCTAAGAGATGATCCCTTAGCTAAGGGAAGACAACCTTCTCTCTCTTCGTTCTCTTTCCTCCAACTAAGCAAAAAATCTGACGTGGCATCTCTAAGGGAAGGCTGACATCAAAGTGACCGGGCCGTCCGCGACGGCATAAACTGGCCAAATATACGCGGTTTGCGTCTCCATTGGTCGCGGAAAGTGTCCGCGTTGGGTGCATCCGGGCCCGGTCGGCAGTGACTAGGTAAGCAAAATATTTTTTCATTACTATTGATTGGCCAAAAGGACCATCTTTACAGAGATGGTTAGTCGAGTTAACCTAAAACTACAACATCCGTACCTACTGCGTCGCGGCCCTATCTGCCGACATTGCAGGAGCGACGCAATCGTCGGGCGCGAGCGCCCACGCACTCCACACGGCGGTGGCGGACATCTGGAATCTGCGCATGCGAGCGTTCGAGGCCTTGGCCCGGAGGAGAATCCCCATAGGACTGTCTGGCCATAGAGGTGGCATCCTCCTCATGTACTTTGAGCGCAGCTGCTGTGCCATACTCCTGGTCCTTTGACCCTTTGCAACCCCGTCGATTGGGCAAGGAAGTGGGCCACATCCTAACCGCCTTAGTCCACAGCGGCGTTGCTTTCCTTGACTCCCGTTCTCTGCTCGACCCGCGGGGGAGAAGGACATCATTTGGGCAGTCTAGGTAGACACATTAACCCCAGGACCATGGCGATCGCATAGTTGTTGGCCTCCTCTTCCGTAACCAAGCTTTGACGGGCGCGGGCGTCCCCAGCCAGGGTGTCGAAGGGGCCATGACTAGAGGCAGGCGCGAGTCGCCGAAGCACTCGAGCCGTGAAGCGTCGTGGAAGGCCGAAGCTAAGGTCGGCCACTTCCCACGGCAGACCAGGGCTGGACCACTTCCTCAAAGTCATGTGAAAGCCCACCTTCGGTGGCCTCATTGTCCCTGAGCTTTTCGTCAAGTGGTTCGGAGAAATCCCTTCCAACATCATCGTCACCACCAACACCGGATGCAACTGGAGGATGACTACGAGGAGAGAAGGCAATGACGCATTCATCGACCAGGGGATGGTCGACCTTTGCCATCGCCAATCAGCTCAAGGTAGGCCAGTTCGTCACCTTGAAGGGTGTCATCCTTGGGTGTGCCAGTGTGGTCATCTTCGTCACACTGCCTTTGAGGTGGTGACGAGGTGCCGTCTGTGGCGATGACACGGTGCGTCGTCTTGGAGCACCATGTCGGTACTAACTTTGATGCCATGTCAAGTCTAGTTCTTTGCTCTTTGTCTAGTGTCTTGAACTATGATCCTCTCTGCCGTCTCCGAACTATGATCATGTATCTGCCAAAATGTTGTGCGTGAACTTGTATCGTCTATGATCAACTGCTAAGTTATCATCGTCTATGATTGTGTTCTTACTTGTGTTGTTGATCGTGGTAACCTCACCTAAAAGGAAGGGTTGCAGGAATTCGGATTATGGGTTGCAACCAAACAGCAGGGGTGCCGTTTTGGCTGCTCAAGGCCTGAAAACCGACCAGCAAACGGCAGTCCAAATTTCCACGGGGCCAAAAATGAGAGAATTCCTTGTTGGCTACGCTGAAGTTGCGTTCCTTTTTTATTACTGGTAAATTTTTTTCTTCCTTTCATGACCCACAAAGTTTGGTTGGTTCCTTATTTGGCCCTCTAGTACAATTTGAGTCCTAAGATGACCATTTTACTTACTGCTGCAATATCTTGCTTCTGCAGGTTTGGATTTCATAAAAATCTCAAATTTATTCGAGAAATACATGTATATGCTTTTGGGATGTACGTGCAATGTTTAGGGCACAAACTCATTTTATTTTTAATTGTAGAAAAACAAAAATCAGCATTATATAGGCGTATAGTGTCGTATAGTCTCTCGAGAATTTGTCTTTTTTATCTTCCAAAATACAATGTATTTTGGGCTAAATTTTAAGCGTGTCTGTGGATTGTCCCTATATTTGTGCCTATTCAATATCAATTTTATTTTGGAGTTGTGAAAACTGCAAAAAATTGGAGTAATTTCGGAATAAATTTGAGATTTTAGGAATTAAATTGCAACAGGGGAAAAATGTGAATTAACGGCCCAGTGCGAGCCACATTAGGGGGTCGTTTTTTATTTTAATAACCAACTAGTATATCACAACTTTTTAGTGCAATTTTGTCACATTTTATAAATGGGGGCAAAATGGTCATCTTAGTGCTTAAATTGTACTAGAGAACCAAATAAGGAACCAACTAAACTTGTGGGTCATGAAGGAAGAAAAAAAATTTGGCGGGGCCAAAAAGGAAGGCAAACTTCACACAAGGCCAAATAAGGAATTCTCTCCCAAAAATCTCGTGGAGCCACAAACAACGTGGCTTTTATGGCCCATGGCCCGTCTTGGACGCGCGAGCTCCTTCCACATTGCGCCAGTGATGTAAGGAAATGCGGCCCAGGCAACCAAGCGAGCCTACATTTATTTCTTACAACCATCTCTAGCAATTAATATTAATAATTAAATTTTGGTAGGAAATTTGTTGCTAAGGGAAGACATATGTGATACAATGGAGAAAATAGTCTTCCCTTATTTCCTAAGAGATGATCCCTTAGCTAAGGGAAGACAACCTTCTCTCTCTTCGTTCTCTTTCCTCCAACTAAGCAAAAAATCTGACATGGCTTGGGCCGTCCGCGATGGCGCAAACCTGCCGTTAAACGCCAGGTTTGCGTCTCCGCGGACGCTGCGCGGTCGCGGAAAGTGTCCGCGTTCGGTGCATCCGGGCCCGGTCGGCAGTGACTAGGTAAGCAAAATATTTTTTCATTACTATTGATTGGCCAAAAGGACCATCTTTACAGAGATGGTTAGTCGAGTTAACCTAAAACTACAACGGTCGTACCTACTCGCCGTCGCGCGGCCTACTACTGGCCGCCGAAGGGGCCGGCGCCGTCGTCGAAGCGCGAGCGCTTCGCGCACTCCACACGGCGGCGGCCAGGACATCTCGATCTGCCGCATGCGCGTTGAGGCCTTGGCCGGAGGGAGTCCCATAGGACGTCCTGGCCATAGAATTGGCATCCTCCTCCTCCGCGCCCCGCACACATGCCGCCGCCGCCTCTCGTTCGCCTGGCCGCGAAGCCCCGTCTTGGGCAAGGAAGTGGGCCTGCCCTAGCCGCCTTCGTCTGGTGGCGTTGGCACCCTTCGACTCCCGGTTCTCCACGCTCGAGCCGCGGGGAGAAGGGGCCATCTGGACGAGTCTGAGTCGAACCAGTGGCCGGAGCCATGGCGATCGCATAGTTGTTGGCCTCCTCTTCCATCAACCAAGCTTTGACGGCGCAGGCGTCCGACCCGGGTGTCGAAGGAGCGCGACTAGAAGAACGGTCGCCGAAGCACTCGAGCGCCCGCGGGACGGAGGCGTCGTTGTAACGATGCGTGGATATTGGCGTCCGCTGGTGGGGCCGCCGGGAGGGCCGCCGCGCCGCGCCTCCGAGTCCGCCACTGGCGTCCGCGAGCTCGGCAGCGTTGGCGATCTCCGCCCTGGTCGCCGCGAGGCGCCCTTCCGCGCGCTCTGCGCTGCGCCTCCGCCTCTGCCTCCACCGCCGCCTCCAGGTCCGACTGCTCGGCCTGCACGCGCGGCGGCCTCTCGCCGTCCTCCTCCGGGTGGAGGTGGCGGCACATCTGAACAACGTGCTCCCAACTAATGTGGTCGGCCATGGATGGATGCTAGGGTTTAGCTTGAGGTGTGCCCGTCACCCCCGCCGGTGTCCACCATATATAGCCACGGCGGCGGGAAATAGGCGTTGAGCGCCGAGGTCGTTTCCCAGCCAGCGAAATGCGGTGAAACTTGCCGATGTGTGGGCGCGCAGCGGGAACGACCGTCGTCGTCGGGAAGAGGAAATTCATGCGGCAGTCCTCGGCGGGTTGCTTGCCGTGCGAGCTTGTACTGCTCCGCTAAAAATATCGTCCACAACGCTGGAGGTACCCTCGACGCAAACGGTCACCCTGGGCCGCATGGCGTCCGTGGGCGCAAACGGACATTTTGGACGTCCGAAATGCGTCGGCCCGTTGGAGATGCCCTTAGCTAAGGGAAGACAATCTTCTCTCTTCATCATCTGTCCTCTAACTAAGCAAAAATCTGACTTGACATCTCTAAGGGAAGGCTGACATCACCCCATTGTACGTGCCCTTAGAGCATCTCTAGCAGATCCCATCTGACCCCATCCGCATAATAACCGCCGATTTCCGGTTCGGAGCCTAAAAAGGGATCGTTCAGATCCTGCATCGGACCCCATTTCCAAAACAAAATCGGCCGCGGTGCAAGGTGTCGGCTTGGGCGCCGCGCGAGAAGCGGCTCCAAAGAGGCTGCGAAGAAGCCACCCGCTGCCAAGATGGCGTCGCTGACTGCCTTGACGGTGGCGTTGGTGACTACAACGATGGAGTCGGCTGATGCGGGCAAGGTGGTTGACAAAAGTCCCGCCGTTGATGACGCACCGGAGTCGTACGTTGATATGCTCAACGATGCTACCGTGAACATCAACTCGCCACCGCTTGCGGATTACGGTGACTATAGCGACGGATTGGAGGAGGGGCTCGAGGAGGAGTTTGAGGAAGAAAACGACGTTGATGACGTGATGAGGACATCCGCTTTGAACTACTACCTCCGTCGTTGCAAGATGAAGAAGATGTTGCTGTGAAGCTCAAGTCCAATGAAGTCGGGATTTACAAGAGCTCGTGCGAAGCTACTAAAACAACAGGTGAACTTGTTCCTAAATGATACTTTGATCGATGAGAACTTTATACTGCCTAAGTCCTTTTACTTATGTATGATCAGGTACGAAGATGGAGCAAGCATCGCACGAGGAGAAGAGGAGCAGCTGGACGTGAAGCTGGACATGAAGACAATCCATGGACGCGCGGGGGAGGAGAGGGAGGCATGCGCGAAGGAGGAGAAGCAGCAGGCCGGTTCCACGGCCGGCGCAACTGGCCGCCACGCCGGCCGGGCCGGTACGCGGTCACCACCGGTCCACGCCCGTCGGCCGCCCTGGCCGGCCGTGTTCGAGTCGGTCTCGACTAGATCCCGATCTGGGTCGGTTATTATTGTATTTTCTCGACTTCTGGTCGTCCTGAACCCCTATATAAGTGCCCAGGACGCCCCAAATTAGATTCAGACCACGTTTAGATAAACCCTAATTCATAGTTGATTATTTTGCAACTCTATTGAATCTGTAAGCCTGTTCATCGGTCGCTGACAATTCACGAGGTCTGTTAATCTTTGTCCGGCGAGGTCCATGCAGGAATATATACAAGCATCAACACGTATCTCTTGCCACGAGCTCCCGGCCGGCCGGTCTATTGTACAAACTGTTAACCGAATAGCCATCGACTCAGATTCAAACTCTGCGCTTCTCCGACTCTGAATCGCTACAGACGTGTTCAACAGTTCAAGTGTGCGTTGGACGTACGTGAACGTAAATAAAGCCCCAGCGCGCGCCAGGGAACGTCAGTCTACGCCCGTCCAGAAATCGTCGACAGCCGAAGCATCGATCTCCTCCGGTGCCGACCAATCGATGACGCACCACACTTCCCGATAGCGATGACGCACCACGATTACTCAGCAGCGATGACGCACCACGATTACTCAGCAGCGATGACACACCACCACCACCACGCGATGCCGACGTCTCCGGCCATGACGCACGGCCACCACACTCGATGCCGGCAGCGTCTCCGGCGATTACGCACGACCACCACCACCACACAATCATCATCACGGCCACCAGCAAGCGCCGTTTCCGTTGTTCCCAGTCGCGAACCCACGTACAACCCGTCACCGTCGTCGACCACGGCTGGGGCGCCGGCCGTCGCGCCCAGAACGGACGACTGGATGATGCCGACGACGTGCGGCCGCAACCACCACCGCAATCATCATCATGGCCACCAGCGACCGGCGTTGGCGCCGGGTTCCTGGTCGCGCACCGCCACAACCCGTCGACGACGACGAGGCAGACAGCGTCGGAGCTGCCCACCACGGCCGTGGCGCCGGTCGTCAAGCCCAGGTGCGACGACGGCTGTTGTGTAGCCTTCACGGTACGTTTCCACGTGCGCATGCATGCGTGATGCGCAGTCAGTCAATACAGTACTAGTAGTATTTATTTCGATCGCCCTGGAACAATCAATTGATTAATTAACTGATCGTTGTCTTTGTTGTGGTTTTTGGTGCATTGCAGATCATGTGCGTGGTCTTGATCGTGATGGTCCTGGGGGTTATCCTCCTCGTTAAGTCAGGCCTTGGGTGAAATTGGAGTCATGAACATATCGCATGACATGCAGCAGCAGCAGATTATTTAATGTTGAGAAGAACTATTTTTTGTTTTTGAAGCAAACGTCCTACTATTAGATTAGATACTACTAGCTAGTTTTATGGAGTAGACTTGGTAGCCATGTGAAGATTGTAGACCTGGTACTGTAATTTTCTTATCATTAAGTATAGTGATATCATATATTCATATTGTAAATTTGATTAATGTGATGATGTTATTTGGGCGACTGTTTCCAGATCTATAGAAATATATTGCCCGGAAAATACAAATAATTTAGTATTTAATAATGTATTTGCCTCAAACTTGCTCTTTTTACGCTGGATATCTACACATAGAATTTTTCAATCCAAATCCACTAGAAATGTTGATTAACCTCCTTCAACAACAATTACCAAGATCGATAAAGGACAACTATGACCTATCGAAGGAAAAGATACCTAGAGTCGACTAAATCGTACAAAGAGGTGATCATCTAGGTTCATCGTGGCACTCCGTCCGTAATGGTAAACACGGTAAGAAAAAGCACCGCGAAAGGACAAGGACACACACGACAAACCTGTGAACATGTGTTTGGTGATAAACCCCGCTAGCTTTGCCTATTTTTTTCTATTGCTATTAAACCCATAAGTGGCTGCACCCTTGTGCCACTTTTAGATTACAGAGCTGTCGGCCCAATCACAGCTCCTCTTCTACGCTCGTGCTTCTGCCATACCAAAATTTAGGACAATTGCCATGGAAGGCCTCCCGAGTAATGCTCGAGATATGAGGTTTTCTACCATGTCCAGCCAATGGGAATGGTGCAACTAGGAGAACATACTTGCTCATTGGAACAGGTGGTCCCATATCAATAGTTCGTTTGAGGCGGCAAGGTCGATGGTCCAAACCAAGGTTAGTGATTTCACAATTTTTGATGTTGCATGTGTTTTCACATAGAATTTTCTATCCTGCATCCACGGAAATCTTGGTTAACTTCCTTCGACAACAATTACCAAGATCGATAACGGTACAACTATGACCGAGAGAAGCTCGGCGCGGGGACATCCAGCCCTTTCCTCCGGCCATCAGGCAGGACTACATGTCTTCTAGTTTTCCAGCCGATGATTTTCCCTTGGGAAACTAGTCTTCTTTTAATTTTAAATCCGTCTTTGTTCAAATTTTTTCCGACAAAGGGAATATGTTATGCACCAAGATACCAAGTACACCCAACATACGCAACAACGTAGTTCCCTAATGGCTCTGAGATGCACTCATCCAAAAAATAAATAATTATAGGAAATAAAGTCCCACTAGAGTGATCCGTTCCAAACATACCAATACAACACTAGAAATCCATTTTCTCCAAAAGTGGCGCTTCAATAAGGAAACATAGATTAACACCCAGGATATTAATCAAGGGCAATTAATGAAGATTTGCAAGTTGCCTATTTTTCGAGTTAAAAGGCCACAAAGAGAAGCATTGGAGAGTTCAGTGACACGGATACATCCACATCCCTTACATATAGCACCTTACCATATGCCACCGCATTCCTTATCAAAAGAACAACTTTCGTGAAGGAGCCTATATATATTGGAATCACAGCCACACAAGAAACAAGAATCAAAGAAGATATAGAAAGAAGCCCTATGAGATCCATTTCACCAAATCACATACATCGAGGAGAGGGGAACTGCTGCTCCATCGCCAATTCCATCACCATCTCCATCCTCCCCTCTCCTCAGCCACAGATTCTACTTCCACTCTTGATCTCATCACAATTGGTGGCATTGTAAGACTATTTGATACCGATCTTGTTTTCAATATAATGTTTATGATTGTTGATCTCATCATGTGTGAGTAGTCCTCATGGGCTGAGGGCTGAGGCCTAGCCTCGAAGCATCATGTGCATCTAAATTTACATGGGTGTTGTGCTTAATTTTCATTTAAGATTTGTATGATTGTATCTCTATCTCCTACCTCAATCTAGGACTTGTAAGGTATCCAAGACCCGATGATTGATAAATATAATGAGTTGAGATTAGTGGTATATCCTCTCTGCAAACCTAGTGACATTAGAAGGGGTGGTAGTTTCGGATCCATTAGGGGGTCTTGATAATGTCACTAATCTTGCTTTAGCCTACGCATAGCACTTAATAATCCTTCATCACCACCGCTGATTGGACTGATTGGGATGGACAATAGTCTGTTGATAACCGGCACGACCGGAGTCTTGTTACCCTCCAAAACCCACCGACGGGCAATGGTTAAGCAACACGAAGAGCCGGGAGGCTCCCAAGGCCGCTTAGTGGACCTTGGCACCTCGCGTCGTCCCGCAAATCTTCCAGCCACGTCCTGGCGGTTGCTAGGGCGTGCCACCTGACCTAGACCCGATCAGGAAGGTGTTGAGTGCTTCGATTGTTCCTGCATGGTAGACACGTAAACATTAAATACGAGCCCTATCGGCTCTCGGGTTGCCCTGTGGATCGGCTCAAAGAGCCGATCGCCCCATGGTTCACGTTGGATTTGCAATGACATGGGGATCCTGCTTGGTCAAAACAAAGCTAAACCGATCTACGACAGTTTAGGGTTTTCACCGCATAACCGGAACGTCCTACGTGTGATCGGGCCTAGCAGCTACGGAAGATGATGCAAACTACCCCTACAAGAGGCCTAAAAACCAACATAACGTTGATTCCCGGAACATCCCTTGTAGGGACGGTAAACAACACCTAACGCACTACCGGTCGTCCGACCCCAGCATAAGGCCTAACTATGCAGATATTAAACTAATCCTGCAGGCAAGGAGCAACTATAACAGATCGGATCTACTAAGTGACGAACAAGCAAGATGCTGCCCTTACACCCGTATAGGTGTAAGGGCAGCTAGGTGTCCGACGGCATTGCCACGCAAATATGCACGAGAAAGCATCAATGCAAGCCCTAAACACCTAATGATAAGTAGTACTGCTCGCCATCAACAACGCTTCAGCACGAGCAGTACAAGGTAGACGAATAAACGTATACTGCCTAGATCGCGAGATGCGATCTAGGCATGCATGTACTTACCGGGAAGAAACCCTCGAAAGGGGTGGCGATGCGCCTGATTTGTGTTTGTTGTGAACGTGATTGTCCTTCTTTTCCGATAACCCTAGATACATATTTATAGTCCAAGGGACTTTCTAATTGGCGTGCACCTAACCGTGCACGGGCCAGACTCTATCTCTTAATCTAAATTACAATGCGATCTACTATATTACAGATACATGGGCAATTTAGCCCAAACTCTTAGCGCAAGGCCTTCAAAGATGCTCCACGTGTAATCTTCAAAGCCCATCTTCACTTACGGCCCATCTCCTGATTTGGCCAAAATCTGGTGATAACACATGCCCCCCTGGTTTTGGTAATGATAATTGCAAAACCATTTGTCTCCTTCGAAGGGTCATGTCGTGGCAGAACCGTCGCAGTATTCTTCATCATGACGTCTTGCCTTCACAACTTCTCTGCACGATTTGACAGTTCTGGCACCACGTCCTCGGAAACTGCTTAAGCATTAAATCGCTATATCCCCTTTTTATTTGGCCACTTCCTGTAGTTCCCTTCTTCATCCCCTTCGCACTAGCACTTCCAAAAGCCCTCCTCTGCGTCATGTCTTCTTCTTCCTCCTCATCGGGTCTTTCCACGCAGTCCTCCCCTTCCGCGAGCCGACGCCGGAGTGGAACCCGGAAGAGGCCCATGCGGCCAACATCCGCCGCGCCATTGAGGCCGGGGAGAACCGACCACGACTTCTCCATCTGGTCAGAGGACGAGTCCCTGACCGATGGGGAGAGCGTCCTCCATGGCCTCGTCACTGGGGCAGCGGAGACGAAGAGCGACGACGACGACCTTCCCTGGGAGGGAGTCACCTCCTCCGAGGAGGTGGAGGAGGAGGAGGACGATAGGTCCTCCGACGAGCCGCCGGCCAAGCGCCACTGCCCCCGGCCCGGGAATCTCAGCGACCGACAGCGATGACGACGACGCTGATGAAGAAGACGAGGACAATGAAGGTCCTGCCGGCGGCCGCTACAGCAGCGACGACGAGCCGGCCGGGAGTAGCGCCGACAGCGGCGATGACGACGAGGGCAGCAGCGGCCCCTAGATAGGGTAGAGCTAGGAGTAGTAGACGGGGCAATGTATCCCCTAGCAATTTCTTTTGAGAGCAATCGGCTCCTTCTATGTAAGAAATCTGGTTATCAATGAAGAAATTTCTCCAATTTGACTTTGTCGATCTCTTCCATATTAGATTAGCCGATTCTCCCCTTTGTTGATGCTCAATGAGCCGATGGTAATGCATCAGCTTTTATAACAAATTGCAAGACAGACCGATCTAATCGCCTTCTCAGATGTTAACTTGCAATCCATGAAATTCAGATCCAAACATCCAATCGAACGGGACCAGCGCGCAGCCTCGAGACCCCTAGATCTTTAGACTTCAAAATCACCCGATCGTGATGTTTGTCCTGATGGCAAAACTCCTGAATTAACGCCTCCAGGAAAGCTAAGACCATGGCTGAAAACCTTGACGTTGAAGCTGACCCCCATATACAGGTACCATTTGCTCACAACTTCCTTTGTGATGCTCTGTTTCTTGCAACAATGGTCCTAGAGCCGATCACGATGATGGCCCCTTCTTCAAACTCCTCCCATCAACTTGGTTTATGTGCAGAACCCATCACCTTCGGCATGGTTATGATGCGGAGACGCCATTTCAACACCATCGGCTCTTCAGAGCGAAGAATCTTCAAGGCCAGCCCCCGAGCCTCAGTCAAGGCGAGAATAAAAGTGTACCAGCCGAATGGACCATCCTGCTTCCCAAGCGTAGTGCGGCGTCGCCGATTCTGACCAATCGGCTCAATAGCAGAACCTCCAAGGTGAGGCCCCCAGAAACTTCTTCGGTTCAATGATGTAGCCTCGGTGAGAGTGTTGAAATCGTCACCTTGGTCAACCCCTTGGTCAGGGTTGCGATCCTTCAAGCTTACGCTGATAGACAAATGTCGTAGCTTCCACGAGGAAAAGGGCAATTCCGGACACCCAAGCTGATGCTTTAGCACCGCTACATGAAGATTGTAGCCGAGTTGGAGATTCTCGCAGAGAAGATCGAGTCACCAAGCAGTTGGAGGTCCTCGCGAGTGGAGCCTGCATGTAACTCAATGTTGCTCCATTAGGCTCACATTTGTTGTATTCGCATCCCTTGAGTCGATGGCGTGCATCGGCCACTAATTCTTAAGTCGATGTCTGCGTGGCGTGTTCAAATTTTTGGATTCCCCATTTTTTACAGCCGATTTGTTTGTATCGGCCCCATATTTGAGCTGCTCTGCTGGGCATTTGATATCCATTCTCAGCTTCGTATCCTCGTGTCTCATCCATCTATGTGCCCCCCGAGCCGATTCTGTCAAGTAATTGATGGTATCGGCTCTTCAGGCATCTGTTGGATCAATGCTGAACACAGACAAAGGTATGTTGAGGATAATTTTGGCCGATTGCGGGAATCGGCCTCCTTTTCCGTTGCAATGCTTGACGATGGTTTGCAACTTCTTGGATTTCCGCTGTAGCTACGTGGCATGCTGGAGATAAGATCCTTTGCTTTCCCTTTTTTGAGGGCCGATCGCAGGGATCGGCCTTGCCACGTACGTCCAATGTCTTGGACCTGCTACTCTGTCCGGATCACGGATACCATGTTTGTATCAGCCGATGCCTCTGCATCGGCATCAGCCGATGCCTGTGCATCGGCTTTCGCCTGTTTGGGGCGCCATACTTTCTTTGGCGGGCGCGCCTTCGTCTCCAATGTTTGCTGAATTTTCACGGCCAGATCGGGCCGTGCTCTTCTCAACGTGTACAGGTACTGTGCCTCGGCTTCTTCCAGGTTTCGCAGCCGCTGCACTCTACGCTTCTGAGAATGGCTGAGTCCATCAGGGCACCACCTTGGTCGGTGATACCTATCTTCTTCTCCATCTGACTCCTCGAAGTCTTCTTCTTGAGATGACTCAGCTCGCTTGTTATGAGGTGGGAGAGGCCCTAGACGCTCGAACACTGAAACTTCGTTTGTCCTTCTCCTTTGCTGTTTGCATTCTGGGCAATTCTCGATTGTTGGCAATCGGCTCATTCCTGAGTCCCAGCAATGTTTGAAGAAGGGACAGTCCCAGTGCTTATCCACGTCGTCTTGCTCCCTTGACCTCCCTCTAGCGCGACGTTCGTACCCGTCGTTGTTCCTGTCGTGCTGACGATACCTCCTGTTTTCTGCATCAGACCGACGATATCTTTCATCGTCTTCGTCGTAGCGCCGACGTCGGTCGTACTGCTGCTCATATTTGTTGAGGAGATGCACGGAGAGTGGGCGCTGATACCGTATGCTTCTCACCTCCTCCTCGGTTAGGTACCGTCTATCATCATCTTGGGGCCGGTCGCGTGGAACGGCCTCCTCTTTATCTTTGCCACGAGAGTGGCTGCTCTCTGCTTTATCTTTGCCATGGCGGATCACAAACCCTGCCATATTGACATCAAAAGAGAACCCTGGCTCCCTTATGGAGTGGCTTAGGTCCACCATGTTGACGTCCGGAAACGGACGCATGTCTACCTTCATGGCAAACTGTCCGAAAGTTAATCGGCCTGATTCTATCGCCATCTGAATTTGTGCGTGCAATACTTTGCAGTCGTTGGTGGCGTGCGTGAACGTATGATGCCATTTGCAGTATGGCCTTTTGTTCATCTCTTGTGCCGTGGGGATCTTGTGGCCTTCAGGTAGCTTCAACTGTTTCTCTTTCAGTAGCAGATCGAAGATCTGTTCAGTTTTGCTCACATCAAAGTCCAACCCTCTTGGAGGCCCTGGTGGGTTCACCCATTTGCAGGACACAGGTACTGGCGTCCGAGTCCATTCGGCTACTGCGACTTCCTGATCTTCCGCAGAATCTTCATCCTCATCAGCATTGACCAGGGTTATCGCGCGCTTGAACTTGTCCTGGTACAGTTCTGGATGGCGCTGTTCATATAAGGTCAGTCTATTGACCAGGTGCGTCAACGAGTTGTACTCCACTTGGAACGTCAGATCTTTGAATGACGCTGCAAGGCCTGCCACGGCCAGCTCGACTGCTTCCTTTTCAGATAAATGAACCGAATAGCATCGGTTCTTGACGGTTCTAAACAGCTGAATGTAATCGAGATCATCTCCTCACCTTTGCCGAACCTGTGCTAGTTCGGCAATGCCAGCTTCGATAGCCTACTGAATGGTATTATTGTGTGAAACTGTTCCTCAGCTGCTTCCATGATCGCACTGAATTTGCTGCAACGAGGTGTACCATCCAAAAGCTGGACCGGTGAGGGATTGCGAAAAGAACCTCACCCGTAGCTGATCCGATGCCGAAACCATGCCCAACTGGGCCAAGTATCGGCTCACGTGCTCGATGGAGCTAGATCCTTCTGACCCACTGAATTTGTTGAAGTCCGGAAGCCGGTACTTAGGTGGTAGTGGGATCAGGTCAAACTCATTGGGGTACGGCTTGGAATAGCCGATTATCTTCTTCTTCGGCAGGATGCCGAACTGGTCTCTCAAGACTGCACTGATCTGATCCGCGGTGGAGGTAGTAGCAGCTGAGCTTTCATGGATTGGTGCAGTGGCATACTTGGCTAGCCACGCCTGTTTCTCAGCTTCTGCTCCCAAACTCCCCGCTGCTGCAGTCGTTCCTCCTGCCGGAACAATTGCTCCTGCTCCGGCAATCCCTCCTGTTGGAGCTGGATCGCCTGCGTCCGTTGTTGCGTCTGGCACAAACGTGCACACGTATCCGTGTGGGATCTCCTTGGGCGGCTCATATAAGAACTGGTAGTCGCCAGGATCACCTCCAACCTTGTAGACAACGTATGCCGGTGAACCTTGTTGCTGTGGAGCTGCCATTGAGTACGGCAATGGTGGCCTGGTGTGGAGTTGCACCTCTCCCTGGTGAGTCCCTAGAACAGGTCCTGAAGGGGAGTACCGACGCTCCATGATCTCTTGCACCACACGGAGCGCAACGCGCTCCAAAGTATTACCAGGCTCTCAGAATGCCGATGCAGTGAATGAGCCACCACGTAGTTGATTTCCTGTCGCAGGGCTCTGGTACGTTCATCTGAAGGGAGAGATAGATCCAACCCATCGAGGACACCTTGTGGCGTGAATCCTTTGAACCTGATGCCGTGCGAACGGGTCTTCTCAAAGGAGCCGATGAGTTCGGCTTCAACGATGGCCTTCAGCTCATCGTACTTCTTCTTATGATCAGGAGGAAGATCCTCGTATGTGATCTGCTCCTCTGCCATCTCGGATGTCGGTGTTGACGTGGATGTTGCAGAAGATGTCCCACCGGGCGTGCCAGAATGTGTTACCCTCCAAAACCCACCGACGGGCAATGGTTAAGCAACACGAAGAGCCGGGAGGCTCCCAAGGCCGCTTAGTGGACCCTGGCACCTCGCGTCGTCCCGCAAATCTTCCAGCCACGTCCTGGCGGTTGCTAGGGCGTGCCACCTGACCTAGACCCGATCAGGAAGGTGTTAGAGTGCTTCGATTGTTCCTGCATGGTAGACACGTAAACATTAAATACGAGCCCTATCGGCTCTCAGGTTGCCCTGTGGATCGGCTCAAAGAGCCGATCGCCCCATGGTTCACGTTGGATTTGCAATGACATGGGGATCCTGCTTGGTCAAAACAAAGCTAAACCGATCTACGACAGTTTAGGGTTTTCACCGCATAACCGGAACGTCCTACGTGTGATCGGGCCTAGCAGCTACGGAAGATGATGCAAACTACCCCTACAAGAGGCCTAAAAACCAACATAACGTTGATTCCCGGAACATCCCTTGTAGGGACGGTAAACAACACCTAACGCACTACCGGATCGTCCGACCCCAGCATAAGGCCTAACTATGCAGATATTAAACTAATCCTTGCGGAGCAAGGAGCAACTATAACAGATCGGATCTACTAAGTAACGAACAAGCAAGATGCTGCCCTTACACCCGTATAGGTGTAAGGGCAGCTAGGTGTCGAGGGACGGCATTGCCACGCAGATATGCACGAGAAAGCATCAATGCAAGCCCCTAAACACCTAATGATAAGTAGTACTGCTCGCCATCAACAACGCTTCAGCACGAGCAGTACAAGGTAGACGAATAAACGTATACTGCCTAGATCGCGAGATGCGATCTAGGCAGCATGATGCTTACCCGGGAGAAACCCTCGAAAGAAGGGGTGGCGATGCGCCTGATTTGTTTGTTGTGAACGTGATTGTCCTCCTTTTCCGATAACCCTAGATACATATTTATAGTCCAAGGGACTTTCTAATTGAGGCGTGCACCTAACCGTGCACGGGCCAGACTCTATCTCTTAATCTAAATTACAATGCGATCTACTATATTACCAGATACATGGGCAATTTAGCCCAAACTCTTAGCGCAAGGCCGCTTCAAAGATGCTCCACGTGTAATCTTCAAAGCCCATCTTCACTTACGGCCCATCTCCGATTTGGCCAAAATGCGTGATAACAAGTCTATAGTACATAAGGGCCTTTTGACGTCGTCCAAAACGTATCTACTTTCCCGAACACTTTTGCTATTGTTTTGCCTCTAATTTATGTATTTTGGATACAACTAACACGGACTAACGCTGTTTTTTCAGCAGAATTGCCCTAATGTCTTATTTTTGTGCAGAAAATCAACTTTCAGGAAAATCCCCGGAAATAATTGCAATGGGCCTATTTTTATAGAGGACATACGGAGCCAGGGCAGTCGGGGGAGGCCCACGGGCCCCACACCATAGGCCGGCGCGGAGGGGGGCGCGCCGCCTTATGGTGAGGGCGCCTCGGCCGCCCCCCGACGCTCTCCTCTGGACTACATAAAGCCCTTGACCTAAAAACGCGAGGGGGTTCGACCACTTTTCCAGAAGACATCCAGAACTCCGCCGCCATCGCGAAACTCAATCTCGGGATCAGAAACTCCGTTCTGGCACCCTGCCGGGACGGGGAATTGGAGGAGATCATCGCCATCATCACCACCGACGCCTCTCCATCGACCATCCATGTTTCCCCCATCCATGTGTGAGTAATTCCCCCGCTGTAGGCTGAAGGGGATGGTAGGGATTGGATGAGATTGTTCATGTAATAGCCATAAGATGTTAGGGCATAGTGCCTAGTATCCGTTGTTGGTACTTTTATGATATTGTTGCAACTTGTTATGCTTAATGCTTGTCACTAGGGCCCGAGTGCCATGATTTCAGATCTGAACATGTTATTGATTCATGTTGATATTCATTGTTTTATGATCTTACCTGCAAGTTGTATACACATATTGCTGTCCGGAACCCGAGGCCCCAAAGTGACAGAAATTGGGACAACCGGAGGGGAAGGCTGTGATATGAGGATCACATGTGTTCATGGAGTGTTAATGCTTTGCTCCGGTACTCTATTAAAAGGAGTACCTTAATTACCAGTAGTTTTCCTAGAGGCCCGGCTGCCACCGGCTGGTAGGACAAAAGATGTTGTGCAAGTTTCTCATTGCGAGCACGTGACTATATACGGAACACATGCCTATGGATTGTTGAGTACTTGGATACGTTTTATTATTATCTGCAAATGCCTAGTCTCGATTATTACATGAGGTATCTTATCCATGCAGCGCCCATTCATCCATCCCTGTGCCTACAGTATTTTAATCCTGCTGTTTACTATAATCACTACTGATGTCTTTGTTACTCTGCTTATATTTCACTACTGCTACTGCTATAAAACTATTGCTACTGATAAACTCTTGCGAGCAAGTTTGTTTCCAGGTGCAGCTGAATTGACCACTCCGCTGTTAGGCTTACAAATATTTTTTGGCTCCCCTTGTGTCGAATCAATAAATTGGGTTTTACTTCCCTCGAAGACTGTTGCGATCCCCTATACTTGTGGGTCATCAAGACTATTTTCTGGCGCCGTTGCCGGGGAGCATAGCTTTATTTGCAAGTTCACCTGAATTGATATTGTTCGCTGCAAATCCTCCATCATGGGTAAAACTCGCGATGCTAAAGTCGCCATATTACCATCCACTACAAGAAAAGGTACAACTCTGAGTACCTCTGCTGCTCTTGATTCACCATCTGTGATAAGTCAACTTGTTTCACCACCACAAGCTTCACGTGTTGGTACTTCTGCTGAATCTGAAAATTCCTCTGATAATTTTGATGATGCTTCTACTGTGCTTGATGAAAATGGTTCATTAGGTCCTTTTCTAGATGCTACAATTGCTAGGTCTAGACAAACTGAAAATACTGAAACTCCTAATGAAAATACTGTTACACCTGTTAATTCACCTGAGTCTGATGATCTTGATGAAGATTATGTGGAACTTGATGATGATTTTATTGATAAATGTAATGCTACTACTGGTACAAGTAACCTTAAAAAGCTTCTTGCACAACATGCTGTTAGATATAAACTGTCTCCTGATCCTAAATTTGCCACATCTCCTATAAACATTAAGGATAAAGATTATGATTTTTCTCTTGATTTATCTCATATATCTATTGTTGAGAAAACACCTTTTTGTGGTACTGAAAAAGAAAGTGTTGTAGAGCACATGAATGAGCTTTCTACTTTAAGTAGCTTGTTTTCTGATGATATTAAGATGCGTACTTATTTTGTTGCTAAAATTTTTCCTTTCTCATTAAAGGATGATGCTAAGATTTGGTATAATAGTTTGCCTCCTGATTCTATTGATAGTCCAAGTTGTTTGCTTGATGTTTTCTTTCGAAAATATTTTCCTGCTAGTGCTCAACATATTGCTTTGCAGAGAATTTATAGTTTTGACCAGGAAGATGGAGAGAAATTGCCTGAAGCTTGGGCAAGGTTTTGCTCTCTTATTAGAGCTCGGCCTGGACATGAATTGGAAAAGCATGACTTACTTGATATATTTTATAGTGGACTAACCATTGAGTCTAGGGCATACCTAGATAGTTGTGCTGGTTGTGTTTTCAGGAAAAGAACTCCAGACGAAGCTGAAGAATTATTGGCTAGAATAAGCCAAAATCATGATGATTGGACTACACCTGAACCAACCCCAACACCAATATTGAAGAAGAGGGGTATGATTGAATTAAATGATGAAGATATGAGGGAAGCCAAGAAATCTCTTATGGAGAAAGGTATTAAATCTGAAGATGTGAAGAATTTACCTCCCATAGAAGATTTATGTAAGATAACTCCCCCTTCATCCACGATTGAGGTACATTCTCTTCAACGCTTTGATAAAGGAGACATTCCTTACTCAAAACCTCCTGATCAATGTTTAGATGAATTTGATAATTATGTTGTTAAGCAAGATAACTTTAATATGAGAGTAGAGAATCATCTAATGGAAAACTCTCAAGCTATTAGTAAATTGCATGATATTGTGGAGAGAACCTCCAATGATGTTAAGATGCTTGTTAAACATTTTCATATGGTTCAAACTCAAATTGATCAACTTACTAAAGTGCAAAATGACTTGTTAAAAAATACTCATAAAGAAAAACATGCTTATGAAGTAACAACTAGAGGTGGTGTTTCTACCCAGGATCCTTTATATCCTGAAGGGCATCCCAAAAGAGTTGAACAAGATTCTCAATGAACTAAAGAAACTAGTGCTCCTTCTAAGAAAAAGAAAAAGAAACATAAAAATGTTGTAGAATCCTCTGAACCTGTTAATGATCCTAATAGTATTTCTATTTCTGATGCTGAAACTGAAAGTGGTAATGAACATGATAAAGATAATGATAAGAATGATGTTTCTGATAAAGAAGAGATTGAAAATGAACCTGAAAAGCATGCTAAAAATAAAAAGTACACTAAAGAAGATTTTATTGCTAAGAAACATGGTAATGAAAGAGAACCTTGGGTTCAAAAGCAAATGCCTTTTCCTGCTAAGAAACTAAAATCAAAGGAGGAAGAACACTATAATAAATTTTGTGATTGGATGAAACCCTTGTTTTTGCAAATCCCTTTGACTGATGCTATTAAATTGCCTCCTTATTCAAAGTATATGAAAGATATTGTCTCTAACAAAAGGAAAATTCCCAATGAGGAAATTTCCACTATGCTTGCTAATTACTCTTTCAATGGCAAGGTTCCAAAGAAGTTGGGAGACCCAGGTATACCAACTATCCCTTGTTCCATCAAGAATAATTATGTTAGAACTGCTCTATGTGATTTGGGAGCAGGAGTTAGTGTGATGCCTTTTTCCCTTTACAAGAGACTTGATTTAGATAAGTTGATACCAACCGATATATCTTTGCAAATGGCTGATAAATCTACTGCTATTCCTGTTGGTATATGTGAAGATGTTCATGTTCAAGTTACTCAAAATTGCTTAATATTAACTGATTTTGTTGTGTTGGAAATGCCTGAAGATGATAATATGTCTATTATTCTTGGAAGACCTTTTCTTAACACTGCAGGGGCTGTTATTGATTGCAATAAAGGAAAAGTTACTTTCAATGTTGATGACAAGGAACATACTGTTTATTTTCCCAAGAGGATTGATAAAGTATATGGAGTTAATACAATTTCTAATTTGAGAACTATCAAGGTGGGAACTATTGATTGTCCTATATATGAGCCTAAAGAAGGATATCAAACTATTGTGATTGGATCCATATCAATTCAATACAAGGTAACATGATTGATTTGAGGTTTATTTCTTCTTATGTCATGTAAAATTTATTTGGTAGCAAGACTTGATCAACCTTGTTAACAAGTATATTTTAAATGCATAGAAGAGCTGAACAACATTTCTTTCTTTCTCCACTTGCTTTAGTTGCTGTAGCACTTTTATTTTGCAAGATGCTTTAGTTTTTAAAATTTTGGAAATCTTTTTCCTACCCTGAAATAATTATTTTAACACCCAGAAATGTTTTTCAAAGTTTTCAAAAATTTACAAAAATTATACCGTTGGTCCTATTTTTAGAAATGCAACAGGAGTGCACAGGGCTGACGTGGGGTACCCCGGGCGGCACCCTATGTCGCGGCGGAGGGGGGGCGCGCCACCGTGGTGAGGGCCCCTCGGCCCCACTTAGTCATCCCTTCCACTCATTCCACTCTCTCTCCCGAAAAAACTCGTACCAGTTCGTTCTCACTCGCGTTTTCCCAAGCTCAGGATTTTTCGATCCTTGCTCAGCCCATCTTTGCTGCTGAAATTTGGAGCATTTGTTCTCCGGTATGTGACTCCTTCGATTATCCAATTATAATTTTGAATGGTTGAGTATATCTTGAGAAATTTGCTGCTGTAGGTGACATGTTAAGTGAGCTTGCATGCTTGATTCAAGTTGTAGAAATGAGTTTTGATGCATGTTTAGTACTCTAGCAAGCTCCTATAGTAGTTTCCCTCAATTATATGTCTCGAAATCAAATTTTATAATGATTGTTGAAAAATTTCAGAGAAGAAAAATGAACAACCACACCTTTGGAGAGGTGTTTGAGAGGGATATGCCAAGAATGACAAGGCCTTCGAGGGAAGCTACTCGTATTAGGCGATCCTATGATGAGGATGTCATTGCGCCGAGCTTTGAAGCTGAAGAGGATAATGGGGTTCCTAATGCTTCATCCTTTCCATGCTTTGACTTTTTGCGTAATGCAGGGCTACTTGATGACTTCTGTTTCTTATTAATCGAGTGGGCTTATTTACTTATATGGAGGATGAGAGTAATCAATATTATAGGCTAACTAAAATCTTTGTTGAAAGTTTCAAATTTAGCAACTCAGCACTTTCACACCATCAGTTAAATTTAAGATTTATGATAGGCCTGTTACTATGAAATTGTGTGATTTACGTGCTGCCTTTGGATATTACTCCTCTAGGTACATCGAAGAAGATCGAGAACCGCCCCAAGGCTTTGACGGAACTCTATCGAGAAGTTACCAACGATGATGACCGTACCATTCAGCGCGGCAAGATAAGGAACATTCAGCTCCCTGCCATTAGATATTTCGCTTACTATCTTGCTACTAGCATTCTTGGTAGGGAGAACACTAGCAACATTTCTAGTTATCATCTTGCTTTTCTGGCTGCTTACTGGTAGCACACCTTATCATCTTGGTGCTCTCATTGCTCGTCGCTTATCTAGTAAGGGATCTATGGAGGAATTATTGCTTCACGTATTGTTGCACATCTAGGTCTTTCTATTGATCCAAATGATGAGATACTAACCCCTGTTAGGCTTGATATTGCTGCCATGAAGAGTCACCAATTTGTCACAACTGACTCTAATTTAGAAAATATTGTCTATAGAATGTTGTTTATTGACGGGGATGAGAGAGAAATCCCTTTGCCGCAGGCGATTTGTTCAGTGTTCGCAGGAGGCCGTGGTCGCGCTCCAAGGAGGAGGTGGATGATCAGCTGAGGATACTTGGCTTTCACCAGCAGCACGACTCCGAGGACGCCGAGCCCTCCGACGGGTACACGGTCACATATCCTGGTGCGTCCTCCAGCGGGTATCAAGGACAGGATCCTCCTTCATCATATTACGGAGGCGCCACCTCATGGGCACCGTGGGATTGACCTCCACTTAGGCCAAAAGCCTAAGCTTGGGGGGAGGTATGCCGGCATCACTCATTCATTGCATATTACAATTGCCGGTCATGTGTATATACTTGTTTCACTTCTTTTGGTTGTTTCTCTTTCGTTTATTTTTATTTTAGTAAGATTTCATATTTTAGTTTTTGAAGGTTGTTACTACTGTAGTAATCTTTACTTTTACTTCTTTATTTCATTTGTGTGCCGATGGGTGCCTCTAATATGAGGAAGATGATATTTGGGGAAGTGCTGTCTAAAAAACAGATTCTGGGCTGATACTAAAAAAATTCCTGTGCGTAGCCAGAACGTTATTTTGAGCTGCCAATTTTTGTGCATGTTCCCCAGGTTATTATCTAACTTTCATTAGTTGAGCACTTTTCGAGTTGAGCAGCAGAAGATTTTCCGAAAAATTGATTACTGTACTGCTGTCAAGTTTTGGCAGATTTCTGCCACTTTGCTTTTCTGTGATTCTTTTAGTTTTCGTTCTCTTGTTTTTGCTTTGTTTCTTTCCTAAAACACAAAAAGACCAAAAATATTTCTGTTGTTTCTCTTTATCATTTGTTTATTTTTCTTTGTTCCTATTTTACCTTATTTGCTATCGTTAGTTTGCTATGAGAAAATCAAAAAGATTTTGCTTTGTTTGCTGTTTCCTTTTGTTCTTGTTTCAACCCAAAAACACCAAAAATATTTGTTGTTCTTCTTCTGTTTTGTAAAGTTTATTAGGGAGTTCAGCGGTCTTCGGTGGTTGGAGCTTGGTTTCATTCCATATTATTCAAGCCACACAAGTGAAAGGCAATAATGACGATCTACGACAACTCTGACTGTGGTGAGAGGCTGGTATGAACTCTATTTGTTTTCATTTTTGTACATATACTCATCCATGTGAGCATACTTAGCTGGTTCATGTGAGGTATATGTCATTTAATGAAGTCTAGTAGTTCATGATCTCTCATGTTTAGCTCCAATTTATTAATAATGAGTAGCATGTCATGAATATCTACTTGCATTGTTTTATTCATAGATAGATATGACATTGTGGTATCCTCCTCTGAATAATTCATTTGGATTGACTTGGCACATGCTCACGCATGCATATGACTGAAAAACAAAAAGTCAATTAAGCCTCCGTTAATTTTATTCTGTCGCAAGCATGATTATGACAGTTATTGCTCTCTTGATTGTCGCTTCCCAGTCTATTGCTAGCATTCACATGTACTGAGCGGGAATGCTGCTCGTGCTTCCAAATCCCTGAAAACCAAGTTATTCCAAAGTGTCCACCATAAATACCTATGCATGGCATTTCAAACCATTCCAAGTAAATTTTCATGTGCTACCTTTAAAACCTTCAAAATGTTTCTCAATTTGTGTCAATGTTTTATAGCTCATGAGGAAGTATGTGGTGTTTTACCTTTCAATCTTGTCAGTCAGACTTTCACCAATGGACTAGTGGCATATACATCCGCTTATCCAATAATTTTGCAAAAAGAGCTGGCAACGGGGTGCCCAGCCCCAATTAATTACAACTTTCATTAATAATTCTCTTCACGTGTTTTGCCCTGATTTATCAGTAAGCAACTTAATTTGCAAATAGACACTCCTCCATGGTATGTGAATGTTGGAAGGCACCCAAGGATTCGGTTAGCCATGGCTTGTGTAAGCAAAGGTTGGGGGAGTGTCATCCATAATAAAACTAAAGTACATGTGTAAACAAAAGAGAAGAGGGATGATCTACCTTGCTGGTAGAGATAACGTCCTTCATGGGAGCCGCTCTTGAAAGTCTGGTTGACAAGGTAGTTAGAGTACCCACTATCATTCGTTGACAACAACAAACACCTCTCAAAACAATTTTACTTCTGTTTCAAAAATGAAAAGCTCTAGCACATGTTAATCCCTGCTTCCCTCTGCGAAGGGTCAATCTTTTACTTTTATGTTGAGTCACCATCCTTTCTTTGAGCACCTTCTTGAGAGCATAATTGTCATTCTTAGTGTAATATGCTTGTCCCAGAATATAGTTAAGCTGTGGTATGACTTTGATGCTTTTATCTTTGATAGTCTTTACTTCTAGTCTTCCCATGAACTTCAGAGGTGCCTGGGCATTTATGTTTTGCTGTACAAATACGGGCAAGCGAGATACCACTTTATCATATCTTTCTATGAACATTGCAATCCTGCTTATAGAAGTGTTTCATGATGCTTGTTATTAGTTTGTTGGTATCTCTTTCATGATTGACACAGCTATTAGATGACTTTATTTGCATTTATCTTATTATGAATTGCCTAAGTACTAGTCCATATAATGAGAATATTTACATCATATGAGCAAATGTGTTCATGAAAGTTCTTTTATCGCACTCAGTTGTTAACTGAATTGCTTGAGGACAAGCAATAAGCTAAGCTTGGGGGAGTTGATACGTCCAAAACGTATCTACTTTCCCGAACACTTTTGCTATTGTTTTGCCTCTAATTTGTGTATTTTGGATACAACTAACACGGACTAACGCTGTTTTCAGCAGAATTGCCCTGGTGTCTTATTTTTGTGCAGAAAATCAACTTTCAGGAAAATCCCCGGAAATAATTGCAAAGGGCCTATTTTTATAGAAGACATACGGAGCCAGAAGGGCAGGCCTGGGGGAGGCCCACGGCCCCACACCATAGGCGGCGCGGCTGGAGGGGCGCGCCGCCTTATGGTGAGGGCGCCTCGGCCGCCCCGACGCTCTCCTCAGGACTACATAAGGCCTCTGACCTAAAAACGCGAGGGGGTTTGACCACTTTTCCAGAAGACATCCAGAACTCCGCCCCATCGCGAAACTCAATCTCGGGATCAGAAACTCCGTTCTGGCACCCTGCCGGGACGGGGAATTGGAGGAGATCATCGCCATCATCACCACCGACGCCTCTCCATCGACCATCCATGATTCCCCCATCCATGTGTGAGTAATTCCCCCGCTGTAGGCTGAAGGGGATGGTAGGGATTGGATGAGATTGTTCATGTAATAATCATAAGATGTTAGGGCATAGTGCCTAGTATCCGTTGTTGGTACTTTTATGATATTGTTGCAACTTGTTATGCTTAATGCTTGTCACTAGGGCCCGAGTGCCATGATTTCAGATCTGAACATGTTATTGATTCATGTTGATATTCATTGTTTTATGATCTTACCTGCAAGTTGTATACACATATTGCTGTCCGGAACCCGAGGCCCCAAAGTGACAGAAATTGGGACAACCGGAGGGGAAGGCTGTGATATGAGGATCACATGTGTTCATGGAGTGTTAATGCTTTGCTCCGGTACTCTATTAAAAGGAGTACCTTAATTATGTAGTTTCCCTAGAACTGCTGCCGGCTGGTAGGACAAAAGATGTTGTGCAAGTTTCTCATTGCGAGCACGTACGACTATATACGGAACACATGCCTATGGATTGTTTAGTACTTGGATACCGTTTTATTATTATCTGCAAATGCCTAGTCTCGATTATTACATGAGTTATCTTATCCATGCAGCGCCCATTCATCCATCCCTATGCCTACAGTATTTTAATCCTGTTGTTTACTATAATCACTACTGCTATCTTTATTACACCTGCTTTATTTCACTACTATTGCTATAAAGCTGTTGCTGCGATAAACTACTGCGGCAAGTTTGTTTCCGGGTGCACTGAATTGACAACTCCGCTGTTAAGGCTTACAAACATTCTTTGGCTCCCCTTGTGTTGAATCAATAAATTGGGTTTTACTTCCCTCGAAGACTGTTGCGATCCCCTATACTTGTGGGTCATCAACCGCCCACAAGAATGTAACCTAAATTGATTATGCACAATTTCACTTATTATTATTATTATTATTATTATTATTATTTATCTCACTTCATGTATGCATAGCTCCATGTAAAACTTTAGCCACTGGCCTATCTCCATCCATTAATTCACAAACCCCAAATAAACTCGAAGTTCCGGTGAGACGAAGATTTCTAAGTTCAAGGTCTTGCTTGACTAAATAACCACAATAGTCACTTCCCAAGGATCGATATAAACCTAGATCTTCTAGGGAAAAGGAAACTATACTACATCGGTATTGCGGATCGAAGGTATCACCGGACACAACCAATGAAGGTCCAGACCTTGATGTCGCTAGTTCAAGTCACGAATAAACAAGCCAAAACCTCATCGCCACTAGGACTCGAATCACCATTAGCAGTTCTCGATCTCGTTTCCATGCCGGTCTCCTCGACTAACTTTATCATGGAACTAAATAAATGCCCCATGATGGCAGAGACTTCGAGTTGTGCATCGCTCCTCTGAAGCCAAACAACCAGAAAAACATGGTTGCGCGCGACAAAATACCATCTGATCCATCAATCTTCGGCATGTCGTCCATTGGTGTGCATCGCGGGGCCTTCCAAAACTCGACACTTTGGCCGGATCAATGAAGACGGGCAAGAAGCAGTTCTTCGTCATGGTGTGTGAGAGGATCCAATGACCGCATCCTTTATTCAAGCTGAGCCATCAACCCCCACGCCACCAGCAAGCTCCTTGTGGAGCAAGTCAACACACACCAGGCCTAGCCCGCAATAGCTATGGCTAGGGCTGCATCCCGTCAATTCTATGAGGCCGGGAGACGGGGCCAACACCGCCAAGGCCAACGGCGGAGGCATCTCCATAGTGTGAGTCCATCGTTGGATCCGGTGACCATACTGCGGTGCAAGACCCACAACTCCACCGAGAGCCTAAGACCTCGGGCGGATCTGATCCGGCCACCGCAACTATGGGGCACGACCACTAGGCGGAGGAGCCGCGAGGCCGAAGATGCTTGTCCATGACATACTCCCTCTTTTCGTATTATGATGCCTACTAGTTTCAATGAAAGTCAAACATCATAAAGTTTAACCAATTATTATATAAAAATCATATATGAAAATCAACAATAACAAATGTATATAGGGCACAGAGTACGTGAGGGAAAGTGGTGATCATGCGATTGTAAAGAAACCATCTATGTTTCCGTCCCGCGCATCGTGAAGCCTTTGGTCCTTTGATTCCGTGGCCTTGGAGGTTTGGAGCGTGTCGGACCACGCCCTCTCACCGACGGGAGGTTGCCCGTTCCTTTTTAGGTTGTTTTTCAGTACCTTTTCAAGCTGGTGTGGCGGCGGCCACATCTTGAAATCAGAATAAGGTTCTCCCCACTTTACCCTCTATTCGGTGGTGCGTCAAGCGCCGAAGAGGGCAGATGGAGATGTGTGTTCAGCGGATCTCCTATGATCATGTCAGTTTCGTGTTCGTTGGTGTGGTTTTAGGCCTAGCTCATCTTGGGATTGGTTGCTCCTCTAGTGTGCTGGTCCTTTGGATTTTAGCACGACGACTTCCGTTTTTCTACTTTAACAAGTTCTACTATGACAAGTTTCGCACGACTCCCGTGATGGAGGGCGAGGACGGCAGAGAGCCTTCATCTCGTGCTACTATTTGCAGTCGTCACTAGGTGGTCTAAAGACCTATTTGTAATTTCTATTATATTTTAGGTTCTTTGTACTACTATGGATACAGGGTTCCTAATATATAACTCGATCCTCCTGATGTCGTGGGTTCCGTCTCCGGTTGGTCTGGGGATAAGGAGGTTTGGGTGGAGGGACAGGGGCGAAGAGCGAGGAATCAGAAGTTGAATCAGATCGATGTTGGGCGGTTTATTTTGGAAAGATCTCGAAGCACAAGAGTGATAATAATTTCAAATGAGATAACCAATTGGACCGATCATAAATTAATTTATGATTTGTGTTGTGGATAAAGTCTCTTCATTCTTTCATAGAATGATAGAAAGCAGGGCTGTAGGCTTTAGGTCAAAAATAAACATGGGTAAGGTAGGTATAGTATCCAATAAATATTTATCTATCCATAATTTTATGGTATATTTGGACGTCCTTTCCTTATAAAAATAAAAAAGTAACAAACAAAGGAATCAAAAATATCCCTATTTAGACTTCTTCTATTGAGGACATCATTCCTGTGCTATTTTTTAATGAATAAAAAATCGGTAGATCGGTGGCCTTTTAGAAAAAACAAAAAAAATATGCATATATAATATTAAAAATAAATTCATGATCATTCTAATAACACTAAGAGATACTCACAAATATCGATATGTTTTCCATGCACCGGTCAATGTTTATAAAGTTCGATACAGATCAAAACCAATACTCATCCTAATATAAAATGAAAACGTTTGAGTATGCTTAGTCCGATTACGGTGCAATATATGGCCGTTGGCAACTAGCATGCATATAAAAGGAAATGACTCGCGGCTGCAAACTCGTTCTCCAAACCTTCCATTCTACGGGAAGTCCTACCACACACCGTTTGTATTTCTTGCTATACAACTTCTTGGACTTCCAAATGTAATTCGACGTGTCCAAATTAAGTGTCCGAGCTCTGTAAATAAATGCATCGCAAATTGAACCCCAGTAGAACACACGACAAAACAGCATCACGTACCTTGCCAGTTTACCTAGCTAGCTATGGCCATCCTCCAGCACATGGACGAGGAGGCGGCCTCGATGTCTCGACAACCATCGTCACGACGACCTCTCGGCGGCGGCACAAACCCTGCAGGCAATGACGACGCATCATGACCACCGTGTCGCCACCGTGACCACCGTGATCACCGACACCATCGTCATCATCACCACACAGCCATCAGCCGCGGGCGGTGCTCCTGGTCGTGTGCCCCGTTCAGGTGTCGAGACAGCCCGGCCGCTCGGGCGTCGAGAGCCGCCGTCCCTGCCGACGACGGCTGGGGCGCCGGTCGCCCAGCACAGGACGGACAACTGCTCCGACGACGACGACTGGATGCCGGAATACTCAACCTTACTGTACGTACGCACGACTAAATTCCAGGCGCGCGCGCATGCATCTTACTAGCTAGGTAGCCTCAGCTAATTTCGATGACCTTGACTAACTTAGTAACCCGATCGTCGCTCGATCGATCGTTCCCCTGTTGTTCTTGTTGCAGGGTCTCCTCAGCATCATCGTATTCGTGTGGGGGTGGTCACCGCTGCAAAATAAATCTTGTGAAGTGTAGCACGAAACACTCGATCTATCTCTCACTTTCTGTATGTCGCTCGCGTTCTAGCAATGACAAGACGAACAGTAGAGACAGTGTTTTGGTGCAGCGTACTGTATGCCGCTTTTCTGTTTCTCCTTCTTATTCTCAACGAGCTACAACGAGCTGCCGATACTTGCGCCACGTCCAGGACTGGATCGTGCCATCCCACGATCGAACATGACGCTCACAGCGATCCTACAAACCAGGTCAAAACGCACATGCGCGTCGACCGGAAGCTGGGCTAAAACCCCAACAGAAACTTAACTGAAAGTGTTTAAACTAGACTAACACCTAGCTAACTGAACCTGACATATAACCAACAGCTAGAATTATTCAACATACTCCCCTAAGGCTAGCTGTCGATACTTACTTGACGTCCATGACGCCAATGCGGGCGCGCAGGTCCTGAAACTTCACACGCCCAAGCGATTTGGTGAGGACATCCGCGAGTTGATCTTCAATCTTGATGTGCTCGATGTTGATCTTTCCTTGCTCAATGCTCTCGCGGATGAAGTGGAATCGCACCTCAATGTGCTTGCTCCTGTCGTGGAAGACAGGATTCTTGCTCAGCTGTATGGATTTATTGTCCACAAACACAGTAGCAGGAACGCCATTGTTCTTCTCCAGCAGCTCGGACAGCAATCTGTCGAGCCAAACTCCCTGGCATGCCGTGGTGGCGATGTACTCAGCTTCGTAGGAGAGAGAGCCACCACCTTCTGCTTCCCCGATTGCCAAGTGACAGGACACCCGCCGAGCGTGAACAGAACGCCCGTCGTACTCTTCCTGTTGTCGACGTCTCCGGCCAGGTCGGAGTCGCTGAAGCCCTTCAGATGCAGGTCACCGGAGCTCGAGTAAAAACACCCGTAGCGCGTACCCGCAATGTAGCGCAGCAGGTGCTTGACCGCTGCATAGTGCTCAGTCATCGGAGCCTCCATGTACCGGCTGACGTACCCGACGGCGAACGCGATGTCAGGCCTGGTGTTGACTAGGTACCTGAGTCCACCCACCATGCTTCGATAGTGCGATGCGTCCGTTGGTTCTTGAGTGCTCGTCTTGCTCAGCTTCAAGCGCGGTTCCATGGGCACAACTGCAGAATTGCAGTCTGACATGCTCACCTTGCAGAAGTTTTCAGCATAAGCAGCTTGGCTGATGGTGATGCCGTCGTCACGTTGCTTCACTTCGATGCCCAGGTAGAAGCTGAGGAAACCGAGGTCGCTCATCTTGAAGCGCTTGGTCATCTCCTCCTTGAAGCGCTGCACCTCGCCGGCGTCCGCTCCCGTCACGATCAGGTCGTCGACATAGACCCCTAGAAGCAGACGTGTGTCCCCCGTGCCCCGTGCGTACACGGAGTGATCAGAGGGACAGCTGGTGAAGCCGAAGGAGTGCAAGGTGGCATCAAGCTTCGTGTTCCATGCTGGAGGAGCTTGACGCAGGCCGTACAACGCCTTGTGCAGGCGTAGAACCTTGTGCTCTTCTCCCTCCCGAGCGAAACCAGTTGGCTGGCTGACGTAGACCTCTTCGGCGAGCTCCCCGTTCAGGAAAGCCGATTTGACATCGAGGTGGTGCAGCTTCCACTTGAGCTGGGCGGCAATGGCAATGAGCAGGCGCACCGAGTCAGAGGGCGGGCTACAGGCGCGAAGACCTCATCGAAGTCCACCCCTTCGCACTGCACGTACCCCTTTGCCACGAGCCGCCTTGTGCTTGATCACTGCACCGCCGGCATCCTTTTTGACCTTGAATATCCACATGAGCCCTATTGGTCGATGCCCTGCAGGTAACTCAGTTAGAGTCCAGGTCTTGTTGTCTCGATCGCCGTCATCTCCTCGAGCATGGCACGGCGCCAGGACTCGTGCGGTTATGCGTCAGAGAACGATGCCGGTTCGTCCGCGATCAGCAGCTGCTCACCACGGCCTGGTGGTGCCGCAGCTGTGTCGATCAGGTCGGAGACGAGGCGGAAACGGTGAGGCAGGTCCGCGTCGTCACCGGCGTCCAGCGTGTCCTCGTATGCCGATGGTGGTGGCGAGCGCACAGGGCTCGCGCTGCTCTCCGCAGCGGACCCAGCTGAGGAGGGCTCGCGTAGTGTTCCCTACAGGTGTGATCTGCTGCTGCTCGACTCCTTGGTCGCTCGGTGGAGAGGGTGCAGGTGTAGGTGAAGAAGCGACAGGTTCAGCCGCTGCTCCCCCGTACACTGTGTACTCGACGCTGAACTCTCTGATACGTCGCAAACGTATCTATAATTTCTTATGTTCCATGCTACTTTTATTACAATACTTGAATGTTTTATACATACTTTACAGCATTATTATACATTTTCCGGCACTAACCTATTAACAAGATGCCGAAGTGCCAGTTCCTGTTTTGCTGTTTTTGGTTTCAGAAATCCTAGTAAGGAAATATTCTCGGAATTGGACGAAATCAACGCCCGGGGACCTATTTTTACACGAAGCTTCCGAAGACCGAAAGGAGAGAAGTGGGGCCACGAGGTGGCCGACACCAGGCGGCGCGGCCCAGGCCCTGGCCGCGCGGCCCTGTTGTCGGGCCCTCGCGTGTCCCCGGCCTACCCTTCCGCCTACAAATAGCCTTCGTCGCGAAACCTCCTGTACCGAGAGCCATGATACGGAAAACCTTCGAGACGCCGCCGTCGCGAATCCCATCTCGGGATTCAGGAGATCGCCTCCGGCACCCTGCCGGAGAGGGGAATCATCACCGGAGGGCTCTACATCATCATGCCCGCCTCCGGATTGATGCGTGAGTAGTTCATCCTTGGACTATGGGTCCATAGCAGTAGCTAGATGGTTGTCTTCTCCGCTTGTGCTATCATTGTTTAGATCTTGTGAGCTGCCTAACATGATCAAGATCATCTATTTGTAATGCTACATGTTGTGTTTGGCGGGATCCGATGAATATAGAATATTATGTTAAGTTGATTATCAATCTATCATATATGTGTTGTTTATGTTCTTGCATGCTCTCCGTTGCTAGTAGAGGCTCTGGCCAAGTTGATACTTGTAACTCCAAGAGGGAGTAATTATGCTCGATAGTGGGTTCATGCCTCCATTTAATCTGGGACAGTGACAGAAAGTTCTAAGGTTGTGGATGTGCTGTTGCTACTAGGGATAAAACATTGATGCTTTATCTAAGGATATTTGTGTTGATTACATTACGCACCATACTTAATGCAATTATCTGTTGTTTACAACTTAATACCGGAAGGGGTTCGGATGATAACCTGAAGGTGGATTTTTAGGCATAGATGCATGCTGGATAGCGGTCTATGTACTTTGTCGTAATGCCCTGATTAAATCACATAGTAATCATCGTTGATATGTATTGAATCTTTATTTGTCAATTGCCCGCCTATAATTTGTTCACCCAGCATGTTAGTTATCTTATTGGAGAGACACCTCTAGTGAACTGTGGACCCCGGTCCATTCTTTTACATCTGAATACATTCTAATGCTTTTACTTTTCTTTGCAAACAAACACCATCTTCCACTCGATACGCTTAATCCTTTGTTTTCAGCAAGCCGGTGAGATTGACAACCTCACAGTTACGTTGGGGCAAAGTACTTTGATTGTGTTGTGCAGGTTCCACGTTGGCGCCGGTTTCATTGGTGTTGCGCCGCACTACATTCCTCCACCAACAACCTTCACGTGCTTCTTGGCTCCTACTGGTTCGATAACCTTGGTTTCTTCTGAGGAAAACTTGCTGTGCGCATCACACCTTCCTCTTGGGGTTCCCAACGGACGTGTACATCTACGCGCATCAAGACTGTTTTGCGCCGTTGCCGGGGAGATCAAGACACGCTGCAAGGGGAGTCTCCACATCCAATCTCTTTACTTTGTTTTTGTCTTGCTTTACTTTATTTATATTGTCTTGTTTGCTTCATATTTAAAACACACAAAACAATTAGTTACTTGCATTTAATTTATTTTGTTATCATGTCTAGTCATGTACTTGTTTTTATTTTCACTAGTTAGGCTTAATGAAAAACAACAAAAAAATAGAGATCTTTATGAACTTTATATTGAATTAGGACATGATGTCTTTGAAGAGAGAATTAAAAAACCCATGGAACTTTATTTGCATAATAATGTAGCAATGTTATTAGCATGAACTCTTTGAACACTATTATTGCTAATGCTATGGAAGAATTTAAGCTTGGGGAGGTCGGTTTTGATGAAAATGATCTCTTTAGTCCTCCGGGTATGGAAGAGAAAGTTTATTATGATATGCCTCCTATATATGATATTTTCAGTCCATCTACTATTGAGGATAAAATTCATTATGATTATTCTATGCCTCCAATTTATGATGATTATAATGATGGATGTGATAGTTTTACTCCCACTACAACTAATAAAATTGATTATGCTTATGTGGAGAGTAATAATTTTATGCATGTAGCTCATGACAAGAATGTTGTATGTGATAGTTATATTGTTGAGTTTGTTCATGATGCTACTGAAAGTTATTATGAGAGAGGGAAACATGGTTATATGCATCTTAATAATATTAAGTTTCCCCTCTTTATGTTGAGAATCTTGAAGTTACTCGTGTTTTATCTTCCTATGCTTGTCACTTTGTTCTTCATGAATTTATTTGTGTACAAGATTCATTTTTATAGGAAGTGGGTTAGGCTTAAATGTGTTTTTTATTTGCTTCTTGATGCTCTCTTTTGCTTCAACTCTTATTTCTTATGAGAGAATAATTAAAATTACTGAGCCCATCTTAATGGCTATAAAGAAAGCACTTCTTGGGAGATAACCCAAGTTTCATTTTATTTACTGTATTGTTTAGTCTTGGAAGTTGTTTACTACTGTAGCAACCTCTCCTTATCATGTTTTTGTGCCAAGTAAAGTTTTTATGTTAAAGTTGATGCTATATTTGGGATCGCTGCGCAGAAACAGCATTGCTGTCTGTCACGAATTCTCGCAGAAGTCTCTGTAAAAAAATCAAAAAAATCTGCCAATTTACGAGCGTGATCCTAATATATGTACGCAACTTTCATTAGTTTTGAGTTTTTCCATTTGAGCAAGTTAAGTGCCCCTGCCAGATTCATCTTTACGGACTGTTCTGTTTTTGACAGATTCTGTCTTTTATTTCGCATTGCCGCTTTTGCTATGTTGAATGAGTTTCTTTGTTCCATTAACTTTCAGAAGCTTTGTGCAATGTCCAGAAGTGTTTAGAATGATTGTGTCACCTCTGAATATGTGAATTTTTGGTTATGCACTAACCCTCTAATGAGTTTGCTTGAAGTTTGTGTGAAGGAAGTTTTCAAGGGTCAAGAGAAGAGGATGATATACTATGATCAAGAAGAGTGAAAGGTCTAAGCTTGGGGATGCCCCGTGGTTCATCCCTGCATATTTTAAGAAGACTCAAGCATCTAAGGTTGGGGATGCCCAAGGCATCCCCTTCTTCATCGACAACATTATCAGGTCACTTCTAGTGAAACTATATTTTTATTCCATCACATCCTATGTTCTTTACTTGGAGCGTCGGTTTGCTTTTATTTTTGTTTTGGTTTGAATAAAGTTGGATCCCACCATTCTTATATTGGAGATATTACGCTCCGCTTTTTCATATGGAACACTTGTGTTCTTATTTGTGCTTTAATGTTCATGGCGAAGGCTGATTGCTTCGTTAAATTGCTATTTGGTTGGAATTGGAAAATGCTGCATATGGTTTGGTAAATTTGGCAATTGTTTGAGCTCTCATAGATCATGTTTAAGCTCTTGCATCATGTAGTTTAATCTATTAATGAAGAACTACCGTAGAGCTTGTTTAAGTTGGTTTGCATGATTGTTCACTACAAGAAAAGTTCTGATAGACAACGTCCCAAAATCGTCAACTAAGGGGCATTTTTCGTCGCCTATGGGCCTAACCCGACGATATGGGTTCCGTTGTCGAAACTGCGTCAGGCAAAGTCCAACGACGATTTTTTCGGTCCGTCGCGCTTGGGCGCCCTTCCGCCACGGAAAATCGGACCGTTGCGGAAGTGTTTTCGGGAGCCCGTTGACTGCTGACGTCATGCAAACTGACACGTGGCAGACGCCGTTAACTGCCAGTTAACGGCGTTAACCGGCTGAAACCCCGTGGTAGATGGTAGGCCCACACGAGGCCTGCCACGTCTTAAGCGGGCCGGGCCAGATGACATAGTTTGACCGGTCAACTATATAGCTGGGCTGGTCCATTAGTTACGTGGGCGGGCCTAACCTCTAAGGTTGACTGGTCAAAAGTTAAATGGGCGGCCCATTTAACATGTGGGGTCCCCTTACTAGTGGGCGCCCAAGAAGCAAGTGGGCCGGGCCAAAAACACAGGTGGTCCTGTTAAAAGGCCGGCCCATTTAGTGTGTGGGGTCCACCATATAGCAAGTGGGCCGGCCCAACAAGCTGGTGGGCCGGGCCAAAAACACAGGTGGGTCCCACTATATCATTAAAGGGGCCCATTTAGTATGTGGGGTCCACCATATAGCAAGTGGGCGCCCAACAAAATAGTGGGCCGGGCCAAAAACACGTGGGTCCCACTTTCGATAAAGGGCGGCCCATTTAGTGTGTGGGGCCCACCATATAGCCAGTGGGCTGGCCCACCAAGATAGTGGGTCGGGCCAAAAACACGTGGGTCCCACATTCCTGTTAATGGGCCGGCCCATTTGGTATGTGGGTCCACCATATAGAAAGTGGGCCGGCCCAACAAGATAGTGGCGGGCCAAAAACACAGTGGGTCCCACCTTCCACTTAAAGGGCCGGCCCATTTACCATGTGGGACCACCATAGAGCGGTGGGCGGCCCAACAAGATAGTGGGCGGCCCAATAAGCACAGGTGGGCCCTTTCCTGTTAAAGGGCCGGCCCATCTAGTGTGTGGGGTCCACAATATAGCAAGTGGCGCCCAACAAGATATTGGGGGCCAAAAACACAGTGGGTCCCACTTTCCTCTTAAAGGGCCGGCCCATTTATTATGTGGGGTCCTCCAAAAAAGCAAATGGGCTGGCCCAACTATTTAGTGGGCCGGCCCAGTAGTTGGTGGGGTCCACCTTAAAGCAAGTGGGCCAGCCCAATTAGTGTGTGGGGTCCACCGTAAATCAAATGGGCTGGCCCAAGAAGTAAGTGGGCCAGCCCGTTTAGTTGCTGTTTATATGCCGGCATAATATGCGCTTTAGGATTTTGCGGGCAGGCACATATGTGATTTCGTTTAATTGGGCCGTTTAAGGGATGGGAATTCGTGATTTAGATACTGAGAATATTTACGCAGCATTGATTTCTGTCGGATAGCCTCACTTACCACAAGCACCAAAGAAAAAATGCGCGAAAGAACTATAAAAACTAACTAAATATTACATCAGCTGCAAGGCATTGAAAAAAATATTACAGAACCCAGAGAAATTGAATGGTAATTAAACCTAGCAATACAATGAAGCGATCCGGCAATCTTTTAAGTTGTCCATGCAGCACCTATATCTGAAACAAAGACATTACAAGTTAAGACAGCAACAATGGAAAGGCAATGACACTACAATATTGTTTGGCAAAGAATTTGGAACTCATCATTTCGTCGTTATAACAAGATCATTGTAATGCGCACAATAAGCAAACAAAGAGTGCATGCCGCATACCAACAGCCAATATAACAGAGCATGTTAGAATGAAACAGCAGACTTACTACTGTCGAGTCCCATGCAAACCAACATGTTCAGGGAGTACAAAATTGGCATGAACAACATAGTAGCAGGCTATAAATTTTGTAACAACGACTGAGCAAGATGAAGTTATGATGGCTACATCTACAGAGCAGGGAATGTAAACCAAAAATAGAAGTTACGATGGCAAAAGCTAAAGAGGAGGGAATGTGAACCAACATGTGCCAAGTGCAATTACTTCATTTTGGCCGTGAACTAAATAATACTCCTGAACTTATAGTGAAGGGGATGCAAATCAAGATGTTTCGGGATATAAACTTGTAATGAGCAACACATGGAGGATAGTTAATGCTGGAGCTTAGGATGGACCAGATACAGAATATAGTGGGATCACCTGTGAACTTGTATAAGAGGGAATGCAAACCAATATGTTCAGCTTTCCATATGTGAGCGTCATGCCAAGTCAGAGAAACAAGTCAATAATGCAGCTTTTGAAGAACAAGATGGCACGCAAAATTATTATCTAGTAGTATGACAAGTTTATTTGTACTACAGGCTAGATAGCAGAGTGATAGCATGCCAAACTAAGTCCTTACTTTGTTAGCTTACAATGAACTAGATACAAAACAATGGCATCACCTGTAGTACAGGGAATGCAAGCCAACATGTTCATGGAGTAAAAAATTGGCACAAACAACATAGTAGCAGGCCATAATTTTTGTAACAACGACTGAGCAAGATAAAGTTATGATGGCTAGATCTACAGAGCAGGGAATGTAAACCAAATATAGAAGTTACGATGCCAAAAGCTATAGAGCAGGGAATGCGAACCAACATGTGCAATTACTTAAAATTGGCCATGAACTAAATAATAGCAGGATGTTACTATAATACCTACAGTATAATTTTTGTAACAACGACTGAGCAAGATAGAAGTTATGATGGCTACATCTACAGAGCAGGGAATGCAAACCAAAATGTTCAATCGCTTAAAGTTAGCAATGAAGTAGAAAATAGCAAGGTGTTACGGTCATAGCTAGGAATGAACTAAAAGAGCTTCAGACAAACAAGCATCTGAACCCAGAACATGGCGCTAAAACAAGGGACTTACATTAGGAGAAGCACTCTGTGGGAGTCACAGCAGATCTTCCTGGGGTTGATAGATCCGGTGATGAAGTACGCTACATGTGCTACTTGGGGTTGGAGAGACGGCCATTACACTTCATGGTTACTCATCTCGTCTGCAAAAACGTAACGGCGCGTCGTTAGCACAAACAGGTTCCCCCAAGATTAAACAAGAACTTGCAGGCAAGCAATAGAAAAGCGACAGTAGAAGAGTTTAGATCATACACGGCGCCGGTGAAGCAGATCCGGTTCATGCACAGCGGTGTCGGTGAGCAAGATCCGATGCGGTGGACGACGGATCCGGCGAAGCGGCTCCGGTGGGGTGGACGATGCCGCAGCTGAAGCGACTGCGGTAGACTGCTGGATGAGCATATGGTTTCGAGGTTCGGCGGGGATGATCCGGTCCGGTTGATGACGGCGTCGATGAAGCGGCTCCGGCAGGCAGCCGGATGACGAGGATCGCGAGGCCTCGGGTAGGCCAGGGAAGTCCGGCGGGGATGTTCCGGTGCGGTGGTCGTGGAGGTGGGAGAGAGGGACTTGGGAAGTTCCGGTGGGTGGTCTCAGAGGAGAGAGTGAGGGAAATGAATTTTTTTTCGGGGAGTTTCCGGAGCTAGGGAGGTGGTGATCGAAAAAAAATGACGGGTAGACCCCCCACCAACCGACTTATACATGGACATTGTTGTCATCTTTACGAGGGTAGAATGGGAAGTTAGAAGCGTGTGAAATATTTGTATTTTTCGGGCGGGAAGTTTTGCCGCTGGAATGAGATTTCGAATTTGGCTACAGTCCAAGTAATACAAAAATATGAGACCGTACTAGTACGGCCAAATGTCACATCAATTCATCATCACGTTGAAAATCGGTTACGACGATCATAATTATTGGCCGTTGGCACAACAGTTCTCCAACGCTTGATCCAACGGTCAAAGTTCCTTTTTTTAAGAGAACGGTCAAAATTCATTGGATTCGCTCGGGAACTGCGCGCGCCAAAACGAGTCAGACGAAGATGTTTCTAGAGTTCTCACGGACGCGTCTTGGCGATACATTGAATGCAAATCTTGCAAGGTCAAAAAAAATGCAAATCTTGCAGGATCGTATGTGGCTGCTATGAGCTGAAGTACTCCATGAAACCGTGAACATACATGTAGATGGGAATCCCATGTAGACGATCTGAAGAACGACCCGCTGCATCTTTCACAAATCCATCTACATGACATGATAAACTTTAATTAAGAAGCAGCCACGTAACAATTATTGCCCAAAATCTAACGGGTTCGACAATAAGCTGGTAATTCTCTATTATATATAAACACCAAAAAAATATAGCAAGTAAGAAAGGAGTGTCAATGCCACCAGGACTTACAAAAAAAGGGAATTAGCACTTCGTAATCTCTTTGTTTTTACACATACCTTCTGCTCAGGAATCCAGGGCCTAGGGTCACATCAAGTCATAATCAGAAACCAAAGTCGGTTCCCATGTTCTCCAATTCAAAACGCGTACAAAATATTTCAGTGTGTGAAATAATGTTGAGATTTTGAATTAGAGGGTTGTTAAGCTATTGATTATATGGAGTCGAAATTTGGTAGCATACATAAGTATCTCTGTTCACAACTCGCCTGTACAGAAGCAGGAACAGCTGTTGTGTTGCAGCACAACACAAAGGAGAAGCCACTGTTCCGTTCATTGCACTCAATACAGCGATGAATGAACCAGACCAGTTGACAAGCTTCTAGACCAGTATGTAGAAAGATGGAAATCAATGGATCACAGAAAATCATCAGTGTCAAGCTTTAATGCACTAGCCAACGCGACCAAAAGTCCGAACTGATGGAAAGGGCTAGGCAATCCACTTTATACATCGCAACAAAAAGTCCAAACTGACAGAAAAGGCTAGACCGGGAGAAGAGAAGAGAAGGTTTGTGAAAGCGATGACTCGAACTTGAGACTATGGGCTCTGATACCACGTCAAGCTTCATCCACGAGCCAACGGAACCACAAGTCAGAACTGATGGAAAGGGCTAGGCAATCCACTTATAATATTAACAATCAGCAGGGTTCCGGTTCAAAAAAATCCACATCACAACAAGGAAACGACCACCAAGATCATAGCAATTGCAGATAAATGCACCTACGAAATATGCTCAGACTAAGGAACCATTTTACAAGACAAAGGTAATGACCTGTCACTGTCCCCGTTCATCTCCAATTATCTAGCAGATACTCTTCTTACTACTTACTAGCATTCCTAACCTGCTCCAGTAGGGCCTCCTTCTGTGCTGCTATCGTTCTAAAATTGTCGACTTCTAGTCTTAGCGCAGCTGATGCAGCTCGTTCTACTTGGAGTTGCTCCTTTAGAACTTGAGCATGCAAATACTTTGACTTGGACATGGACTTGCACTTCAGCAGTCCAGCATTCCGTAAGAAAGTGTTTTTGGCAATGCCTTTCTTTTTTATTGCCATAGAAAATGCCTTCACACATTCTTCATCGGTTTTTTCCAGACCGTTTTTACCGGTTTTTGCCATCTCTAATTTCATATCTTCCTGCAAAAAATTCAGTTCGTACACATGTGTAAACATGATAGTTACTACAGAGAAACTTGCTGATAGTAGATTTATCATGTGTATGACCTACTTTTATTCCTACAGTTTGGCATGTCTGATTCACATCACATGAATTTTAATAAACATATATAATATCATATTGACATGTACTTTACTACTCCTATAAGTTGGGATGTGAGTCGTCACAAAATTTCAATCTTTGAGAAGACTTACAAGAACACTCTGTGCGACTTCTCCAATCACTTCAAGTTTGTTCTTCTGGCATGCTTCAAAAATCTCTGGCAGAGTCATCTCTTTGTTTGGTTCCCTTTTACTTGCATTATGTAACATCTGCATTTTAGTACTACCATTTATAAATCGAATAACGTGGTTGAAATGGAGGATCATAATATAAGCTGCACACTGGTGTATATACTCTGCATGATCTTTTACTAAAATATTTCTAAATAGCAGTATAAAACAACATGTCCTTACTTTTTGCCGAATGTGCACTATAAGGTTACGAGATCCCGTACGGCTAGGTAAAAGTAGTTTACCGCGGTTTTCCTGATTCTGTTTAGCCAAATTCTGCAAAAAGGAGACTAGTGAGACACTGCTATAAATAAGAATCCAAGATGTGATCTGGTCTCAGTCTTACAAATCATACCATATTCTTTGGATCAGACCAGTGCTTCACAAGATCTCCCCACTGTTTGTCAGTCATTTGCTTAAAAGGAGATATAGTTGGAACACTCCCAGTAATCTTTCCAGTGAAGTATTTCTTCTTTAGCCTGCTGCGATACTGGCGCAGACAGTCTGAGAATAGACTGTTGAGAACATGCTTTACTTCCTCTTGGTCCTCATCGAACTCGAACCTTAACTGTTCACAACAATATAAACCGTTGGTGTGATATACATAGATCCAACAACAAGCTAGAAGGAACGGGACGTGCCAATGTGGTATACTAGTATGAGTAACATTACCAAGAGAAAGATGACTTACGTGTAACCTGTGCACTAATTTTTCAAAATGCGCAGAGGTGTCTACGTGCTCTTTCCATGTTGGGAAGATAGGAATTTCATTCCTGACGAAAATTCCTACATCCGATGCTAATTTACAAGATTCTTCTGGGTCCAGTGGCCTTCTGCCACCTACGATAGATGAAAGGCGAAATCTTGATTCCATCCCAGCAAGCTTAGCTACGAACATTTTCCCTACTGTTGGGCCCCTCGTTTTTCTTGATCGTGGTGCAACTACAAAGTTAAGCATTACATCAAGCTATCAAGGTAGGTATATATATATATATATATATATCTCTATAAAGTATAACTTTATAACGGAGAATGAAACTATAAGCATTGGAAAATGTACCTTCTTCGGTGTGGGGCTCATCCTCAGGGGAGTTGTCTATGGCAGGACTAATATGGGTCAGTGGGAGATCATCAACAGTTTGTTGATGTTGTGCTAGCAGTGTTTGGCCAGTTGTGGTTGTGTCAGCTGGGACTGGTACAGTGTGTCCTTGGGCAGTATTTCCTACCACAGCTACTGCTGATCCCAATTGTGGCTGAGAAGTTGCCGTGGAAACTTGTTCTGCTGCCAATTGTTGTTGAGAAGTTGCTGTGGAAACTGGTTCTGCTGCCAATTGTGGCTGAGAAGTTGCTGTGGAAACTGGTTCTGCTGCCGATTGTCGCTGGTTGACTGGATTGGTAACAGGTGGCTGATTCAACCGCTTGGGGTGTTCACCACGTTTTTTTATTTCAGTACTCTTAGAATTTTCGTTATTTTCTTCAACTGGTGCCATGAATCGCTGAGACTGTCTAGTAGCAGAAGCAGGTTTCTTTTTTGGTTGCAGCTGTTCTATCACCGATTCAGGTGCCTGTTGAATGGTCTTCCTCTCATTGGTGGTTCCTGCGAAATTCTTACTTGAAGCTGCAGATTCCTAGCACACATAAACGATATTTCAGTCTACAGAAGTCCCATATATGATGATATGCAAATGGAATAGAATGAAGAACAGTAAAGGATGACGTGCATGCTGAAACATATATATGATGCATTAAGGAGACCTAGAGGTGGCATGTGAACATGTTTGGTGGGATTCAGGATACAAGTATACAACACATGGAAGTTGCAACAGATATCTCAAAGTAAAAACACAGAAATCACCTGGTGGGGTTGAGGAGAATGGTCAGGCAAGGCATCTTCCTGAGTCAGCTCTCCAAGAGGCTCAGCATGATCAAATTGTGAATCATAACATTGTTCTTTATCTTTGGGAAGGGGAAAGGGTTCTTCTCCGATTTTGTTCAGGTTTGCACTAGAGGCAATAGCGTTACACATGTTTGTGCCCACACGGCTTGCATATCTTATACATATATTCCGTATCCGTTTCTCTTTTAATTCATTCTTCTGTATTGCAATAATATCTAGCATGCATTACAAAAAAAATGCTAATGAGATGGCGGTGCAAGTAAGCAAAAAAATACTTTTCGAAATCACATGCATAACGAATGCGGCCATATCAACCTTCTTGGAAGTGGGCGCGTGTACGCTTTGGTTTCCTGCCGTCGACCATGGAAGCGCCCATCTCTCCAGTCCGGTGGACGGAAGGAGTCGGGGATTAAGATACGAGAACCCGGCGATGGTGACTGTCGCTGACAAGGCGGCGGTGGAAGTCGGCTACGGAGGAGCTCGTATGGTACAGTGGTCGTCGGTGGGGGTGGGGGAGGTGGAAGCTACTCCGGCTTGCTAAAAAGCAAGGGAGACGGCGGAACGTCGTCGGTCACTACGGTGGCCGATGAGAAGGCAGTAGTGCTGGTGTGGGAGTGGGACAGTGGGCCGGCGCCGGCGTGTGAGATGATCCGGTGGGTCATGCAGGGTGGAAGCGTGAGAGAGAGATGCGGGGTTCGGCGCCGCCGGTGATAGGTCTGAATTGAGCGGTCCGGGGGGATAAGATCGACACTGTACTTATTTCACATCGCTTTGAATTTTGGAAGCGGGGGGATTTAGGGAATTTTGGGGCAGAGTTGAAATTATTACTGGTTGCTGGAAAACTGTGGAACCCTAGCCTACGAAATCCCAAGTCTGAAGCTGAGGGCCCTTTTGCTGTGGCTTTTTGGCTTTTGGATTTTGGAAGCCAAAAGAATATAATATTTGTTTTTGGCTTCCAAAATCCAAAAGCCAAAAAGGCAAAAAAAAACAACAAAAGGGCCCTGAGTATGTTCGGGTTCAAGGGGATATGCTTGTTGGTTCTTGGGTGCATATGATCTCTTTATTTCGAAATTCATCTTCTATACATTTTGAAATGTCAAAAAAGAATAAAACGAAAAATGCATGTGTACTTCTTCGCTTGCTTTATACACATAAAATATTTCAATGGAAAAATCGAATAGTAATTTGGGCTATGTAAAAAAGAGTTACTCCGTAAAAAAATTGTGCTAACCATAAGGCTTTTTATGAGACATGTTTTCTCTCTTTTTTTACATCGACCATGAAAAAAACTTGTTTTTTTACATCAACCATGAAAAATACTTTTTTTACATCGACCATGAAAAATACTAGGAATTTGCTAAGAGCATCCACAACGTGTAGCCAAAAGTGGTTCCATATTTGATTTTTGGCTTTTTGAACTAGTTCCATACATTGTAGAGGTAGTTCCAAAACCAGAAAAACAGGGAACCGGAGCAAATAGGTGCTCCGATGCCAAATTTCACTTTTGGCATTTGGAACTAGTTCCCTACATTGTGAGAGTAGTTCCATATTGGCTTTATGAGTTGTTTTAGCTTGATGGCGGGACCCACGTTATAAATATTTGGAACCACTACATTGTGGAGCTATTGCTATATTTCACACCAAAGCCAAATTCACCATCGTATCAGATTTGGCAATAGCAACATTGTGGATAGCCTAAAGTTATATTTTCCATCTTGTACACAATTAAAAATATCTTTAAAACAAACAAATCTCTAATGTCTAGGTGTACCATCTCTACTAGTACTAGTATATATACACGTGCCTTGCACGTGAGGGCTCTTTTTTTTAGTGAAACAACTTCGACGCAATAAGAATTCGATCTTTTTTTAACAAAGGAGGGGGGCCCAAGGGCTTGGATACCATTAAGTGCAACAGAGGGGTACATATTACAGATTGCAGTCAATAGTCACTTGGGTTGAAAGCCAATGCAAGCCCGCCTACATGATAGCAGGATTTTGTGAAGCTTTTTAACTTAATTGGTCAAACATGCGAAGCATGTGCCATTTACTTGTACAACTTTATCGGAAAAAAATACTTGTACAAGCTAGTTCCCCTAAGTACTACCAGCACATAAGTAAACAAAAGAACCAGGGACATCATCAACTGAAAACAACAATCTATTCATATAGCGGCTCTTGCATCACCCTTTGAAAATCATCTACCTGCAAAGATGAGTGCAGAGTTTCTGCTCGTGCTTTCACCTGTTCCAAGATCGTCCAGTTGATCTCATGGACATCTGCATCAGCCAAAGCGGTAACCAAGTTGCCAGCCACTAGCTTCTGCAGATCAGCAACAGCATGTAGGCCATCTTGAATTGTAGAATTCCATCCTCGGTTCATTTCTTTGTTCCGCCAAGTGGCCACATCCAAGTCCTTTTGAAGACGCCTAATCTTAGCTTCCCCAGTGCCACATCCTTCTGTTTTGTTCCTACAAACGTTTGCATCACTGGAACTCTGGACATCTGTGCTACAATGCTGCTTGGCAGGGACATGAGCAGTCACTTGCTTCTGCGATTTGCCATGCATAAAATCAATCAGCAGATTAAAAGGAAATATGTTGGTTGATTCATGTCACCACTTTCAGCAACCCATGAGTTTCTAAACCTTAAATGGAGTCTAAAACATTGCAATAAAAGGGTGGGTGCATCATTTGGATGCAGAGGCCGGGGCGACCCTATTTTCAAGAAAAAATTAGGAAATCTGAAATCTATATCTATATCTCTACCATCTATACCACTCCACTCCTGTTGACAGTTTGATCTCTTTCAGTACATTAGATTATGTCATGTTTAAAACACTATTATAAAATTACCTCCTTAATGTTGAGCTCAGGAGGATCCAGATGTGCTGATCCTAGGCGGCCACTCAAATGATTGCTTGCTAGAACAATAGGACCAAATCCCGCCTCCTTTCTACCAATGTCTGCATCACTGGCGCGCTCACTGTCTTTGTTAGGAACATGAGCAGTGGCTAGCTGCTGCAAATCAAAGTTCATCAAATCAATCAGCAAACAAGACATATGAAATTTGAGCAGTGCGGCTAAATACCTTCTTCAGCAGCTGCCCCACGGAATCGTCCTTTTGGCGGCACATCACACGTGTGAAAAATCTCGGCAACGACTTGGGGTGCGGTGATTTTGTCCCATTCCACAGTATGCCGAGCTTGGCTGCAATTATCATATTCTGCAAGATATTTTGCCTCCGAGATTCTTCGTAGGCATTCTCGAGGGGAATATCTAGCAGGCATTACAAAAAAAACAGATGCTAATAACAAGCAGTGGAAGCAAGCAATAAACTAGTCTCGGAAATCAAATACGGAGTACATAACAAAAGCTGCCGGACAAAGTGTTCAACCTTGGTCGACTGGGGAGGTGGCGCGTTGGCCGTTCGGTTTGGTTCGGTGGATCATGGTGGCGCTTTGTGTACCGATCTCGCCGGCCGGTAAGATGAACCAGTGAGTCGGGGAAGCAGATCCGACGAAGCGGACGGAGTGTGGTTGACGGCGTCGCTGAGCTGGCTCCGGTGCGGTGGATGTCGGCTACGGATGGAGGACTGAGAGGGAGCGAGACGGACTAGGTGCGAGGTAGGGAGAGAGGCCCTTGCTTGTCCGTGGGTGGGGCTGGATATAGGGGAAATGAAAGCGAGGTAGGAAGATAGCATCCTGCTAATTTATGGTGCTGAACTAGAAAATCCCGCCAATATATGGTGCTGAATTGCGGGCGGCTCATAGCTTGTGCACAAATAAAATGGGAAAATCCAAAAAATGTAGTTCAACAAAAAAAACTCTAGTAGGCAAAGTCGCTAGCTCGCCATGAGAAGATGCACTCCGCCAAAAAAATGTCATGACAAGCTAGTTTGCTATGGATCTTGCATTAACCCTGCTCGATAAAATGGTGGGCAAAAAAAGACAAGCTAAATCAAAAATAATGGTGGTAGAAAGATGTAACTCTCAAATGTAAACTCTACTAAACAGGGCCAGCTCAAAAATATGCCTCATATTATTAGTACTTCCTCCGGTCCATATTAACTGCCACTAACATACATCGAGAAACAAAAAAGAGAAATCTGTCATGAATAGTTCCCGAATTCAAATCTGAGTTTCTCTGTAGACTATTCCCATCTGAGTTTCTCTTTTTTGTTTCTCGATGTATGTTTCGAATTTTGATCTGAAATTTTTAGGGGTTATCTTAATATGAGCTGTGAACGTGCATGATTTGTTTCAGATTTTTTTCGCAATGTTTAAATTTGGATTTAGGCCGCATGTCACCTCGCTACCGCTCGAGAAATGGAGCCCCTCTCCGCTGGGCTCCATAAAAGCTTCACTGCTCGTGTCAGACTGTTGAAGACACTGGCAAGTGCATGTCAGGGGGACAGAGAATAAATTTCGTCCACGCGTCGGCGCGTGCTGTCTACCCCAAACCCTAAACTCTGTCTTTATGAAGTCAAGCATGCATGAAGAGAAGTGGTTTTTGGTTTCAAACATGGAAATTTCAAAAACCCTCTCAAGAGCTACATTTTGGAGTGACTAATTTTTCATATTCATGATTTAAACTTGTTTAAATGGGCATAAAAATAGGCATAAAATTCAAAATAAATCAAAATAAATGAAAAACCAAGGCACATAGTCTTCTTATGTCATATAGTAAGCATTCAATTAAGTTGATAAACAAGGTCTAGACATATTCGAACCAGAAAAATCATGTATCTACCCCTAACCCTAAACTCTGTCTTATGAAGTCAAGCATGAAGAGATGTGGTTTTTGGTTTCAAACATGGAAATTTCGAAAACCCTCCCAAGAGCTTCATTTTGGAGTGACTAAGAAGCATACATGCTTACTTTTTTATATTCATGTTTTAAACTTGTTCAAATCTTGGTCAAACCTAGGATTTGACCAAGATTCAAATGGGCATAAAAATTCAAAAAAATGAAGAAAAAAATGAAAAACCAAGGTCTTCTTATGTCATATAGTAAGCATTCAATTAAGTTGATAAACAAGGTCTAGACATTTTAAACCTGAAAAATCATGTATCTACCCCCTAACCCTAAACTCTGTCTTATGAAGTCAAGCATGCATGGTGAAGAGAAGTGGTTTTTGGTTTCAAACATGGAAATTTTAAAAACCCTCCCAAGAGCTTCATTTTGGGGTGACTAAGAAGGATACATGATTACTTTGTCATATTCATGTCTTAAACTTGTTTAAGTCATGGTCAAACCTAGGATTTGACCAAGATTCAAATGGGCATAAGAATTCAAAAAAACAAAGCACATAGTCTGTGTATGTCATATAGTAAGCATTCAAGTTGATAAACAAGGTCTAGACATATTCAAACCAGAAAAATCATGGAAATTTCAAAAACCTCCCACGAGCTTCATTTTGGAGTGACTAAAAAGGATCGATGCAGGTTACTTTTCATATTATTCATGTTTTAAACTTGTTTAAATCTTGGTCCAACCTAGGATTTGACCAAGATTCAACAAATGGGGATAAAAAAATGAAAACCCAATGCACATAGTCTTCTTATGTCATATAATAAGCATACAATTAAGTTGATAAACAAGGTCTAGACATATTCAAACCAGAAAAATCATGTATGTGGCTACCCCTAACCCTAAACTCTGTCTTATGAAGTCAAGCATGAAGAGATGTGGTTTTTGGTTTCAAACATGGAAATTTCAAAAACCCCTTCCAAGAGCTTCATTTTGGAGTGACTAAGAAGCATACATGCTTACCTTTTCATATATATTCATGTTTTAAACTTGTTCAAATCTTGGTCAAACCTAGGATTTGACAAAGATTCAAATGGGCATAAAAATTCAAATAAAATGAATACCAAGGTCTTCTTATGTCATATAGTATGTGCGCATTCACTTAAGTTGATAAACAAGGTCTAGACATATTAAACCTAAAAAATCATGCATGTATCTACCCCTAACCCTAAACTCTGTCTTATAAAGTCAAGCATGCATGGTGAAGATAAGTGGTTTTTGGTTTCAAACATGGAAATTTCAAAAACCCTCCTAATTAAGAGCTTCATTTTGGAGTGACTAAGAAGGATACATGCTTACTTTTACATATTCATGTTTTAAACTTGTTTAAGTCGTGGTCAAACCTAGGATTTGACCAAGATTTAAATGGGCATAAAAATTCAAAAACAAAATCAAAAACCAAAGCAAGTCTTTGCATGTCATATAGTAAGCATTCAAGTTGATAAACAAGGTCTAGACATATTCAAACCAGAAAATCATGTATATATCTACCCCTAACCCTAAACTCTATCTTTATGAAGTCAAGCATGCATGAAGAGAAGTGGTTTTAGGTTTCAAACATGGAAATTTCAAAAACCATCCCAAGAGCTACATTTTGGAGTGACTAAGAAGGATATATAGATGCTTAATTTTGCATATTCATGATTTAAACTTGTTCAAATCTTGGTCAAACCTATGATTTGACCAAGATTCAAATGGGCATTAAAAAATAGAAAAATGAAAAACCAAAGCACATAATCTTCTTATGTCATATAGTAAGCATTAAAGTTGATAAACACAAGGTCTAGACATATTCAAACCATACAAATCATGTATCTACCCCTAACCCTAAACTTTGTCTTATGAAGTCAAGCATGAAGAGATGTGGTTTTTGGTTTCAAACATGGAAATTTCAAATACCCTTCCAAGAGCTTCATTTTGGAGTGACTAAGAAGCATACATGCTTACCTTTTCATATTCATGTTTTAAACTTGTTCAAATCTTGGTCAAACCTAGGATTTGACCAAGATTCAAATGGGCATAAAAATTCAAAAAAAATGAATACCAAGATCTTCTTATGTCATATAGTATGCGCGCAATCAATTAAGTTGATAAACAAGGTATAGACATATTAAACCTGAAAATCATGTATCTACCTAACCCTAAACTCTGTCTTATAAAGTCAAGCATGCATGGTGAAGATAAGTGGTTTTGGTTTCAAACATGGAAATTTCAAAAACCCTCCTAATTAAGAGCTTCATTTTGGAGTGACTAAGAAGGATACATGCTTAATTTTTCATATTCATGTTTTAAACTTGTTTAAATCTTGGTCAAACCTAGGAAAATCATAAATATATCTACCCTAACCCTAAACTCTGTCTTATGAAGTCAATCATGAAGAGAAGTGGTTTTGGGTTTCCTACATGGAAATTTCAAAAACCTCCCAAAAACTTCATTTTAGAGTGACTAAGAACATGCTTCCCTTTTCATTTTCATGTTTTAAACTTGTTTACATTATCTTGGTCAAATCTAGGATTTGACAAGATTCAAATGGGCATCAAAATAAAAAAATCAGAAAAATGAAAAACCAAAGCACATAGTTTTCTTATGTCATATAGTAAGCATTAAAGTTGACAAACAAGGTCTAGACATATTCAAACATGACAAATCATGTATCTATACCCCCTAACCCCTAAACTATGTCTTATGAAGTCTAACATGAAGAGAAGTGGTTTTGGGTTTCAAACATGGAAATTTCAAATACCCTTCCAAGAGCTTCATTTTGGAGTGGCTAAGAAGCATACATGCTTACCTTTTCATATTCATGTTTAAACTTGTTCAAATCTTGGTCAAACCTAGGATTTGACCAAGATTCAAATGGGCATCAAAAATAAAAAAATTAGAAAAATGAAAAACCCAAAGCACATAGTTTTCTTAAGTTATATAGTAAGCATTCAAGTTGATAAACAAGGTCTGGACATATTCAAACCGGCCAGAAAAATCATGTATGTGGCTACCCCTAACCCTAAACTCTGTCTTATGAAGTCAAGCATGAAGAGATGTGGTTTTTGGTTTCAAACATGGAAATTTCGAAAACCCTTCCAAGAGCTTCATTTTGGAGTGACTATTTAAGAAGCATACATGCTTACCTTTTCATATTCATGTTTTAAACTTGTTCAGATCTTGATCAAAACTAGGATTTGACCAAGATTCAAATGGGCATAAAAATTCAAAAAAAATGAATACCAAGATCTTCTTATGTCATATAGTATGTGCGCATTCAATTAAATTGATAAACAAGGTCTAGACATATTAAACCTGAAAATCATGTATCTACCCCTAACCCTAAACTCTGTCTTATAAAATCAAGCATGCATGGTGAAGATAAGTGGTTTTTGGTTTCAAACATGGAACTTTCAAAAACCCTCCTAATTAAGAGCTTCATTTTGGAGTGACTAAGAAGGATACATGCTTACTTTTTCATATTCATGTTTTAAACTTGTTTAAATCTTGGTCAAACCTAGGAAAATCATGTATATATCTACCCCTAACCCTAAACTCTGTATTATGAAGTCAATAATGAAGAGATCGAAGTGGTTTTGGGTTTCCTACATGGAAATTTCAAAAACCTCCCAAAAACTTCATTTTAGAGTGACTAAGAACGATACATGCTTCCCTTTTCATTTTCATGTTTTAAACTTGTTTAAATCTTGGTCAAACCTAGGAAAATCATGTATATATCTACCCCTAACCCTAAACTCTGTATTATGAAGTCAATAATGAAGAGATCGAAGTGGTTTTGGGTTTCCTACATGGAAATTTCAAAAACCTCCCAAAAACTTCATTTTAGAGTGACTAAGAACGATACATGCTTCCCTTTTCATTTTCATGTTTTAAACTTGTTTAAATTATCTTGGTCAAATCTAGGATTTGACAAGATTCAATGCAAATGGGGGCATCAAAATAAAAAAATCAGAAAAATGAAAAACCAAAGCACATAGTTTTCTTATGTCATATAGTAAGCATTAAAGTTGACAAACAAGGTCTAGACATATTCAAACCAGACAAATCATGTATCTATACTCCCTAACCCTAAACTATGTCTTATGAAGTCAAGCATGAAGAGAAGTGGTTTTGGGTTTCAAACATGGAAATTTCAAAAACCTCCCAAGCTTCATTTTAGAGTGACTAAGATGGATACATGCTTCCCTTTTCATTTTCATGCTTTAAACTTGTTTAAATTATCTTGGTCAAATCTAGGATTTGACAAGATTCAAATGGGCATCAAAATAAAAAAATCAGAAAAATGAAAAACCAAAGCACATAGTTTTCTTATGTCATATAGTAAGCATTAAAGTTGACAAACAAGGTCTAGACATATTCAAACCAGACAAATCATGTATCTATACCCCCTAACCCCTAAACTATATATGTCTTATGAAGTCAAGCATGAAGAGAAGTGGTTTTGGGTTTCAAACATGGAAATTTCAAAAACCTCCCAGAAGCTTCATTTTAGAGTGACTAAGATGGATACATGCTTCCCTTTTCATTTTCATGTTTTAAACTTGTTTAAATTATCTTGGTCAAATCTAGGATTTGACAAGATTCAAATGGGCATCAAAATCAAAAAAATCAAAAAAATGAAAAACCAAAGCACATAGTTTTCTTATGTCATATATTAAAGTTGACAGACAAGTTCTAGACATATTCAAACCAGACAAATAATGTATCTACCCCTAACCCTAAACTATGTCTTATGAAGTCAAGCATGAATAGAAGTCGTTTTGGGTTTCAAACATGGAAATTTCAAGAACATCCCAAAAGCTTCATTTTAGAGTGACTAAGAAGGATGCATGATCACCTTTTCATTTTCATGTTATAAACTTGTTTAAATCTTGGTCAAACCTAGGATTTGACCAAGATTCAAATGGACACAAAATTTTAAAAATCAGAAATATGAAAACCAAAGTACATAGTCTTCTTATGTCATATCGTAAGCATTCAAGTTGATAAACTCGGTCTTATTAAGTCTAGCATGAAGAGAAGTCGTTTTGGGTTTCAAACGTTTAAGCCAAAAGCCCCATTTCAAATATTTTACACTTATTCAAATTTGGTTCAAATTTGAAAGACATACAAGTTATAGCACACATAGTGCATACATGTTCACACATACTGCACTAGATGCTAACCCTACAGTTTAGGGGCGGACCTAGGATAAATTTTTAGAGGGGGCAAACATATGATAAGTGATGCAAATATCATATTACAAGGTTTCAGAAAATTGAGCGGGGGCAGCTGCCCCCTTGGCTATAGTCTGGATCCGCCCATGCTATAGTTTGAGGCCATTTGGATGACGTCGAAAAAAATCTTTGATTAGAAATGGGGTTGTTCGAACCCCGTAGTTGGATTTTTTGAACCTTGATCTGTAGTACTGGGCAAAACCCTAGTTTAACCTAGTATATTTAATTATAGATTCGTAGGTCGAATTTTCTGTAGTACCTTTTTATTATTACTATGCAGCACATATGTGTTTGCCCGTCGAGTGAAACTCGGAGGAAGAGGGATCACTCGGAAGGAGAGAAGAAGGGAGAGCATTATGGTGTCTCCCCTTTTTCGGTGATGATGTTGACTTTTGTGCAGGGTTTGTGTGAGCGAGCGAGCGAGCGAGTCGAGCGAGGCCGAGAATGAGAGAGATTTGTTTTTTTTGTGAGAGGGACAACCGAAGGATCCAGAAGGACCCACAGACTTCCAATACGCATCTGATGCGTCTTCTCTTGACAAAGAAGATGGCTGGGAGTTTGCGTACCTATTGCACGTGACCTGTGCTCACTGAAGTGTGGGACCTCATGCATGGACACCACACGTAAGTGACCTGTTGGTGTAAAAACTCGGTTGATTAGTATAGTGCATTAGAACAAAGTTTCCTATGGATTCAAGGGTAGGAAATCCAAGTTAACTCATTTACATGACATTATTTTTTCCATTAAGCAAAGTTAACACATCTATCAATTGGTACATTTTGGAGTGACTAAGAAGGATCCAGGCTTACTTATTCGTTTTCACGTGTTAAACTTGTCTAAATCTTGGTCAAACCTAGGATTTGACAGAGATTCAAAAATTAAAAAAACAGAAAAATGTAAAACCAAAGCACATAGTCTTCTTATGTCATATAGTAAGCATTAAAGTTGATAAACAAGGTCTAGACATATTCAAACCATACAAATCATGTATCTACCCCTAACCCTAAACTATGTCTTATGAAGTCAATCATGAAGAGAAGTGGTTTTGGGTTTCAAACATGGAAATTTCAAGAACCTCCCAAAAGCTTCATTTTGGAGTGACTAAGAAGCATACATGCTTACCTTTTCATATTCATGTTTTAAACTTGTTCAAATCTTGGTCAAACTTAGGATGCCTCTCTCTTGACAAAGAAGATGGCTGGGAGTTTGCCTACCTAGCGTACGTGACTTGTTCTCACTGAAGTGTGGGACCTCACGCATGGGAACCACACGTAAGTGACATACTTGTTGCTCTAATAACTCGGGTGATCATTATACTGTATTAGTACATAGTTTCCTATGGATCCTTCTTAGTCACTCCAAAATGAAGCTCTTTGGGAGGGTTTTTGAAATTTCCATGTTTGAAACCAAAAATAAGAAGACTATGTGCCTTGATTTTTCATTTTTTTAAAATTTTGCCAATTTGAATCTTGGTCAAATCCTAGGTTTGACCATGATTTAAACAAGTTTAAAACATGAATATGAAAAATTAAGCATGTATCCTTCATAGTCACTCCAAAATGAAGCTCTTGAGAGGGTTTTTGAAATTTCCATGTTTGAAACCAAAAAAACCGCGTACTTCTCTTCATGCTTGACTTCATAAGAGAGAGTTTGGGGATAGGGGTAGCTTGATACATGAATTTTCTGGTTTGAATATGTCTAGACCTTGTTTATCAACTTAATTGAATGCTTACTAGTAGATGACATAAGATGACTATGTGCATTGGTTTTTCATTTTATTGTTTTTTTGAATTTTTATGCCCATTTGAATCTTGGTCAAATCCTAGGTTTGACCATGATTTAAACAAGTTTAAAACATGAATATGAAAAATTAAGCATCTATCCTTCTTAGTCACTCCAATATGTAGCTCTTGGGAGGGTTTTTGAAATTTCCATGCTTGAAACCAAAAACCACTTCTCTTCATGCATGCTTGACTTCTTCATAAGACAGAGTTTAGGGTTAGGGGGTAGATACATGATTTTCCTGCTTTGAATATGTGTAGACCTTGTTTATCAAATTAATTGAATGCTTACTATATAACATATAAGAAGGCCTTGTTTTTTTTTTTGAACTTTTATACCCATTTGAATCTTGGTCAAATCCTTGGTTCCACCAAGATTTGAATAAGTTAAAAACATGAATATGAAAAAGTAAGCATGTATGCTTCTTAGTCACTTCAAAATGAAGCTCTTGGGAGGGTTTTTGAATTTCCATGTTCGAAACCAAAAACCACAAATCTTCATGCTTGACTTCATGAAACAGAGTTTAGGGTTAGGGGTAGATACATGCGTGATTTAAACAAGTTTAAAACATGAATATGAATATGAAATTTTTTGCCCATTTGAATCTTGGCCAAATCCTAGGTTTGACCATGATTTAAACAAGTTTAAAACATGAATATGAAAAATTAAGCATGTACCATTCGTAGTCACTCCAAAATGAAGCTCTTGAGAGGGTTTTTGAAATTTCCATGTTTGAAACCAAATAACCACGTACTTCTCTTCATGCTTGACTTCATAAGACAGAGTTTGGGGTTAGGGTTAGCTTGATACATGAATTTTCTGGTTTGAATATGTCTAGACATTGTTTATCAACTTAATTGAATGCTTACTAGATGACATAAGATGACTATGTGCATTGGTTTTTCATTTTTTTTGAATTTTTATGCCCATTTGAATCTTGGTCAAATTCTAGGTTTGACCATGATTTAATCAAGTTTAAAACATGAATATGAAAAATTAAGCATCTATCCTTCTTAGTCACTCCAATATGTAGCTCTTGGGAGGGTTTTTGAAATTTCCATGCTTGAAAACCAAAAACCACTTTTCTTCATGCATGCTTGACTTCATAAGACATAGTTTAGGGTTAGGGGTAGATACATGATTTTCCTACTAGTTTGAATATGTCTAGACCTTGTTTATCAATTTAATTGAATGCTTACTATATGACATGAGCAGACCTTAGTTTTAATTTTTTTATACCCATTTGAATCTTCGTCAAATCGTAGGTTTGTTGACCAAGATTTGAACAAGTTTAAAACATGAATATGAAAAAGTAAGCATGTATGCGTCTTAACTAGTCACTCCAAAATGAAGCTCTTGGGAGGGTTTTTGAAATTTCCATGTTTGAAACCAAAAACCACTTCTTCTCTTCATGACTTCATAAGTCAGGGTTAATTTAGGGATATATAGGGGGTAGATACATGTTTTTCTGGTTTGATATGTCTAGACCTTGTTTATCAACTTAATTGAATGCTTACTATATGACATAAGAAGACTATGTGACTTGTGCTCACTGAAGTGTGGGACCTCACGCATGGGAACCACACGTACGTAAGTGACATACTTGTTGCTCTAATAACTCGGGTGATCATTATATTGTATTAGTACATAGTTTCCTATGGATCCTTCTTAGTCACTCCAAAATGAAGCTCTTTGAGAGGGTTTTTGAAATTTCCATGTTTGAAACCCAAAACAACTTCTCTTCATACTTGACTTCATAAGACAGAGTTTAGGGTTAGGGGTAGATACATGATTTGTCTGGTTTGAATACGTCTAGACCTTGTTTATCAACTTTAATGCTTACTATATGACATAAGAAGACTATGTGCTTTGGTTTTTCATTTTTCTGATTTTTTCTATTTTTGATGCCCATTTGAATCTTGGTCAGATCCTAGGTTTTACCAAGATTTAAACAAGTTTAAAACATGAAAATGAAAAGGGAAGCATTTATCCTTCTTAGTCACTCTAAATGAAGTTTTTGGGAGGTTTTTGAAATTTCCATGTTTGAAACCCAAAACCACTTCTCTTCATGCTTGACTTCATAAGACATAGTTTAGGGTTAGGGGTACATACATGATTTGTATGTTTTGAATATGTCTAGACCTTGTTTATCAACTTGAATGCTTACTATATGACATAAGAAAACTACGTATGTGCTTTGGTTTTTCATTTTTTTTTTTTTTCAATTTTCCGCCCATTTGAATCTCTGTCAAATCCTAGGTTTGACCAAGATTTAAACAAGTTTAACACGTGAAAACGAAAAGGTAAGCATGGATCCTTCTTAGTCACTCCAAAATGTACCAATTGATAGATGTGTTAACTTTGCTTCATGGAAAAAATAATGTCATGTAAATGAGTTAACTTGGATTTCCTACCCTTGAATCCATAGGAAACTTTGTTCTAATGCACTATAATAATCAACCGAGTTTTTACACCAACAGGTCTGTCACTTACGTGTGGTGCCCATGCGTGAGGTCCCACACTTCAGTGAGCACAAGTCACGTGCAATAGGTACGCAAACTCCCAGCCATTTTCTTTGTCAAGAGAAGACGCATCAGGATGCGTATTGGAAGTCTGTGGGTCCTTCTGGATCCTTCGGTTGTCCCTCTCACAAAAAAACAAATCTCTCTCATTCTCGGCCTCGCTCGACTCGCTCGCTCGCTCGCTCGCACCTCCTGCTCACTGACAAACCCTGCACAAAAGTCAACATCATCACCCGAAAAAGGGAGACACCATAATGCTCTCCCTCCTTCTTCTCTCCTTCCGAGTGATCCCTCTTCCTCCGAGTTTCACTCGACGGGCAAACACATATGTGCTGCATAGTAATAATAAAAAGGTACTACAGAAAATTCGACCTACGAATCTATAATTAAATATACTAGGTTAAACTAGGGTTTTGCCCAGTACTACAGATCAAGGTTCAAAAAAATCCAACTACGGGGTTCGAACAACCCCATTTCTAATCAAAGATTTTTTTCGACGTCATCCAAATGGCCTCAAACTATAGCATGGGCGGATCCAGACTATAGCCAAGGGGGGCAGCTGCCCCCGCTCAATTTTCTGAAACCTTGTAATATGATATTTGCATCACTTATCATATGTTTGCCCCCTCTAAAAATTTATCCTAGGTCCGCCCCTAAACTGTAGGGTTAGCATCTAGTGCAGTATGTGTGAACATGTATGCACTATGTGTGCTATAACTTGTATGTCTTTCAAATTTGAACCAAATTTGAATAAGTGTAAAATATTTGAAATGGGGCTTTTGGCTTAAACGTTTGAAACCCAAAACGACTTCTCTTCATGCTAGACTTCATAAGACCGAGTTTATCAACTTGAATGCTTACGATATGACATAAGAAGACTATGTACTTTGGTTTTCATATTTCTGATTTTTAAAATTTTGTGTCCATTTGAATCTTGGTCAAATCCTAGGTTTGACCAAGATTTAAACAAGTTTATAACATGAAAATGAAAAGGTAATCATGGAAATGATATTTGCATCACTTACCATATGTTTGCCCATTTGAATCTTGTCAAATCCTAGATTTGACCAAGATAATTTAAACAAGTTTAAAACATGAAAATTAAAAGGGAAGCTTGTATCCTTCTTAGTCACTCTAAAATGAAGTTTGGGGATTTCCATGTTTGAAACCAAAAACCACTTCTCTTCATGCTTGACTTCATAAGACAAAGTTTAGGGTTAGGGGTAGATACATGATTTTTCTGGTTTGAATATATGTCTAGACCTTATTTATCAACTTAATTGAATGCTTACTATATAACATAAGAAGACCTTGTTTTTTTATTTTGTTTTTTAATTTTTATACGGATTTGAATCTTGGTCAAATCCTTGGTTTCACCAAGATTTGAATAAGTTTAAAACATGAATATGAAAAAGTAAGCATGCATGTATGCTTCATAATTAATCACTTCAAAATGAAGCTCTTGGGAGGGTTTTTGAAATTTCCATGTTTGAAACCAAAAAACCACATATCATCATGCTTGACTTCATGAGACAGAGTTTAGGTTAGGGGGTAGGTACATGATTTCTCTGGTTTGAATATGTCTAGAGACCTTGTTTATCAACTTAATTGAATGCTTACAATATAACATAAGAAGACTATGTGCCTTGGTTTTTCATTTTTTGTTTTTTTTAAATTATGCCCATTTGAATCTTTGTCAAATCCTAGGTTTGACCATGATTTAAACAAGTTTAAAACATGAATATGAAAAAGTAAGCATGTATCCTTCGTAGTCACTCCAAAATGAAGCTCGATCTTGAGAGGGTTTTTGAAATTTCCATGTTTGAAACCAAAAAACCACATACCTATCTTCATGCTTGACTTCATAAGACAGAGTTAATTAGGGGTTAGGGGTAGCTTGATACATGATATTTCTGGTTTGAATATGTCTAGACCTTATTTATCAACTTAATTGAATGCTTACTATATGACATAAGAAGACCTTGGTTTTCATTTTTTATACCCATTTGAATCTTGGTCAAATCATAGGTTTGACCAAGATTTGAACAAGTTTAAAACATGAATATGAAAAAGTAAGCACGTACGTATGCTTCTTAGTCACTCCAAAATGAAGCTCTTGGGAGGGTTTTTGAAATTTCCATGCTTGAAACCAAAAACCACTTCTCTTCATGCATGCTTGACTTCATAAGACAGAGTTTAGGGTTAGGGGTAGATACCTAATTTTCTGGTTTGAATATGTGTAGACCTTGTTTATCAAAATAATTGAATGCTTACTATATAACATAAGAAGACCTTGTTTTTTTTGAATTTTTATACCCATTTGAATCTTGGTCAAATCCTTGGTTCCACCAAGATTTGAATAAGTTAAAAACATGAATATGAGAAAGTAAGCATGTATGCTTCTTAGTCACTTCAAAATGAAGCTATTGGGAGGGTTTTTGAATTTCCATGTTCGAAACTAAAAACCACATATCTTCATGCATGCATGCTTGACTTCATGAAACAGAGTTTAGGGTTAAGGGTAGATACATGCATGATTTTTCTTGTTTGAATATGTCTAGACCTTGTTTATCAACTTAATTGAATGCCTACTATATAACATAAGAAGACCTTTTTTTTAATTTTTATACCCATTTGAATCTTGGTCAAATCCTAGGTTTCACCAAGATTTGAATAAGTTTAAAACATGAATATGAAAAGGTAAGCATGCATGTATGCTTCTTAATTAATCGCTTCGAAATGAAGCTCTCGAGAGGGTTTTTGAAATTTCCATGTTTGAAACAAAAAAACCACGTACTTCTCTTCATGCTTAACTTCATAAGACAGAGTTTGGGGATAGGGGTAGCTTGATACATGATTTTTCTGGTTTGAATATGTCTAGACCTTGTTTATCAACTTAATTGAATGCTTACTAGATGACATATATAAGATGACTATGTGCATTTGTTTTTCATTTTATTGTTTTTTTTGAATTTTTATGCCCATTTGAATCTAGGTCAAATCCTAGGTTTGACCATGATTTAAACAATTTAAAACATGAATATGAAAAATTAAGCATGTATCCTTCGTAGTCACTCCAAAATGAAGCTCGATCTTGAGAGGGTTTTTGAAATTTCCATGATTGAAACCAAAAACCACTTCTCTTCATGCTTGAATTCATAAGTCAGGGTTTAGGGATATATAGGGGGTAGATACATGATTTTTCTGGTTTGAATATGTCTAGAGCTTGTTTTTCAACTTGAATGCTTACTATATGACATACGAAGACTGTTTGCTAACGGAGGGATTAAGCACTCTAGCTATGAAAAGTACCAAACGATGCATACCAAAATGATTTTTTAGAGGAATACTAGTTCGGATTATATAATTTTATATTAGCAGGCCAAAATCGAACCCCGTAGTTGGATTTTCAGAAATTGATCCGTAGTACTGGGCAAAACCCTAGTTTAGCTTATTTAATAATAGATTCGTAGGTCGATTTTTTACGTTATTATTATTATTACTAGGCAGCACATGTGTTTGCCCGTCCAGTGAAACTCTTTCATTTCATTTTTCTTTTCCGCAAGGTCGGGAGTCGGAGGAAGAGGGATCACACGGGAGGAGACGAAGGGAGAGCAGTCACGGGGCCCCACTTATTTATGGTGTCTATCCTTTTTCTGGTGATGTTGACTGTTGTGCAGGGTTGTCAGTGCGCAGGGGGGTGCGAGCGAGCGAGAAAGGCCGAGAATGAGAGAGATGTTTTTTTAGAGGGACAACCGAACGATCCTGAAGGACCCAGATTTCCAATACGCATCAGAGCGCAGTTTACAGCAGGACACAAAATAAACAGGAAATTACGTCTAAATCCCTAAGATTTACATGGTAGACCCCATGCTGAAAGCAAGAAATGCGATCGGGTCCTTAATAGGCACCGTCCGGATTGATCCTCGTCGGAGCCGGGGACGAACCACTTGGCGCGACCAAATCGCCATGGCTACAGAGCCTGCACACCATGGCCTACGAGCTGAGCTAGAAACGACCTGCCAAAACCGGCAGCCAACGGAGGTGGATAATTGGAGAGAGAGAGAGAGAGAGAGAGAGAGAGAGAGAGAGTGTTGATGCCTCTCTCTTGACAAAGAAGATGGCTGGGAGTTTGCTTACCTAGCGTACGTGACTTGTGCTCACTGAAGTGTGGGACCTCACGCATGGGAACCACACGTAAGTGACAGACTTGTTGCTCTAATAACTCGGGTGATCATTATACTGTATTAGTACATAGTTTCCTATGGATCCTTCTTAGTCACTCCAAAATGAAGCTCTTTGGGAGGGTTTTTGAAATTTCCATGTTTGAAACCAAAAATAAGAAGACTATGTGCCTTGATTTTTCATTTTTTAAAATTTTGCCCATTTGAATCTTGGTCAAATCCTAGGTTTGACCATGATTTAAACAAGTTTAAAACATGAATATGAAAAATTAAGCATGTATCCTTCATAGTCACTCCAAAATGAAGCTCTTGAGAGGGTTTTTGAAATTTCCATGTTTGAAACCAAAAAACCGCGTACTTCTCTTCATGCTTGACTTCATAAGAGAGAGTTTGGGGATAGGGGTAGCTTGATACATGAATTTTCTGGTTTGAATATGTCTAGACCTTGTTTATCAACTTAATTGAATGCTTACTAGATGACATAAGATGACTATGTGCATTGGTTTTTCATTTTATTGTTTTTTTTGAATTTTTATGCCCATTTGAATCTTGGTCAAATCCTAGGTTTGACCATGATTTAAACAAGTTTAAAACATGAATATGAAAAATTAAGCATCTATCCTTCTTAGTCACTCCAATATGTAGCTCTTGGGAGGGTTTTTGAAATTTCCATGCTTGAAACCAAAAACCACTTCTCTTCATGCATGCTTGACTTCTTCATATAAGACAGAGTTTAGGGTTAGGGGGTAGATACATGATTTTCCTGGTTTGAATATGTGTAGACCTTGTTTATCAAATTAATTGAATGCTTACTATATAACATATAAGAAGACCTTTTTTTTGAACTTTTATACCCATTTGAATCTTGGTCAAATCCTTGGTTCCACCAAGATTTGAATAAGTTAAAAACATGAATATGAAAAAGTAAGCATGTATGCTTCTTAGTCACTTCAAAAATGAAGCTCTTGGGAGGGTTTTTGAATTTCCATGTTCGAAACCAAAAACCACAAATCTTCATGCTTACTTCATGAAACATAGTTTATATTAGGGTTAGGGGTACATGCTTGATTTTTCTTGTTTGAATATGTCTAGACCTTGTTTATCAACTTAATTGAATGCCTACTATATAACATATATAAGAAGACCTTTTTTGTTTTTTTTAATTTTTATACCCATTTGAATCTTGGTCAAATCCTAGGTTTCACCAAGATTTGAATAAGTTTAAAACATGAATATGAAAAAGTAAATGCATGTATGCTTCTTAATTAATCACTTCGAAATGAAGCTCTTGGGAGGGTTTTTGAAATTTCCATGTTTGAAACCAAAAACCACATATCTTCATGCATGTGCTTGACTTCATGAGACAAAGTTTAGTGTTAGGGGGTAGATACATGATTTCTCTCGTTTGAATATGTCTAGACCTTGTTTATCAACTTAATTGAATGCTTACTATATGACATAAGAAGACTATGTGCCTTGATTTTTTTTAAAATTTTGTCCATTTGAATATTGGCCAAATCCTAGGTTTGACCATGATTTAAACAAGTTTAAAACATGAATATATATGAAAAATTAAGCGTGTATCATTCGTAGTCACTCCAAAATGAAGCTCTTGAGAGGGTTTTTGAAATTTCCATGTTTGAAACCAAATAACCACGTACTTCTCTTCATGCTTGACTTCATAAGACAGAGTTTGGGGTTAGGGTTAGCTTGATACATGAATTTTCTGGTTTGAATATGTCTAGACATTGTTTATCAACTTAATTGAATGCTTACTAGATGACATAAGATGACTATGTGCATTGGTTTTTCATTTTTTTTGAATTTTTATGCCCATTTGAATCTTGGTCAAATTCTAGGTTTGACCATGATTTAATCAAGTTTAAAACATGAATATGAAAAATTAAGCATCTATCCTTCTTAGTCACTCCAATATGTAGCTCTTGGGAGGGTTTTTGAAATTTCCATGCTTGAAAACCAAAAACCACTTTTCTTCATGCATGCTTGACTTCATAAGACATAGTTTAGGGTTAGGGGGTAGATACATGATTTTCCTACTAGTTTGAATATGTCTAGACCTTGTTTATCAATTTAATTGAATGCTTACTATATGACATGAGCAGACCTTGGTTTTAATTTTTTATACCCATTTGAATCTTCGTCAAATCGTAGGTTTGTTGACCAAGATTTGAACAAGTTTAAAACATGAATATGAAAAAGTAAGCATGTATGCGTCTTAACTAGTCACTCCAAAATGAAGCTCTTGGGAGGGTTTTTGAAATTTCCATGTTTGAAACCAAAAACCACTTCTTCTCTTCATGCTTGACTTCATAAGTCAGGGTTAATTTAGGGATATATAGGGGGTAGATACATGATTTTTCTGGTTTGATATGTCTAGACCTTGTTTATCAACTTAATTGAATGCTTACTATATGACATAAGAAGACTACGTGACTTGTGCTCACTGAAGTGTGGGACCTCACGCATGGGAACCACACGTACGTAAGTGACAGACTTGTTGCTCTAATAACTCGGGTGATCATTATACTGTATTAGTACATAGTTTCCTATGGATCCTTCTTAGTCACTCCAAAATGAAGCTCTTTGAGAGGGTTTTTGAAATTTCCATGTTTGAAACCCAAAACAACTTCTCTTCATACTTGACTTCATAAGACAGAGTTTAGGGTTAGGGGTAGATACATGATTTGTCTGGTTTGAATACGTCTAGACCTTGTTTATCAACTTTAATGCTTACTATATGACATAAGAAGACTATGTGCTTTGGTTTTTCATTTTTCTGATTTTTTCTATTTTTGATGCCCATTTGAATCTTGGTCGATCCTAGGTTTTACCAAGATTTAAACAAGTTTAAAACATGAAAATGAAAGGGAAGCATTTATCCTTCTTAGTCACTCTAAATGAAGTTTTTGGGAGGTTTTTGAAATTTCCATGTTTGAAACCCAAAACCACTTCTCTTCATGCTTGACTTCATAAGACATAGTTTAGGGTTAGGGGTACATACATGATTTGTATGTTTTGAATATGTCTAGACCTTGTTTATCAACTTGAATGCTTACTATATGACATAAGAAACTACTATGTGCTTTGGTTTTTCATTTTTCTGTTTTTTTTTCAATTTTCCGCCCATTTGAATCTCTGTCAAATCCTAGGTTTGACCAAGATTTAGGGGGTGTTTGTTTGGGCTTTTTACAGCTTTCCACAAAAAAAAGCCAACGAATCTAACCAAACAGGTGGCTTTACAAGTTGGCTTTGCCAAAGCCAAAGCAGGTCCCAGGCAGAAATCACGAAGCACCTTTCGGGGTGCTTCCCGCAGCTTCCCCTCAGCAGCCGAACCGGTATATGTGTTTGCCCATTTCATTTGCCATATTTACGGAGGATTGCCACTGCTGGGCCGCGAATCGTTTTCTTCCGTCCTATCCCAAAAAATCTCATCGTTCTTTTCCCCATCGAGCAGCGCCAGGCCGCCAGGGTCGATCCCAATCCCCTTCACCCTGGGTGGCCGCCACCCCACTCCCGGCAACAAACTTCATCGGCAGCTCCGTGCCGCCTGCGGTCGCGGGAGAAGTCTGCGAGGAGTCCCAGCATCTTCGCCCTGCTCCTTGCAATCCGCCGCATCCAAGCTAACAACAGCTGGCCATTGGCGAGCGCCTCCATGGCAACTCTGCCTCTCCCCGCACGCACACGAACATCTCCGTCCCTGCGCTACTGATTCATCTTGTGTTAGTACTTAGTGGCGCGTATATTTGTGTATATGATACTCGCTGAGACATTTTGCATTAGTTGTTCACTTTAATCAGCTAGCTATTGAAAAACAGATGTCATTAAACTATATATTGGGTAATTTATTTTTTAGATAAACATGTTCTTGAAATTTTGGGGTATTTCAGACAATTCATCTGTTCACAGCTAGACAGCTAGGTAAATTGCCAAACGGTGAAATTTGAAACAGCAGCTTTTCCTACACAAGACTTTCCCCCTGCAGCTTTCGTGCACATGACCACCACACCCAAACAAACAGGCCCTTAAACAAGTTTAACACGTGAAAACGAAAAGGTAAGCATGGATCCTTCTTAGTCACTCCAAAATGTACCAATTGATAGATGTGTTAACTTTGCTTCATGGAAAAAATAATGTCATGTAAATGAGTTAACTTGGATTTCCTACCCTTGAATCCATAGGAAACTTTGTTCTAATGCACTATAATAATCAACCGAGTTTTTACACCAACAGGTCTGTCACTTACGTGTGGTGCCCATGCGTGAGGTCCCACACTTCAGTGAGCACAAGTCATAGGTACGCAAACTCCCAGCCATTTTCTTTGTCAAGAGAAGACGCATCAGGATGCGTATTGGAAGTCTGTGGGTCCTTCTGGATCCTTCGGTTGTCCCTCTCACAAAAAAAAAACAAATCTCTCTCATTTCGGCCTCGCTCGACTCGCTCGCTCGCTCGCTCGCTCGCACCTCCTGCTCACTGACAAACCCTGCACAAAAGTCAACATCATCACCCGAAAAGGGAGACACCATAATGCTCTCCCTTCTTCTCTCCTTCCGAGTGATCCCTCTTCCTCCGAGTTTCACTCGAAAAAACACATATGCTGCAGTAATAATAAAAACTACAGAAAATTCGACCTACGAATCTATAATTAAATATACTAGGTTAAACTAGGGTTTTGCCCAGTACTACAGATCAAGGTTCAAAAAAATCCAACTACGGGGTTCGAACAACCCCATTTCTAATCAAAGATTTTTTTCGACGTCATCCAAATGGCCTCAAACTATAGCATGGGCGGATCCAGACTATAGCCAAGGGGGGCAGCCGCCCCCGCTCAATTTTCTGAAACCTTGTAATATGATATTTGCATCACTTATCATATGTTTGCCCCCTCTAAAAATTTATCCTAGGTCCGCCCCTAAACTGTAGGGTTAGCATCTAGTGCAGTATGTGTGAACATGTATGCACTATGTGTGCTATAACTTGTATGTCTTTCAAATTTGAACCAAATTTGAATAAGTGTAAAATATTTGAAATGGGGCTTTTGGCTTAAACGTTTGAAACCCAAAACGACTTCTCTTCATGCTAGACTTCATAAGTCAGGGTTAATTTAGGGATATATAGGGGGTAGATACATGATTTTTCTGGTTTGATATGTCTAGACCTTGTTTATCAACTTAATTGAATGCTTACTATATGACATAAGAAGACTACGTGACTTGTGCTCACTGAAGTGTGGGACCTCACGCATGGGAACCACACGTAAGTGACAAACTTGTTGCTCTAATAACTCGGGTGATCATTATACTGTATTAGTACATAGTTTCCTATGGATCCTTCTTAGTCACTCCAAAATGAAGCTCTTTGAGAGGGTTTTTGAAATTTCCATGTTTGAAACCCAAAACAACTTCTCTTCATGCTTGACTTCATAAGACAAAGTTTAGGGTTAGGGGTAGATACATGATTTTTCTGGTTTGAATATGTCTAGACCTTATTTATCAACTTAATTGAATGCTTACTATATAACATAAGAAGACCTTGTTTTTTTATTTTGTTTTTTAATTTTTATACGGATTTGAATCTTGGTCAAATCCTTGGTTTCACCAAGATTCAAATGGGCATAAAATAAAAAATTGAAAAAATGAAAAACCAAAGCGCACATAGTCTTCTTATATGTCATATAGTAAGCATTAAAGTTGGTAAACAAGGTCTAGACATATTCAAACTAGACAAATCATGTATCTACCCCCTAACCCCTAAACTCTATCTTATGACGAAGTCAAGCATGAAGATTAAGTGGTTTTGGGTTTCAAACATGGAAATTTGAAAACCTCCCAAAAACTTCATTTTAGGGTGACTAAGAAGGATACAGGCTTCCCTTTTCATTTTCATGTTCTATACTTGTTTAAATCTTGGTCAAACCTAGGATTTGACCAAGATTCAAATGTGCATCAAAATTCCAAAAAAATCAGAAAAATGAAAAACCAAAGCACATAGTTTTCTTATGTCATATAGTAAGCATTAAAGTTGATAAACAAGGGTCTAGACATATTCAAACAAGAAAAATCATGTATCTACCCCCTAACCCTAAACTTTGTCTTATGTAGTCAAGCATGAAGAGAAGTGGTTTTGGGTTTCAAATATGGAAATTTCAAAAACCTATCAAAAGCTTCATTTTAGAGTGACTAAGAAGGATCCATGCTTGCCTTTTCATTTTCATATTTGAAACTTGTTTAAATCATTGTCAAACCTAGGATTTGACCAAGATTTAAATTGGCATAAAATTAAAAAATCGGAAAAATGAAAAACAAAAGCACATAGTCTTCTTATGTCACATATATATATAGTAAGCATTCAAAAGTTGATAAACAAGGTCTAGCTAGACATATTCAAATAAGACAAATCATGTATCTACCCCTCTAACCCTAAACTCTGTCTTATGAAGTCAAGCATGAAGAGAAGTGGTTTTAGGTTTCAAACATGGAAATTTCAAAAACCTCCCAAAAACTTCATTTTAGAGTGACTAAGAAGGATACATGTTTCCCTTTTCATTTTCATGTTTTAAACTTGTTTAAATCTTGGTCAAACCTAGGATTTGACCAAGATACAAATAGGCACAAAAAATGAAAAACAAAAAGCACATAGTGTTCTTATGTCATATCGTAAGCATTCAAGTTGATAAACAAGGTCTAGATATATCCAAACCAGACAAATCATGTATATATGTACCCCGTGTCGATCTTATGAAGTCTAGCATGAAGAAAAGTCGTTTTGGCCGGGTTTCAAACATGGAAATTTCAAGAACATCCCAAAAGCTTCATTTTAGAGCGACTAAGAAGGATCCAGGCTTACCTTTCCATTTTCATGATTTAAACTTGTTTAAATCTTGGTCAAATCTTGCTCAAGCATGAAGATAAGTGGTTTTGGGTTTCAAACATGGAAATTTCAAAAACCTCCCAAAAACTTCATTTTAGGGTGACTAAGAAGGATACAGGCTTCCCTTTTCATTTTCATGTTCTATATATACTTGTTTAAATCTTGGTCAAACCTAGGATTTGACCAAGATTCAAATGTGCATCAAAATTCTAAAAAAATCAGAAAAATGAAAAACCAAAGCACATAGTCTTCTTATGTCATATAGTAAGCATTAAAGTTGATAAACATGGTCTAGACATATTCAAACCATACAAATCATGTATCTACCCCTAACCCCTAAACTATGTCTTATGAAGTCAAGCATGAAGAGAAGTGGTTTTGGGTTTCAAACATGGAAATTTCAAAAACTGCCCAAAAACTTCATTTTAGAGTGACTAAGAAGGACACATGCTTCCCTTTTCATTTTCATGTTTTAAACTTGTTTAAATCTTGGTCAAACCTAGGATTTGATGAACATGGTCTAGACATATTCAAACCAGACAAATCATGTATCTACCCCCTATCGACCCTAAACTTCGTCTTATGAAGTCAAGCATGAAGAGAAGTGGTTTTGGGTTTCAAACATGGAAATTTCAAAAACCTCCCAAAATTAAAGCTTCATTTTAGAGTGACTAGTTAAGAAGGATCCAGGCTTACCTTTTCATTTTCATGTTTTAAACTTGTTTAAATCTTGTTCAAACCTAGGATTTAACCAATATTCAAATGGGCATAAAATAAAAAATAAATAAAATAAAAAACCAAAGCACATAGTCTTCTTATGTCATATAGTAAGCATTCAAGTTCATAAACAAGGTCTAGACATATTCAAACCAGACAAATCATGTACCCCTAACCCTAAACTTTGTCTTAATTATATATGAAGTCAAGCATGAAGCAGAGAAGTGTGGTTTTGGGTTTCAAACATGGAAATTTCAAAAACCTCCCAAAAAGCTTCATTTTAATTAGACTGGCTGGTTAATTAAGAAGGATCCATGATTAATTACCTTTTCATTGTCATGTTTTAAACTTGTTTAAATCTTGGTCGAACCTAGGATTTGACCAAGATTCAAATGGGCATAAAAATTCAGAAAAAAATCGAAAGAATGAAAAACCAAAGCACATAGCCTTCTTATGTCATATAGTAAGCATTCAAGTTGATAAACATGGTCTAGACATATTCAAACCAGAAAAATCATGTATCTACCCCTAACCCTAAACTCTGTCTTATGAAGTCAAGCATGAAAAGAAGTACGGTGGTTTTGGGTTTCAAACATGGTAAATTCAAGAACCTCCCAAAAGCTTCATTTTAGAGTTACTAAGAGAAAGATCCAGACTTAATTACCTTATCATTTTCACATGTTAAACTTGTTTAAATCTTGCTCAACAAACCTAGGATCTTTGACCAAGATTCAAATGGGCATAAAAATTATTCAGACAAAAAATCTAAAGAATGAAAAACCAAAGCACATAGCCTTCTTAATTATGTCATATAGTAAACACTCAAGTTGATAAACAAGGTCTAGACATATTCAAACCAGAAAAATCATGTGTATATCTACCCCTACCCTAAACTCTGTCTTATGAAGTCAATCATGAAGAGAATTGGTTTTGGGTTTCAAACATGGAAATTTCAAGTACGTCCCAAAAGCTTCATATATTTTAGAGTGACTAATTAAGAAGGATCTTGGATTACGTTTTCATTTTCATGCTTGAAACTTGTTTAAATCTTGGTTGAACCTAGGATTTGACCAGAATCAAATGTGCATAAAATTCTTAAAAAAATAGAAAAATGGAAAACAAAAGCACATGGTCTTCTTATGTCATATAGTAAGCATTCAAGTTGATAAACAAGGTTTATACATATTCAAACCAGACAAATCATGTATCTACCCCCTATCGACCCTAAACTCGGTCTTATGAAGTCTAGCATGAGGAGAAGTCGTTTTGGGTTTCAAACGTTTAAGCCAAAAGCCCCATTTCAAATATTTCAAACTTATTCAAATTTGGTTCAAATTTGAAAGACACACAAGTTATAGCACACATAGTGCATACATTCTCACACATACTGCACTAGATGCTAACCCGGCCTATAGTTTGAGGCCATTGGATGAGGTCGAAAAAATCTTGGATTAGAAATGGGGTTGTTCGAACCCCGTAGTTGGATTTTTTGAACCTTGATCTGTAGTACTGGGCAAAACCCTAGTTTAACCTATTTAATTATAGATTCGTAGGTCGATTTTTCTACCTTTTTATTATTACTATGCAGCACATGTGTGTTTGCCCGTCGAGTGAAACTCGGAGGAAGAGGGATCACTCGGAAGGAGAGAAGAAGGGAGAGAATTATGGTGTCTCCCCTTTTTCGGGTGATGATGTTGACTTGTGTGCAGGGTTTGTCAGTGAGCAGGAGGTGCGAGCGAGAGCGACGAGCGAGTCGAGCGAGGCCGAGAATGAGAGAGATTTTTTTGAGAGGGACGACCGAAGGATCCAGAAGGACCCACAGACTTCCAATACGCATCCTGATGCGTCTTTCTCTTGACAAAGAAAATGGCTGGGAGTTTGCGTACCTATTGCACGTGACTTGTGCTCACTGAAGTGTGGGACCTCACGCATGGGCACCACACGTAAGTGACAGACCTGTTGGTGTAAAAACTCGGTTGATTATTATAGTGCATTAGAACAAAGTTTCCTATGGATTCAAGGGTAGGAAATCCAAGTTAACTCATTTACATGACATTATTTTTTCCATGAAGCAAAGTTAACGCACCTATCAATTGGTACATTTTGGAGTGACTAAGAAGGATCCAGGCTTACTTATTCGTTTTCACGTGTAAAACTTGTCTAAATCTTGGTCAAACAAAATTGGCAGAAAATTCAAAAAAAAAACAGAAAAATGAAAAACCAAAGCACATAGTCTTCTTATGTCATGTAGTAAGCATTAAAGTTGATAAACAAGGTCTAGACATATTCAAACCATACTAATCATGTATCTACCCGCTAACCCCTAAACTATGTCTTAAGAAGTCAAGAATGAAGAGAAGTGGTTTTGGGTTTCAAACATGGACATTTCAAAAACCTCCCAAAACTTCATTTTAGGGTGAGTAAGAAGGATACAGGCTTCCCTTTTCATTTTCATGTTCTATACTTGTTTAAATCTTGGTCAAACCTAGGATTTGACCAAGATTCAAATGGGCAAAAAAAAAAAAAAAAAGCACATAGTGTTCTTATGTCATATCATAAGCATTCAAGTTGATAAACAAGGTCTAGATATATCCAAATTAACCAGACAAATCATGTATCTACCCCCTATCGTCCCTACTTCGTCTTATGAAGTCAAGCATGAAGAGAAGTGGTTTTGGGTTTCAAACATGGAAATTTCAAAAACCTCCCAAAATTCAGCTTCATTTTAGAGCGACTAAGAAGGATCGATGCTTTTACCTTTTCATTTCCATGTTTTAAACTTATTTAAATCTTGGTCAAACCTAGGATTTGACCAAGATTCAAATGGGCATAAAAATTCAGACAAAAAATCTAAAGAATGAAAAACCAAAGCACATAGCCTTCTTAATTATGTCATATAGTAAACACTCAAGTTGATAAATAAGGTCTAGACATATTCAAACCAGAAAAATCATGTGTATATCTACCCCTAACCCTAAACTCTGTATTATGAAGTCAATCTCTAGGATTTGACCAAGATTCAAATGGGCATAAAATAAAAACAGAAAAATGAAAAACCAAAGCGCACATAGTCTTCTTATATGTCATATAGTAAGCATTAAAGTTGATAAACAAGGTCTGGACATATTCAAACTAGCTAGACAAATCATGTATCTACCCCCTAACCCCTAAACTCTGTCTTATGACGAAGTCAAGCATGAAGATAAGTGGTTTTGGGTTTCAAACATGGAAATTTCAAAAACCTCCCAAAAACTTCATTTTAGGGTGACTAAGAAGGATACAGGCTTCCATTTTCATTTCCATGTTCTATACTTGTTTAAATCTTGGTCAAACCTAGGATTTGACCAAGATTCAAATGTGCATCAAAATTCCAAAAAAATCAGAAAAATGAAAAACCAAAGCACATAGTTTTCTTATGTCACATACATATATATAGTAAGCATTCAAAAGTTCATAAACAAGGTCTAGACATATTCAAACCAGACAAATCATGTACCCCTAACCCTAAACTTTGTCTTAATTATATATGAAGTCAAGCATGAAGCAGAGAAGTGTGGTTTTGGGTTTCAAACATGGAAATTTCAAAAACCTCCCAAAAAGCTTCATTTTAATTAGACTGGCTGGTTAATTAAGAAGGATCCATGATTAATTACCTTTTCATTGTCATGTTTTAAACTTGTTTAAATCTTGGTCGAACCTAGGATTTGACCAAGATTCAAATGGGCATAAAAATTCAGAAAAAATCGAAAGAATGAAAAACCAAAGCACATAGCCTTCTTATGTCATATAGTAAGCATTCAAGTTGATAAACATGGTCTAGACATATTCAAACCAGAAAAATCATGTATCTACCCCTAACCCTAAACTCTGTCTTATGAAGTCAAGCATGAAAAGAAGTACGGTGGTTTTGGGTTTCAAACATGGTAAATTCAAGAACCTCCCAAAAGCTTCATTTTAGAGTTACTAAGAGAAAGATCCGGACTTAATTACCTTATCATTTTCACATGTTAAACTTGTTTAAATCTTGCTCAACAAACCTAGGATTTTACCAAGATTCTCAAATGGGCATAAAAATCAAAAAATGAAATACCAATGCACATAGTCCTCTTATGTCATATAGCTAGTAAGCATTCAAGTTGATAAACAAGGTCTAGACATATTCAAACTAGCTAGACAAATCATGTATCTACCCCTAAACCCCTAAACTCTGTCTTATGACGAAGTCAAGCATGAAGATAAGTGGTTTTAGGTTTCAAACATGGAAATTTCAAAAACATCCCAAAATTCAGCTTCATTTTAGAGCGACTAAGAAGGATCGATGCTTTTACCTTTTCATTTCCATGTTTTAAACTTATTTAAATCTTAGTCAAACCTAGGATTTGACCAAGATTCAAATGGGCATAAAAATTATTCAGACAAAAAATCTAAAGAATGAAAAACCAAAGCACATAGCCTTCTTAATTATGTCATATAGTAAACACTCAAGTTGATAAACAAGGTCTAGACATATTCAAACCAGAAAAATCATGTGTATATCTACCCCTACCCCTAAACTCTGTCTTATGAAGTCAATCATGAAGAGAATTGGTTTTGGGTTTCAAACATGGAAATTTCAAGTACGTCCCAAAAGCTTCATATATTTTAGAGTGACTAATTAAGAAGGATCTTGGATTACGTTTTCATTTTCATGCTTGAAACTTGTTTAAATCTTGGTTGAACCTAGGATTTGACCAGAATCAAATGTGCATAAAATTCTTAAAAAATAGAAAAATGAAAAACAAAAGCACATGGTCTTCTTATGTCATATAGTAAGCATTCAAGTTGATAAACAAGGTTTAGACATATTCAAACCAGACAAATCATGTATCTACCCCCTAACCCTAAACTCGGTCTTATGAAGTCTAGCATGAGGAGAAGTCGTTTTGGGTTTCAAACGTTTAAGCCAAAAGCCCCATTTCAAATATTTCAAACTTATTCAAATTTGGTTCAAATTTGAAAGACACACAAGTTATAGCACACATAGTGCATACATTCTCACACATACTGCACTAGATGCTAACCCGGCCTATAGTTTGAGGCCATTGGATGAGGTCGAAAAAATCTTGGATTAGAAATGGGGTTGTTCGAACCCCGTAGTTGGATTTTTTGAACCTTGATCTGTAGTACTGGGCAAAACCCTAGTTTAACCTATTTAATTATAGATTCGTAGGTCGATTTTTCTACCTTTTTATTATTACTATGCAGCACATGTGTGTTTGCCCGTCGAGTGAAACTCGGAGGAAGAGGGATCACTCGGAAGGAGAGAAGAAGGGAGAGAATTATGGTGTCTCCCCTTTTTCGGGTGATGATGTTGACTTTTGTGCAGGGTTTGTCAGTGAGCAGGAGGTGCGAGCGAGCGAGCGAGTCGAGCGAGGCCGAGAATGAGAGAGATTTGTTTTTTTTTTTGAGAGGGACGACCGAAGGATCCAGAAGGACCCACAGACTTCCAATACGCATCCTGATGCGTCTTCTCTTGACAAAGAAAATGGCTGGGAGTTTGCGTACCTATTGCACGTGACTTGTGCTCACTGAAGTGTGGGACCTCACGCATGGGCACCACACGTAAGTGACAGACCTGTTGGTGTAAAAACTCGGTTGATTATTATAGTGCATTAGAACAAAGTTTCCTATGGATTCAAGGGTAGGAAATCCAAGTTAACTCATTTACATGACATTATTTTTTCCATGAAGCAAAGTTAACGCACCTATCAATTGGTACATTTTGGAGTGACTAAGAAGGATCCAGGCTTACTTATTCGTTTTCACGTGTAAAACTTGTCTAAATCTTGGTCAAACAAAATTGGCAGAAAATTCAAAAAAAAAACAGAAAAATGAAAAACCAAAGCACATAGTCTTCTTATGTCATGTAGTAAGCATTAAAGTTGATAAACAAGGTCTAGACATATTCAAACCATACTAATCATGTATCTACCCGCTAACCCCTAAACTATGTCTTAAGAAGTCAAGAATGAAGAGAAGTGGTTTTGGGTTTCAAACATGGACATTTCAAAAACCTCCCAAAACTTCATTTTAGGGTGAGTAAGAAGGATACAGGCTTCCCTTTTCATTTTCATGTTCTATACTTGTTTAAATCTTGGTCAAACCTAGGATTTGACCAAGATTCAAATGGGCACAAAAAAATAAAAAAAAGCACATAGTGTTCTTATGTCATATCATAAGCATTCAAGTTGATAAACAAGGTCTAGATATATCCAAATTAACCAGACAAATCATGTATCTACCCCCTATCGACCCTACTTCGTCTTATGAAGTCAAGCATGAAGAGAAGTGGTTTTGGGTTTCAAACATGGAAATTTCAAAAACCTCCCAAAATTCAGCTTCATTTTAGAGCGACTAAGAAGGATCGATGCTTTTACCTTTTCATTTCCATGTTTTAAACTTATTTAAATCTTGGTCAAACCTAGGATTTGACCAAGATTCAAATGGGCATAAAAATTCAGACAAAAAATCTAAAGAATGAAAAACCAAAGCACATAGCCTTCTTAATTATGTCATATAGTAAACACTCAAGTTGATAAATAAGGTCTAGACATATTCAAACCAGAAAAATCATGTGTATATCTACCCCTAACCCTAAACTCTGTATTATGAAGTCAATCTCTAGGATTTGACCAAGATTCAAATGGGCATAAAATAAAAAAACAGAAAAATGAAAAACCAAAGCGCACATAGTCTTCTTATATGTCATATAGTAAGCATTAAAGTTGATAAACAAGGTCTGGACATATTCAAACTAGCTAGACAAATCATGTATCTACCCCCTAACCCCTAAACTCTGTCTTATGACGAAGTCAAGCATGAAGATAAGTGGTTTTGGGTTTCAAACATGGAAATTTCAAAAACCTCCCAAAAACTTCATTTTAGGGTGACTAAGAAGGATACATGCTTCCATTTTCATTTCCATGTTCTATACTTGTTTAAATCTTGGTCAAACCTAGGATTTGACCAAGATTCAAATGTGCATCAAAATTCCAAAAAAATCAGAAAAATGAAAAACCAAAGCACATAGTTTTCTTATGTCACATACATATATATAGTAAGCATTCAAAAGTTCATAAACAAGGTGTAGACATATTCAAACCAGACAAATCATGTACCTCCTAACCCTAAACTTTGTCTTAATTATATATGAAGTCAAGCATGAAGCAGAGAAGTGTGGTTTTGGGTTTCAAACATGGAAATTTCAAAAACCTCCCAAAAAGCTTCATTTTAATTAGACTGGCTGGTTAATTAAGAAGGATCCATGATTAATTACCTTTTCATTGTCATGTTTTAAACTTGTTTAAATCTTGGTCGAACCTAGGATTTGACCAAGATTCAAATGGGCATAAAAATTCAGAAAAAAATCGAAAGAATGAAAGACCAAAGCACATAGCCTTCTTATGTCATATAGTAAGCATTCAAGTTGATAAACATGGTCTAGACATATTCAAACAAGACAAATCATGTATCTACCCCCTATCGACCCTAAACTTCGTCTTATGAAGTCAAGCATGAAGAGAAGTGGTTTTGGGTTTCAAAAAAGATCCAGACTTAATTACCTTATCATTTTCACATGTTAAACTTGTTTAAATCTTGCTCAACAAACCTAGGATTTTACCAAGATTCTCAAATGGGCATAAAAATCAAAAAATGAAATACCAATGCACATAGTCCTCTTATGTCATATAGCTAGTAAGCATTCAAGTTGATAAACAAGGTCTAGACATATTCAAACAAGACAAATCATGTATCTACCCCCTATCGACCCTAAACTTCGTCTTATGAAGTCAAGCATGAAGAGAAGTGGTTTTGGGTTTCAAAAACATGGAAATTTCAAAAACCTCCCAAAATTCAGCTTCATTTTAGAGCGACTAAGAAGGATCGATGCTTACCTTTTCATTTCCATGTTTTAAACTTGTTTAAATCTTGGTCAAATCTAGGATTTGACCAAGATTCAAATGGGCATAAAATAAAAAAACCGAAAAATGAAAAACCAAAGCGCACATAGTCTTCTTATATGTCATATAGTAAGCATTAAAGTTGATAATCAAGGTCTAGACATATTCAAACTAGCTAGACAAATCATGTATCTACCCCTAAAACCCCTAAACTCTGTCTTATGACGAAGTCAAGCATGAAGATAAGTGGTTTTAGGTTTCAAACATGCATGGAAATTTCAAAAACCTTCCAAAAACTTCATTTTAGGGTGACTAATTAAGAAGGATACATGCTTCCCTTTTCATTTTCATGTTCTATATATACTTGTTTAAATCTTGGTCAAACCTAGCTAGGATTTGACCAAGATTCAAATGTGCATCAAAATTCCAAAAAATATCAGAAAAATGAAAAACCAAAGCACATAGTTTTCTTATGTCATATAGTAGCATTAAAGTTGATAAACAAGGTCTAGACATATTCAAACAAGAAAAATCATGTATCTACTCCCTAACCCTAAACTTTGTCTTATGTAGTCAAGCATGAAGAGAAGTGGTTTTGGGTTTCAAATATGGAAATTTCAAAAACCTACCAAAAGCTTCATTTTAGAGTGACTAAGAATGATCAATGCTTACCTTTTCATTTTCATATTTTAAACTTGTTAAAATCATTGTCAAACCAGGATTTGACCAAGATTTAAATGGGCATAAAATTTAAAAAATCAGAAAAATGAAAAACAAAAGCACATAGTCTTCTTATGTCACATATATATATAGTAAGAGCATTCAAAAGTTGACAAACAAGGTCTATACATATTCAAATAAGACAAATCATGTATCTACCCCTAACCCTAAACTCTGTCTTATGAAGTCAAGCATGAAGAGAAGTGGTTTTTGGTTTCAAACATGGAAATTTCAAAAACCTCCCAAAAGCTTCATTTTAGAGTGACTAAGAAGGATCCAGGCTTACCTTTTCATTTTCATGTTTTAAACTTGTTTAAATCTTGGTCAAACCTAGGATTTGACCAATATTAAAATGGGCATAAAATAAAAAAATAAAAAAACCAAAGCACATAGTCTTCTTATGTCATATAGTAAGCATTCAAGTTCATAAACAAGGTCTAGACATATTCAAACCAGACAAATCATGTATCTACCCCTAACCCTAAACTCTGTCTTATGAAGTCAAGCATGAAGAGAAGTGGTTTTGGGTTTCAAACATGGAAATTTCAAAAAACCAAAAGCTTCATTTTAGAGCGAGTAAGAAGGATCGATGCTTATCTTTTCATTTTCATGTTTTAAACTTATTTAAATCTTGGTCAAACCTAGGATTTGACCAAGATTCAAATGGGCATAAAAATTCAGACAAAAATCTAATTAAAGAATGAAAAACCAAAGCACGTACATAGCCTTCTTAATTATGTCATATAGTAAACATTCAAGTTGATAAACAAGGTCTAGACATATTCAAACCAGAAAAATCGTGTATCTACCCCTAACCCTAATTAAACTTTGTCTTATGAAGTCAAGCATGAAGAAAAGTGGTTTTGAGTTTCAAGCATGCATGGAAATTTCGAGAACCTCCCAAAATAAAGCTTCATTTTAGAGTGACTACGAAGGATCCATGCTTACACCTTTTCATTTTCAAGTTTTAAACTTGTTTAAAACCTCGTCAAACCTGGGATTTGACCAAGATTCAAATGGGCATAAAATTCAAAAAAATAGATAAATGAAAAACCATAGCACATAGTCTTCTTATGTCATATAGTAAGCATTCAAGTGGATAAACAAGCTCTAGACATACTGAAACCAGACAAATCATGTATCTACCCCTATCCCTAAACTATGTCTTATGAAGTCTAGCATGAAAAGAAGTGGTTTTGGGTTTCAAACATGGAAATTTCAAAAACCTCCCAAAAGCTTCATTTTGGATTGACTAAGGAGGATCCAGGCTTACTTTTTCATTTTCATATTTTAAACTTGTTTAAATCTAGGTCAAACCTAGGATTTGACCAAGATTCAAATGGACATAAAAAATCAACAGTTTACAACAGCACACAAAATAAACATGAAATTACATCTAAATCCCTAACTTTTACATGGAGGACCCCAGGCTGAAAGCAAGAAATGCGATCGGGTCTTGAATCTTGATGCGTCTTCTCTTGACAAAGAAGATTGCTGGGAGTTTGCGTACGTACATCACGTCACTTGTGCTCACTGAAGTGTGGGACATGACGCATGCATGGGCAACACACGTAAGTGACATGGATTCAAGGGTAGGGAAGCCAAGAGAAAAAAACGAGAATTTGGACAAAAATAACCCAATCTTGCTAGTATGTCGAAAGTTTGTTTTTCCCAATCTTTTCGACTTTGGGTTATTTCTGTCTATTTTGCCGAAAAAACGAGGACAGAGACTGGAAACGGTGATGCATCTAGCTTCAGAGTACGTCAGATTAAGACTTCATGAGCAACACTAGTCTGACGTAAGTACAGTGTATACAGACAAGACAGGGACTAGACATTGCTACCCACGTCCCTCTGCGCCCCTTCAAAGAAATCATACTCCGTACTAGAATCTCGAAACGTAGGAATTAGTCTGACACGATTTCTGATTGTTTAATTCATAGGATTGCAATTTTCAGAATTCATTGACAATACATTTTTATACAAAAACAAAAAATCCTTCATTGTGTAACCGTATGTTACTACTAGTATTTCTTTTGGTTTTCACACGCAATCAAATGTTATTGGATCCAAATACCGTTGTTTCTCAATCCTATATATTTGGAGATGATCATCACTCTCTAATCATACAATTTTCATATTCCCGCACTTTGAAAATCTTGCGAATAATCAAAGCAGCCAAAATCTATGGTGTGTATTGTATATGTTTATGCCATGCTTAGTTTCATCGAATATTGTTTGGTTGCATCGCGGGGAAACCGCGTGAATTTAGATTAATTGTTGCATGTTTGTTTGTGGTGTGACCAACTGCTTTTGCAACGAAACAACCCCCCCCCCCACCATGTACGCATTGTTTGGGTCGCATGCATGATGTGTACAAAATGTTAAAATAGAAATAATGTAGGAATTGAATATGATTGCATGTTGAATTAATCCTATATGAGAGAAATCACACAAATTTGAATTGCATGTTCTTTGGTTGTAGTGCTACACAAAAAACACGTGAATTAGTATGAATTATCATGTATTCAAGAATCAAAGGAGCCACTGAGATTTGAATCCCACAAAATTTCTATGAATTTTCTTCGAACCAAACAAGCCCAACAAGATTCCAAAGGAATATAATACAACGAATCAAACAACTTCCGTTGTTGGAATATTTCCTTAGGACATCAATCCAATAGAAACTATATGATCCAGTTTCAGCGACAATCTGGTCGGTGTAGGCTCGAGGAGGCCAATTGTATATATATGTTTGGACCCGGTTGGTTGAGTGATCATGCTCGTGACATCCAGCCTGAAAGGTAAAATTCGGGCAAGGCCAGCGTGACGCCACAATACTTTTGAAATATTCAAAAGCGCGTAATATTTGTGAAATTTTAATAATAGCTACTACTTATGTGAATTTTTTTCGTTCATACGCTTATTGGGGGGTAGGCTAACCCTAATGGCCTCCTCAAGATCCCTACCTCTACCAAGGTTTCCCGAGTTCATCCACCTCGATGGGTTCCTTGCCACTTTCGACCATGTTGTGGGCATCATTTCGGGTTCCCGTACCACGGCCAGTCCTTTTCAGGAGTCCCGAACCCGATGCCATAATATTTGTTTGAAAAAAATTCAAGACCGCACAATATTTGTTGAAATAAATGAATAAGCATTTTTAAATAGCTAAATAAAAGAAGTACGAATTTTGAAAAATTTATTTTTTCTAAAACATTAATTGGAGCATTGACATGTTGAACCCACTTGTCGATTTTGCTATCAACATGACTAACTAGCTGATTAGATAACCAAGTGGTGAAATTTGCAACATATTAGACCACCACATGGTGGAAACTGCAAAAAAAATGTCCAAGTGGTGGTTTGTGCAACATATAGAGCAGTAGAGTATATGGTAGTACAAGATGAAGAGGCCTCCAAGATGAATGTGCACTGCCGTGGGCCCGTGGTAATATATCATGATGATGGCAAAGGATCTTTTCTCTGCTGAAACTGTCCAGAGCTGATTTGATGAGACAAAATACAGCTCCACGGCGTGCAAGGACAGTATACAGTACATTAGCTTCTTCTCGGGTCACACGCCTTCACGCCAGGTGCAGTAGTGCAGCAGAGACCAGAGAGAGAAGGCACGCCCGTAGTACTCGTATTATTGATTTCAATTCAAATTGTTTTTTTTTGCCTGCTTCTCCGTCTTCTTCATCTCCATCTTCTCTGGCGACCCCGCCTACACCAGCAGCCCCTGCACCACCGCCGCCATGCCTTTTTCGGATCATCTCGAGCCACCTGTTTGATGGTACTAGTAGGAGTTGTTGACTTTTATCCATATCGCTCTACCAGCTGCCGCTCGCACTGTCCTCCAATACCTCATACCCAAACGCCAGCGTCCCACTACCACACCCCCACACCCACTTGACCGCATCCTTCCAATGGCGAGATCGATCAATGAGAGTGGCAGTTCTTGGGTGTTTCCTGATGGCCCCCTTGAAGAAATCGCATCCCGATGCGATGTCATCACCGCCGCGAGCCTCGTCGGTTCATGCAAGTTTTATCATGATTCAGCAACACAAAGTGTAGCTCTGCCTGCATCTCAGCCGTTTGGCATGCCCTGTGTTCTTCATACTCACCAAACTGAGGTACCGCCCGCGCACAATCCCTTCTACCGCGTCCACAAGTTCAAGCAGGAGGGTGCGCAGAAGGACAAGCAGCATGATGCAAAAGATCGCAAGGGTACCTTGTGCCAACTGACGCCGCTGGACAGGATCTCTTCCGATGCCGTGATTCCAGATGGTGGTACGGGCATGTGGGCAGGCGCGAATGGAGATTGGATCGCCCTTCTTGGCTTCCCCTGGAATTGGGAGCTTGTCAATGTGTACACTGGTCGCCGGATTCCTCTACCACCAATAAGTGAGTTTAAATCCACCCCGGATAAACTTGTGTTCGAGTCTAATGATCAACATCTTCAACTGCTGAAGATAGCTATTTGCCGAGTTCCAACAGCTGCTTCAAATTATACTAGTTTCTCTGTTCTTGCCATCTTCAACGCGGCAATTGCAGTCCTTCACTGTGCTTCTAGCAGATGGACAGTTCTTGACAACCAGTTCTTAGCGTACGGCTACTCCGATGCAATCATCCACAAGGGTATTGTATTTGCTGTAACTCAGACAGGCGAAGTTTATGCATGGAATCAACTTTCTTGGGGTAATTTTTCTCATCTCATATGATGTGTTTTCGCTATTACCTGCTAGTTTCAGATTTAGCTTTAGCCTTTTTCTTTTTGTTGTGCAGTTTTCGTGTCATGCCTGTACCTTTCCCCCTCTATATTCAATCAAAATCAGCAGCGATATGCCTTTGAGTCAAAATAAAGTACTCCCTCCGATCCAAATCAAATTGACTCAGCTTTGTCTAGCCAGTGCATCTAGCTAGACAAACTTGAGTCAATTAATTTGTGCATATCTAGCTAGACACATCCAGTTGAGTCAATTAATTTGGATCGGAGGCAGTATTTTAGCTACATCATTATTCATGTATGTAATGAACTAATCAAGTTTTGCTGAACTGACTTCAAGCTGTGCTTTCCTTTGCAAGGTCCTTTGTTGATCAGCACGGCACCTATTCCGCCAGAACTTGATGAACAAGGTCGGTACAATCTTGGCTCCTGGTGGTTAGCACGATCTCCTGATGGTTCTAGACTTTTTCTGGTCCATACCTGGGGCGTTACTGACGGGCGGGATTATACTGGACTGGTTCGGATTTTACCTGCTGCTGCTACCTCTGAGGGTCGTCATGGTCGCACTATTCGCGGGTATGGTAAGGGTTTACTTGGCTGCGAGGTGTACAGCATGGACACCAGTCAGTTGATGCCACCGAGGCCATGGAGGAGGATTATTTCCCTTGGATCATATTCTCTCTTCCTTGGAGTGAACTATCCGATTATCATTCCAGTAGAAGACGGGGCAGAACATGACCGTCCAAATATGGCGAGAAGCAACTCTGTTTACACATCGCACCATGCAGTAGGCCTTGCATATCCTCCTTCTCCAGAAATTTGCCGCTTCAGTTTGAATTCTGAAGACTGTACTGTTGGTTTCCAAACCAACATTAGATGGACATGGCGGCAGGTTCCGTTGTGGCTCATCCCAAGCTTCGCCAACGCCCGGCAATGGAACCTGCCTTCGCGTCACAGGTCCAGAAAGAAGGGCTGATGTACTTTATGTAATACTCGTGTTGTAATGCAAGATTTGTATCTGTTGAACTATTTCATTTGCATGTTTATCTCTACCTAGGCTACTCCCTTTCCGTAGTTGTGTTGTACTATCTGTTGAACTATTTCCTTTGCATGTTATCTCTACCTAGGCTACTCCTCCGTAGTTGTTAAATTGATGTAATGCTCCTACAATGCACGCTACACTGGGCGTGTGGCCTGTAATGTTATCAAACACCTTTTGTACTCGTTCTAGTAAGCATTTCACACTATAGCTCACATAATTAAAGTACTCCTACAACGTATTAGTTGAAAGATATCTCTCATAAGTAAGTACCCCTCTTTGAGCTTATGCGAAACATAAATGACTATTTTAGAAATATATACTCTCGACACAAGATTATATTAAAAACAATGGTACATAGTTCTATTAGAAAAAGAAAGTGTGAATAGTAGAATGATGGAGAAGTGTTTTTTGAGGTCTGTGCATAGCTAGTGTTCATGGTGCAAAAGCACTTAGACTAGTCACAATGGGAAGTATACTAGTCTATGATACAACACCTTCAATGCATAGTATCATGAATTAGTATCATGCAATGTTGCGAAAAACCAATTATTCATTTCTTTCCAAATAGACTAGCTTTGCGAGGATGACAAAACATTTCTTTATTGCCCTCTCGTATGAATCTCCTCCATACATCACCTCTCATACCGATTGAAAGCCATTCCAAATCGTTGGTTCAAGACCATGAATACCAAGCCAATTTTGTTAGCTAGTTGGACCACCCTCGGATTGAGAACCAACGGTTGAAAGAAAGGTGGGCGCCAACTCATATTTTTTTCTCGAGAGTCCGACACTTGATGTTGATTGCAAAGTTCACAAAGGCCAAAATTTTGACATCCTCTTTGTGCAAGTCTTGCCACCATCCAAACTCGGTTTTGAAGTACCAACCAAGAAAAAAAAGCTTGCACTTTGGAGGACCCCATGGACCATGAAAATTTTGAAAAACTTCCAGTAAATCATGCATATTTCGATTTATATTTTGGTGAAGTTTCATTCGATTTGAATCATAGGTTTGTGAGCAAATATATATTTAGTTTAAACTAGTGCTCGAGTACGTAAGAATCTATTTAATCACAAGCTAGTCATCCGAATGGGATGAAATATTCATAGATTTTAAAACAAGGAATCTACATATTACTGGATTTTTTTTCAAAATTTTCTGAATAGTTTTTCTTTTTTAGCTTCGAAATAAGAGATAGTTTGGAACGTTGGATCTCAAATGGATGGTAGATGGTGGGACACAGTCACAATGTATCTTGGAAGCATCAAGTCACTGAAGCTCTGTCCGGTTTCCAAACCAAGCTAGGAAAGGCATTGAAAATGAAGTTCTGCTCTAAAACATTTCTCATTCCATTTTGGTGCTCGCGCGGTTGCATGCTGCCCACGTGTTAAGGTACGTGTCTCTGGCATGTAGAGAACTACGATTATTGGCGAAAAATATATCGAAATGGAAACTGTAAAAAAAAGCCCTCTCTGGTCAACCTGATGTGACGAGACATCACTGCACCAAACGTCGTCGCAAATTTATAGATGGGTGGCGTGCTAGTCTACCAACAGTCAAATCGGCGCCCAGTCGCAGCAGCAGCCTAGAGTACTACCTAGTTTTTGCCCCTTGCATGTCTATCATCTTCTTCTTCACCCCGTTACAAAAAAAAAAACTTCTTCTTCACCCTCCCAGAATCACGCGCACGCGCAGGATCTCGATCCCCACCACGCCGGATCACTAGTACTACTCCGTATACCTTTCTCTCCTTACCCCGGCCGGCCGCGCGCCGCATCGTTCCTTCCATAGCGCTCGCCCTCTCCTCCGAAAACCCCAAGCGCAGTTGCATCCGCCATCCACCTAAATCCATCTTCACGTGATGGATTATTCTAGGCTTTGCCGGGGCGGCGGGGACGGCCACTTGGAGGCTCTCACCGGCGACAACATCGACCTCATCGCTGCGCATCTGGACGTTACCTACACCGTCCGACTTGCTGCATGTTCCAGGGAGCTCTACGACATGATCAGCAAGGATGAAGGTAAGATGCACCATTGGGATGAACCCTGCCTGCTGATGCCTCCGCCTGCTTATTGGTTCGATGAACACTGGGACGTGGCGAGAGCATCTCGTCTGCATGATACCGTGTACGACCTGGTGCCCCTCGACCATCCTCGCCGTTCTGTCGCCCTGCCGTTCATGCACGACAGAAAATGGCTTGGCGCGAACGGCGACTGGATCGCCGCCGCCGATCATCATGAGTGGTGCCTCGTGAACGTCTACACCGAGCGACATATCCCCCTTCCATCCCTACCTGATTCGAAGATTCGTCATAGTATTGTTTCATCTCGACCTGCATACTCTTTTAACTGGCGTCCAGAAATTTATTTGTTGAAGATTGTAATCTGCCAAGTGCCCACAAAAGGTGGGAGGTACGCAGATTACAAGCTCATCGCCTTGTTCGACAAAACGATTTTCTACCTTGAAGGGGGTGGCGACTGGAGAATGCTGGAGGCCCTTACACCTGCACCTGATTATCCAAATTACTGTGATGCCATTGAACTCCGTGGCCACGTTTTTGCGGTGGACGAAACTGACGGCTCCACGTACTTCTGGGACACCGCAAATGGTATTTTTTCAGTCCTTATGTTGCATTGCATGATACACTGCCTTAACCAATGAAGTTATTCATGAACTACCTTGTTTATATTTTACCTTTCTTATATGACTTAATGATCACACCCCCTTTTGCTGAATATGAATGAACCGTTGCTTGCAATGAATTAGTAGTACTAATTAGTCACCAACAAACATAGTATGCTCAGTATGTGATTGCATTCCTGAATTAGTAACTCTACGCCACTGCAGAATATGGGTGTAATTAACCAGTATCTCAAAAGATAACGTGGCACTATGAAGGCACCCTTTTTGATAACCTTTTACACCCATTGTTTCATATATAACTAATTGATTTTGCCTCCAAAAGGAGGACGGGAGACCCCCGCCATCTGCATCAGAGAGATGCATAAGGACTTTCATAAGTATATGACTTAACGATCACATCCTTTATCTGAATATGAATGAACCGTTGCTTGCAATGAATTAGTACTAGTCAGTCATCAGCAAACATAGTATACTCCGTATGTGAATGCATTCCTGAATTAGTAACTCTATGCAACTGCAGAATATGGATGTAATTAACAAGTATCTCAAATGTTAACGTAGAAACAGAAAAATAGAAGAAAATCGTTTGTAATTACATGCGTAGCTTATATTTTCTAGAGATCGGGGAAAAAGCCTTGATTGGATGTACCTACATGCAGATCAAACAGTTCTTTGTTTATATCGGTGAACAATCTGCAGAATGGTATAATTAATTTTGTTTTTGATACATTTTTTCTCCCATTTTCTTGAATAGATTTCAGTTTCCCACAATTATCTTTCATTAGTGATTGTGACGTCCCCTCATTCAAAATAACTCAGGTTATCTTTTTCCTAATTCAGTGATATTTAAGTTTGAGTAAGTTTACGATTAATATCTACAACCTCATATATATATAAGATTTAGCACCTGCAGGCCTAACAAAGTTAGCTGCCTCTAGTCCCCTGTATAGTTCTTTCTTTTTGCTTTCTCAGTTTTTCGTAGCCTTGCTACAACCCTGTATGCTCTAATATATAATGATGCACGACTAGGCATGTGTTCGAGAAAAGAAAATCTAAATATCTTTTGTAATATATGAACCTATATTGATGTTTTAGATGTTGGTAGTATAATTTTCGATAAACTTGAACAGACTTAAATCAGTTTAACTTAGCACAACCATATAGCGTACCTTTTTTAGAACGCGAAAATGAGGTAAACAAATACCATGTGTACCCTTTACTATCAATAGTAGAGAAGAGATTATGAACCTTCAACTCTAAAATGCAAATTCTTCTACTGAATGGATAGCTGCATCTGATACCTATTTTGCAAATGTTACCAGACTTGGGGTTAGCTATAAAGAGCATTTCTTTCTTGTCAAGCTTCATGCACTACCAACACAACCAAAAGTCCGAACTGATCGCAAGGGCGGCAATCCACTTATACAATTCAACACCCCCCGTCACATGTGATGGGAGACAAGTCAACATGTGGAAAGACTCAGAGGTATAGCTCAAGAGGCATATAAGTGGACTCCGAGGGGGCAACAACAATTTTAGGATAAATTGCGAAAGCCAGGACTCGAACTCGAGACCCTGGCTCTGACACCATGTCAAGCTTCATGGACTAGCCAACGCAACCAAAAGTCCGAACTGATGGAAAGGTCTAGGCAATCCACTTATACAGTTAAACATTTCTTACCCTTCGGGTGGTCACAGGGAAGCTCTCTAATAGATCACTTAAGACAAAGGGAATTAACTACAACACAGGACTTAAACTTAAGATGATATATATTTGTCAAAATTTGAATGTATCTATATGCTTTCACTGTCTAGATACATCTGAATTTGGACAAATCTCAGACACTTTCGGTGGGACAGAGGTAGTATATAACTGTGTATACACTAACTAGTGTCTAGTTTTGGCGAAGTTTAGACTAGTTTCGTGGGATGGATGCAGTATAACTGATATATTGGACACTTGATTTGAACACATGAATGACCAATGTCCTTAGCTTACATAGTCGTATTTATACTGTGAGCATGAACGATGAACAATGCTGCTGTTTGAATATGGTTGCCAGTAACACCCTATTCGTCTCCATTTCTAATATTGCAGAAAACCTGATGCTCCCGTTTGTAATCCCGCCACCGGTGGTGGATGATCAGCAGTACGCGTGGTTCCTCGCTCCATCTGCTGATGGCAAGCGATTGATGATCATCCTTACAGTAAACAAGATTGGGATTGCCAATGCTGAAGTACCTCCTGACATTCCCTATGCTGCTAATGGGCTTCAGCTACGGCAGTATCCTCCTGTTGCCACCTACGTCTTTGAGCTGGATCCCTTATCTACTGCACGTGCAGGGGACTTTCTTTGGAGGCAGGTTAACAGCCTCAGCGACCACTCTCTGTTCCTCGGACTCAATTACCCAATCATTGCCAACCTGAAGAAGCGTGAATCCAAAGCTCCTGATGGCACATTGGTTCCATTCATGAGGAAAAACTGCGTCTACACAGCATACCGGAATATTCGTTATAATCAATACCCTAAAATTTTGCGCTGCAACCTCCAGCCAGATGAAGGTGAGACTGTGGGAGTTATCAGCCTTCCCAAGGATGGTTGGGATAGTGTCCGACAAGCGGCTATGTGGTTTAAGCCTGCTTTAAACATTGCCCGTTCGGTGTTACCTTTAAAAAAACAGTGACACTTTTTTATTATGCTTGAAGTGTTGAGAAGTAGTACACTGTTTTTAGTATGTACTAGTTTGAATCAGTTTATTTGAACACTGCCCTGCTTTTGTATTTCGTGTTGCCTTCATATTATAACCCATGCATGGCTGTTTTAGGATTGACTTTATTTCAGCACTATAATTTTTTCGATAAAGGATGCTTTATTACTTTTGGAAAGCAATTACATCCAGCCTCTGCATAACCAGGATGCACACAGCTGTTCAAAGAGTCTGTAACCAACAATGTAAAGAAAAAAAACTAGGCGAAATACATATCGGAACGATGAATCATAAATCGCCTATGGTGTGGGTGGTGCTGCAATCCGTAGACTATGCTGCCACCCATGTAGGGAAAAAGTATCCCTCGCCGTTCAGCACTATAATTACAATGTGTGTACGTCCTTTATAATATAGCCACCTCTTGTTGATCATAGTCATGAGAGGACCATTCCTATTTTTTCGCCGCTAAAGGGTAAAGTACATCCACTGGCACGGGGGTGTGTTGGGTTCCACCCCATCCCCAAACCGAACATGCATCAACTACGAGCAAGGAAGTAGATGTGCGACCTAGGTGACTGTGCGGACCCCACATGTGAACCAAAGAAAAAAACATGTCAATACGGAACTGATGTACATACGACAACTCCTATATGATATGCGTATGTACGATTGAGCATCTGGAGGTGTGCTGCCACCTGCTTCCTCACACGAAGGGTTGGATCTTGTGTTTCGTACACGGATCGGACTGAAATTGTCGTGTGCATAGCAAGGTTCATGTCAATAAGGCTGAGTTTGGCATCTAAGTCTAGGCAACAAATACTTTTGGGTTCCAACGGCCATCTACAAGGTATTTGCTATAGGCCTACTTGCTCCGGCTGTCGAAGCCCAATAACTACAAATGGGCCTTTCTGCTCATGCAATGTTGGCCCTTTTCTAAAGAACCACAGATCCTATGATTGGCAAAAAACAAAAACACGGAGATTCTACATAAAAGTTGTTTGTATTTATTTTGAATTATTGGGTTGCAATTTTTGAAACTGCTCATGGCCAATATGAAAATCCTTGATCGCTCCATACCCACATAGATCACGGTATTTTCAAAAATTCATAAAGTGGATTTGAAATTTAAAACATATCCTAATAATTCCATGATTTATTCTATTAACTTGCAAGATCTTGGAGCGAAAGAGCTTGTATTAGTCTGCGAAAATAATACTGATAAACCTGTCGTTAACAAGAAATGAAGGTTTATCGTTCAGAGAGGATGCCATGTGGGACCCATGAGACAGTAGCGTCCTCAACGTTTCAAAGAAAAAGGCAAGTAGCCCGAAAATAGGGGTAAAAAATAAATCCTACAAAGGAAACATTTATAGTTCATAGAGGCTGACATGTGGGACCGATCTGCCAGCTGCATCCTCATCATTTCGAAGTCGGCAGGGATCAGAAGAAAAAGGCAAATAGCCAGAAATTAGGGGTAAAAAATAAATCCAAAAAGGAAACTTTTATTCTTAATAGAGGATGACATGTGGGACCGACCTGCCAGCAGCGTCCTCATCGTTTCAAAGGCCGCAGGGGATCAAAAGAAAAAGGCAAATAGCCAGAAATTAGGGGTAAAAAATAAATCCAACAAAGGAAAGGTTTATTGTTCATAGAGGCTGACATGTGGGACCCATGAGCCAGCGGCGACCTCAATTTCAAAGGCGGCATATGATCGAAAAGAAAAAGGCAAGTTAGCAAAAATCAGTGGGGAAATCTTTAAAAGTGTGTAAAAAAAAGGCAAATAGCCAGAAATTAGGGGTAAAAAATAAATCCAACAAAGGAAAGGTTTGTTGTCCATAGAGGCTGACATGTGGGACCCATGAGCCAGCGGCGACCTCAATTTCAAAGGCGGCATATGATCGAAAAGAAAAAGGCAAGTTAGCAAAAATCAGGGGGTAAAAAAATCTAAGAAAAGAAACTTTATTGTACATAGAGGATGACATGCGGGTCCCATGAGCCAGCACCTTACTCAACGTTTCAGAGGCGGCATGAGATCAAAAGAAAAAGGAAACTGACCAAATATCAGGAGCAAAAAATAATCCAAGAAAAGTAACTTTTATTGTACATAGAGGATGACATATGGGTCCCACTTATACAAGCTCTTTCGCTCCAAGATCTTGCAAGTTGATTGTACATAGAGGATGACATGCGGGCCCCATGTGTCAGCAGCTTAATCAATGTTTCCAAGGCGGCAGGGGATCAAAAGAAAAAAGGAAATAGCCAAAAATAAGAGGGTGAAAAAAAAATCCAAGAAAAGAAACTTTTATAGTATAGAGGATGACATGTGGGTCCCATGAGCCAGCTGCTTCCTCAACGTTTCAGAGGCTGCATGAGATCGAAAGAAAAAGGCAAGTGACCAAAAATAAGAGGGAAAAAAATCCAAGAAAAGAGACTTGATTGTACATAGAGGATGACATGCGGGTCCCATCAGCAGCTTACTCAACGTTTCCAAGGCGGCAGGGGATCAAAAGAAAATGGAAATAGCTAAAGATCAGAGGGTGAAAAAAATCCAAGAAAAGAAACTTTATAGTACATAGAGGATGACATGCGGGTCCCATGCCAGCAGGTTCCGCAACATTTTCAAAGGCGGCATGAGATCGAAAGAAAAAGGCAAGTGACCAAAAATCAGAGGGTGAAAAATAATCGAAGAAAAGAAACTTTTATTGTACATAGAGGATGACATGCTGTCCCATTTTGCAGCAGAGGTCCCAACTTTTCAAATGCGGCTTGAGATCAAAAGAAAAAGAAAGTAGCCAGAAATTAGGGGATAAAAAAAACTCGAAGAAAAGAAAGTTGATTGTACATAGAGGATGACATGCGGGACCCACGAGTTAGCAGCTTACTCAACGTTTCCAAGCCGGCAGGGGATCAAAAGAAAAAGGAAATAGCCAAAAATCAGAGAGTGAAAAAAAACCCTAGAAAATAAACTTTTGTAGTACATAGAGGATGACATGCGGGTCCCATGAGCCAGCAGGTTCCTCAACGTTTCAAACGTGGCATGGGATCGAAAGAAAAAGGCAAGTGACCAAATATCAGGAGCCAAAAATAATCCAAGAAAAGAAACTTGATTGTACATAGAGGATGACGTGCGGGTCCCATTTTGCAGCAGCGGTCCCAACGTTTCAATTGCGGCTTGAGATCAAAAGAAAAAGAAAGTAGCCAGAAATTAGGGGGTCAAAAAAACTCCAAGAAAGGAAAGCTTTATCGTTCATACAGGCTGACATGTGGGACCTATGAGCCAGCTTACTCAACGTTTCAAAGGCGGCAGGGGATCAAAAGAAAAAGGAAATAGCCAAAAATCAGAGGGTGAAAAAAAATCCAAGAAATCAAACTTTTATTGTACATAGAGGATGACATGCGGGTCCCATGAGCCAGCAGATTCCTCAACGTTTCAAACGTGGCATGAGATCGAAAGAAAAAGGAAAGTGACCAAATATCAGGAGCCAAAAATAATCCAAGAAAGGAAACTTTATTGTACATAGAGGATGACATACGGGTCCCATTTGCAGCAGCGGTCTCAACGTTTCCAAGGTGGCACAGGACCAAAAGAAAAATGAAGTAGCCAAAGGGGGTGAAAAAATCCAAGAAAAGAAAGATTTCAATTGGGCTGCATCTGGACATCTGGGCCTTCGAACTATCCTTCTGGGCCTTTTGATTCGTACAATTTCAGCCCACTCCAGAACATGGAAGTTCGGATTTTTCTCAAAAAAAACAGGAATGTCCTATGCTTCGCAAAAACAAAAAACAAGGAGATTCAAGATATAAGTTGTAAAAATAAAGATTTAATTTATCCGTTTGCAATAGCTCAGAGCGAAATACACTGTTTATTGTCTGCAAAATAATCAAGATATCACATGTTTCTTGTACGGGGAGGCTGACATCGGGACCCATGAGCCAGCGTCGTTAACGTTTCAAAGGCAGTGGGTCGAAAATAAAAAAACAAAAAGTCAGTTGGTAAAAATCCAAGAAAAGAAAACATTTATCGTTTGAGAGGATGACATGCGGGACCATGAGGCAGCAGCATCCTCAACGTTTCCAAGGCAGGGGATCAAAAGAAAAAAAGGAAATAGCCAGAAATTACTTAGGGGTCAAAAATAAATCCACCAAAGGAAACTTTTATTGTTCATAGAGGATGACATGTGGGGACCTGCCAACAACGTCCTCATCGTTTCAAAGGGCGGGGATCAAAAAGAAAAGGCAAATAGCCAGAAATTAGGGGTCAAAAATAACTCCAATAAAGGAAACTTTTATTGTTCGTAGAGGATGACATGCGGGACCCATGAGCCAGCAGCTTACTCAACGTTTCAAAGGCGGCATGAGATCGAAAGAAAAAGGCAAGTGACCAAATATCAGGAGCCAAAAATAATCCAAGATTTATTGTACATAGAGGATGACATGTGGGTCCCATTTTGCAGCAGCGGTCTCAATGTTTGTAATGCGGCTTGAGATCAAAAGAAAAAGAAAGTAGCTAGAAATTAGGGGGTGAAAAAATCCAAGAAAAGAAAGTTGATGGACATAGAGGATGACATGCGGGTCCCTTGAACCAACACTTACTCAACGTTTCAAAGGGGCAGGGGATCAAAAGAAAAAGGCAAGCCAAAAATCAGAGGGTGAAAAAAATCCAACAAAGGAAACTTTTATAGCACACAGAGGATGACATGCGGGTCCCATGAGCCAGCAGGTACCTCAACGTTTCAAACGTGGCATGCGATCGAAAGAAAAAGGCAAGTGACCAAATATGAGGTGCCAAAAAAATCCAAGAAAAGAAAGTTGATTGCTCATAGAGGACGACATGCGGGTCCCATTTAGCTGCAGCGGTCTCACCGTTTGAGAGGCGGCAGGGGATCGAAAGAAAAAGTCAAGTGACCAAATATGAGGTGCCAAAAAAATCCAAGAAAAGAAAGTTTTATAGTACATAGAGGATGACATGCGGGTCCCATTTAGCAGCAGCGGTATCACCGTTTGAGAGGCAGCAGGTGATCGAAAGAAAAAGTCAAGTGACCAAATATGAGGTGCCAAAAAAATCCAAGAAAAGAAAGTTTTATAGTACATAGAGGATGACATGCGGGTCCCATTTAGCAGCAGCGGTATCACCGTTTGAGAGGCGGGGATCGAAAGAAAAAGGTAAGTGACCAAATATGAGGTGCCAAAAATAATTCAAGAAAAGAAAGTTTTTAGTACATAGAGGGTGACATGCGGGTCCCAGTTAGCAGCAGCGGTATCACCGTTTGAGAGGCGGCGGGATCGAAAGAAAAAGGCAAGTGACCAAATTTGAGGTGCCAAAAATAATCCAGAAAAGAAAGTTTTATAGTACATAGAGGATGACATGCGGGTCCCAGCAGCGGTATCACCGTTTGAGAGGCGGCAGGGGATCGAAAGAAAAGGCAAGTGACCAAATTTGAGGTGCCAAAAAAAACTCCAAGAAAAGAAAGTTGATTGCACATAGAGGATGACATGCGGGTCCCATTTAGCGGCAGCTCAACGTTTCCAAGGCGGCAAGGGATCAAAAGAAAAAGGAAGTAGCCAGAAATCAGGGGGTAAAAAAAAATCCAAGAATAGAAAGAATTTTGGTTCATAGAGGATGACATGCGGGACCCATGATCCTGCATCGTAAACGGCTCGATCGGAGAACGTTGAACGAGATGGCGCGATCTAGAAAAAAAACAATGCCAGAGAGGCTGCCATCTGGGCCCTACATCCCTCGGCGGTGCGGATTTGCGTTGACTCGGCCGGCGAACCCGAGATTTCGAGATGCACCACGTCCCGGGCCACCATACGCCACGTTTTGGCCGCTTTCGTCGGGCTAGGTGGCCTCAAAAACGAGAAAAAAAAAGTTTTGACATGCACCACGGAGGGACCAAAATCGTCGGCCATGGTACACCAGCAACCACGGCGCGACTTCAACTTCGTCGGCCATGGCAACTTTTCTTGTAGTGGTTCTCTCTAAGTCTAGATATTTTTGGGTAAAGTGTTTGAACAACAAGGAAGACAGTGTAGAGCCTTATAATGCTTGCAATATGTTCTTGTGTGATTTTTGCTGTACCTGTTCATACTTGTGTTTGCTTCAAACAACCTTGCTAGCCCAAACCTTGTACTGAGGAAATGCTTCTCGTGCATCCAAACACCTTGAGCCAAAACCCATGCCATTTGTGTCCACCATATCTACCTACTATGTGGTATTTTTCTGCCATTCCAAAGTAAATTACTTGAGTGCTACCTTTAAAATTTCATTCCTCTATCTTTACAATATATAGCTCATGGGACAAATAGCTTAAAAACTATTGTGGTGATGAATATGTAGTTATGTGTCTTAATTCTTATAAGTTGCTTGTTGAGCGGTAACCATGTTTCTGGGGACGCCATCAACTTTACCTTTGTTGGATATCATGTGAGATGCTATGCATGTTCGTCTTGTCTGAAGTAAGTGCGATTTCATGATCAAATGGTTTGAGTATGCATATGTTAGAGAAGAACATTGGGCCGCTAACTAAAGCCATGTATCATGGTGGAAGTTTCAGTTTGGACATACAACCTCAATCTCTTATGAGAATATTAACTGTTGTTGAATGCTTAAGCATTAAAAGAGGAGTCCATTATCTGTTGTCTATGTTGTCCCGGTATGGATGTCTAAGTTGAGAATAATCAAAAGCGAGAAATCCAATGTGTGCTTTCTCCTTAGACACTTGTACAGGCGGCATAGAGGTACCCCTTTGTGACACTTGGTTGAAACATATGTTATGCGATGATAATCCGTGTCTTCCGAGCTAAGTAGGACAAGGTGCGAGCACTATTAGTACTCTATGCATGAGACATGCAACTTGTAGGAAGTATTATGCATAGCACATATGAATTATTACTACCGTTGACAAAATTGTTTCTATGTTTTCAAAACAAAAGATCTAGCACAAAAATAGTAATCCATGCTTCCCTCTGCGAAGGGCCATTCTTTTACTTTATGTTGAGTCAGTTTACCCACTTCTTTCTATCTTAAAAGCAAACACTTGTGTTAACTGTGTGCATTGATTCTTACATGTTTACTTATTGCACCTGTTATATTACTCTATGTTGACAAATATCCATGAGATTTACATGTTACAAGTTGAAAGCAATTGCTGAAACTTAATCATCCTTTGTGTTGCTTCAATTCATTCTACTTTGAATTTATTGCTTATGAGTTAGCTCTTATGCAAGTCTTATTGATACTTGTTTGAAAGTACTATTCATGAAAAGTTTTGCTATATGATTCATTTGCTTAGTCATTATCTTTGTTAGCAATCTTTTGTTCAGATCACTCCATTCATCTCATATGCTTTACAATAATGTTGATCAAGATTATGTTGGTAGCATGTCACTTCAGAAATTATTTGTGTTATCGTTTACCTACTCGAGGACGAGTAGGAACTAAGCTTGGGGATGCTTGATACGTCGCAAACGTATCTATAATTTCTTATGTTCCATGCTACTTTTATTACAATACTTGAATGTTTTATACATACTTTACAGCATTATTATACATTTTCCGGCACTAACCTATTAACAAGATGCCGAAGTGCCAGTTGCTGTTTTCTGCTGTTTTTGGTTACAGAAATCCTAGTAAGGAAATATCTCGGAATTGGACGAAATCAACGCCAGGGGCCTATTTTTACACGAAGCTTCCAGAAGACCGAAAGGGAGACGAAGTGGGGCCACGAGGTGGCCAGACACCAGGGCGGCGCCCAGGCCCTGGCCGCGCGGCCCTGTTGTCTGGGCCCCTCGCCTCGCCCCCTGACCTAAACTTCCGCCTACAAATAGCCTTCGTCGCGAAACCCCCTGTACCGAGAGCCACGATACGGAAAACCTTCCAGAGACGCCGCCGTCGCGAATCCCATCTCGGGGATTCAGGAGATCGCCTCCGGCACCCTGCCGGAGAGGGGAATCATCACCGGAGGGGCTCTACATCATCATGCCCGCCTCCGGATTGATGCGTGAGTAGTTCATCCTTGGACTATGGGTCCATAGCAGTAGCTAGATGGTTGTCTTCTCCGCTTGTGCTATCATTGTTTAGATCTTGTGAGCTGCCTAACATGATCAAGATCATCTATTTGTAATGCTACATGTTGTGTTTGGCGGGATCCGATGAATATAGAATATTATGTTAAGTTGATTATCAATCTATCATATATGTGTTGTTTATGTTCTTGGATGCTCTCCGTTGCTAGTAGAGGCTCTGGCCAAGTTGATACTTGTAACTCCAAGAGGGAGTAATTATGCTCTATAGTGGGTTCATGCCTCCATTTAATCTGGGACAGTGACAGAAAGTTCTAAGGTTGTGGATGTGCTGTTGCTACTAGGGATAAAACATTGATGCTTTATCTAAGGATATTTGAGTTGATTACATTACGCACCATACTTAATGCAATTATCTGTTGTTTACAACTTAATACCGGAAGGGGTTCGGATGATAACCTGAAGGTGGATTATTTAGGCATAGATGCATGCTGGATAGCGGTCTATGTACTTTGTCGTAATGCCCTGATTAAATCACATAGTAATCATCGTTGATATGTATTGAATCTTTATTTGTCAATTGCCACCTGTAATTTGTTCACCCAGCATGTTAGTTATCTTATTGGAGAGACACCTCTAGTGAACTGTGGACCCCGGTCCATTCTTTTACATCTGAATACATTCTACTGCTTTTACTTTTCTTTGCAAACAAACACCATCTTCCACTCGATACGCTTAATCCTTTGTTTTCAGCAAGCCGGTGAGATTGACAACCTCACTGTTACGTTGGGGCAAAGTACTTTGATTGTGTTGTGCAGGTTCCACGTTGGCGCCGGTTTCATTGGTGTTGCGCCGCACTACATTCCTCCACCAACAACCTTCACGTGCTTCTTGGCTCCTACTGGTTCGATAACCTTGGTTTCTTTCTGAGGGAAAACTTGCTGCTGTGCGCATCACACCTTCCTCTTGGGGTTCCCAACGGACGTGTACATCTACGCGCATCACTCTCCAGGTGGCAGCTCGTCGCCGTCACCAGTCCACGTCCATGGTCTGCCCTCGTCGAACACCACATCACGAGACACGACCATGCGCTTGGCAGCTGGATCATAGCATCGTTATGCCTTGCCACCGGGCTCGTAGCCCAGGAAGACCACCGGTACACTCCGATCGTCCAGCTTCTTCAAGTTTGGGCGCGTGATCTTGGCGTGAGCCCTACAACCAAAAACACGCAGAAAATGCACATCTGGCTTTCTTCCATACCAGGCTTCGAACGGAGTCTTTCCCTCCACGCTCCATGTGTACGAGCGGTTCAGCACGAACACTGCGGCAGTGACGGCCTCACCCCAAAACCTGCTCGGCACTCCCATGCCCTTGAGCATGCTCCTCGCCATACCGACAACGGTTTGATTCCGCCGCTCGACAACTCCGTTCTGTTGAGGAGAGTACGGAGCTGTCAATTGACGGGCGGTGCCACGCTCCGCGCAGAACTCCGTGAAGTCCTTCGATGTGAACTCGCCGCCGCGGTCTGTCCGAAGTGTGCGCAGCCTCCTTCTGATTCCATCTCCACGCCGGCGGTGTGCGACGGAGGACATCTCCGGCCTCGTCCTTCATCTTCGGAGGAAGATCCACATGTATCGGCGAGGTCGTCGACCAGCGAAGAAAGTAGTTCTTCCTCCCGGAGTTGTAGGCGTGATGGGGCCGGATGTCGTCGTGCACCGATTCGAGCTGGTCGGTAGCTCGAACTTTGCCACCGAGGGAACGGAGATCGCTTACGCGCTTGCCGATGAGACGGCGTCGCAGATCTGCTCGGGTGGCGATGCGTGGGAGGCCACGCACCATGCCCAGCTTGCGAGGCGCTCCAAGCCCTGGAAGTGGAGATGTCCGGCGCGAGTGCCACAGCCATGCCATGTCATCGGCATGAGCCAAGAACGGCAGGCTTGGCGATCTTCAGCATGGCGGGGTAGAGGCGGTTCCGTGCGCGCGGCACTCGGACGAATAGCTTCTGTGCACGATCGCGCACGGTCATGTACCCACCCTCGATGTGAGAGGGGCACCAGATCTCATCGAGCTGGCCAACGTTGATCCAATTGTTGCGCAGCCTCGGGATCTAGTAGACATTGGTGAACGCCCGATGCTGCCCTCCAGCCACGGCGAAGAGGACGGTGCCCCTGCCCTGGATGTCGACCAAGGAGCCGTCGCCGAACTTGACCTTGCCGGTGACCTTGGTGTCGAGCTCGGCGACGCCGTGGCATCGCCGGTCATGTGGTTGGACGCTCGGTGTCCGGGGAACCACACAGTGTCGTCGGCGCGGCGGAACTCCACCGCGCGCACTCCTCGTTGAGGAAGATGCGCAGTCCAGCGGTGGCAGCTGCGTCGACCTCATTGTCAAGCACGTGCACGGCCATCAGCATGGCTGGATCGGGGTCCTCCTCCCCCTGAACGAGATGCGCTTGCGCCTGTTCGTCGCGCTTCTTCTTGCGGCATTCTCGGGCCCAATGGCCCTTTTTGCCAATAGCGGCACTTGTCATCTTTGGATGCGCCGCTTCCGCTGCCGCCGCGTGCGGCGTCCTTCGACCGCCTGGACGGTCTCGGTGTTGCTTGCCGCCAGAGCCCGAGCCTCCGGAGCCGTCCGAGCCGCGGCCCTTTTGTCGGGATCGCCACTCGTCCTCGGTCAGCAGCAGTTTGCCGACACCGTTGATACGTCTCCAACGTATCGATAATTTCTTATGTTCCATGCTACATTATTGATGATATCAACATGTTTTATACACATTATATGTCGTATTTACGCATTTTCTGGAACTAACCTATTAACAAGATGCCGAAGAGCCTTGTTTTCTGCTGTTTTTGGTTTCAGAAATCCTAGTAACGAAATATTCTCGGAATTGGACGAAATCAACGAGGTCCTATTTTTGCACGAAGCTTCCGAACCGTGAAGAGGGAAGGAAGTGGGGCCACGAGGCGCCGCCACACTAGGCGGCGCGGCCCAGCCCTTGGCCGCGCGGCCCTGGCGTGTGGGGCCCTCGTGTGGCCCTCGCGTTGCCTTCGGCCTACTTAAAGCCTCCGTCGCGAAACCCCCGTGCCGAGAGCCACGATACGGAAAACCTTCAGACGCCGCCGCCGCGCGAATCCCATCTCGGGGGATTCAGGAGATCGCCTCCGGCACCTGCCGGAGAGGGGATTCATCTCCCGGAGGACTCTTCATCGCCATGATCGCCTCCGGAGTGATGAGTGAGTAGTTCACCCCTGGACTATGGGTCCATAGCAGTAGCTAGATGGTCGTCTTCTCCTTGTTGTGCTTCATTGTTGGATCTTGTGAGCTGCCTAACATGATCAAGATCATCTATCGTAATACTATATGTTGTGTTTGTCGGGATCCGATGGATAGAGAATACTATGTTATGGTGATTATCAATCTATTACCTATGTGTTGTTTATGATCTTGCATGCTCTCCGTTATTAGTAGAGGCTCTGGCCAAGTTTTTACTCTTAACTCCAAGAGGGAGTATTTATGCTCGATAGTGGGTTCATGCCTTCATTGATACCTGGGACAGTGACAGAAAGTTCTAAGGTTGTGTTGTGATGTTGCCACTAGGGATAAAACATTGATTCTATGTCTAAGGATGTAGTTGTCGATTACATTACGCACCATACTTAATGCAATTGTCTGTTGCTTTGCAACTTAATACTGAAAGGGGTTCGGATGATAACCTGAAGGTGGACTTTTTAGGCATAGATGCAGTTGGATGGCGGTCTATGTACTTTGTCGTAATGCCCATTAAATCTCACTATATTTATCATATCATGTATATGCATTGTTATGCCCTTTTCTATTTGTCAATTGTCCGACTGTAATTTGTTCACCCAACATGCTTTTATCTTATGGGAGAGACACCTCTAGTGAACTGTGGACCCCGGTCCTATTCTTTACATCGCATACAATCTACTGCAATACTTGTTTTACTGTTTTCTTCGCAAACAATCATCTTCCACACAATACGGTTAATCCTTTGTTACAGCAAGCCGGTGAGATTGACAACCTCACTGTTTCGTTGGGGCAAAGTACTTTGGTTGTGTTGTGCAGGTTCCACGTTCGGAATCTCTGGTGTTGCGCCGCATCACATTTCGCCACCATCAACCTTCAACGTGCTTCTTGGCTCCTCCTGGTTCGATAAACCTTGGTTTCTTTCTGAGGGAAAACTTGCTGCTGTGCGCATCATACCTTCCTCTTGGGGTTCCCAACGAACGTGTGAGTTACACGCCATCAAGCTCTTTTTCTGGCGCCGTTGCCGGGGAGATCAAGACACGCTGCAAGGGGAGTCTCCACTTCTCAATCTCTTTACTTTGTTTTTGTCTTGCTTTATTTTATTTACTACTTTGTTTGCTGCACCTAAACAAAACACACAAAAATTAGTTGCTAGTTTTACTTTATTTACTTTCTTGCTCTCTATATCAAAAACACAAAAAAAATTAGTTACTTTCATTTACTTTATCTAGTTTGCTTTATTTACTATTGCTAAAATGAATACCCCTGAAAATACTAAGTTGTGTGACTTCACAAACACAAATAATAATGATTTCCTATGCACACCTATTGCTCCACCTGCTACTACAGCAGAATTCTTTGAAATTAAACCTGCTTTACTGAACCTTGTTATGAGAGATCAATTTTCTGGTGTTAGTTCTGATGATGCTGCTGCCCATCTTAATAATTTTGTTGAACTTTGTGAAATGCAAAAGTATAAAGATGTAGATGGTGATATTATTAAATTGAAATTGTTTCCTTTCTCATTAAGAGGAAGAGCTAAAGATTGGTTGCTATCTTTGCCTAAGAATAGTATTGATTCATGGACTAAATGTAAGGATGCTTTTATTGGTAGATATTATCCTCCCGCTAAAATTATATCTTTGAGAAGTAGCATAATGAATTTTAAGCAATTAGATACTGAACATGTTGCTCAAGCATGGGAGAGAATGAAATCTTTGGTAAAGAATTGCCCAACCCATGGACTGACTACTTGGATGATCATCCAAACCTTCTATGCAGGACTAAATTTTTCTTCGCGGAATTTATTGGATTCAGCTGCTGGAGGTACCTTTATGTCCATCACTTTGGGGGCGGCTACAAAGCTTCTTGATGATATGATGATAAATTACTCTGAATGGCACACGGAAAGAGCTCCACAAGGTAAGAAGGTAAATTCTGTTGAAGAAACCTCTTCTTTGAGTGATAAGATTGATGTGATTATGTCTATGCTTGTGAATGGTAGATCTAATGTAGATCCAAATAATGTTCCTTTAGCTTCATTGGTTGCTCAAGAAGAAAATGTTGATGTGAATTTCATTAAAAATAATAATTTCAACAACAATGCTTATAGGAACAACTCTGGTAATAACTATAGGCCATATCCTTCTGCTAATGGTAATGGTTATGGTAATTCTTATGGGAATTCTTACAATAATAATAGGAGTGTACCCCCTGGTCTTGAAGCCATGCTTAAAGAATTTATTAGTACACAAACTGCTTTTAACAAATCTGTTGAGGAAAAGCTTGATAAAATTGATATTATTGCTTCTAGAGTTGATAGACTTGCCTCTGATGTTGATCTATTAAAATTGAAAGTTATGCCTAATGAGGATATTGATAAAAAGATTACTACTACAGCAAATGCCATCCAAGTTAGAATTAATGAGAATATAAGATTAATGGCTGAATTGCGTGCTAGGTGGGATAGAGAAGAAAATGAAAAACTAGCTAAAGAGAATAATGTAGCTAAAGTTTGGACTATTACCACCAAAAGTAATGTTGATTCCTCACATGTTGCTGCACCTCCTACTATCAATGGTAGAATAATTGGTGTTGGCAATGTTTCTACTCCTAGTGCAAAGCGTACAAAACTGCCTGAAATTGCTAAAACTGCTGAAACTGCTTGTGATAAAACTGCTGAAATTTTTTCCAACCTTGGGGACAATGATCCCATTGCTGTAGCTCATAATGATTTAGATTTTGATGATTGCCACATCTCTGAAGTTATAAAGTTCTTACAAAAACTTGCTAAAAGTCCTAATGCTAGTGCTATAAATTTGGCCTTTACAAAACATATTACAAATGCTCTCATAAAAGCTAGAGAAGAGAAACTAAAACTTGAAACTTCTATTTCTAGAAAGTTAGAAGATGGTTGGGAGCCCATCATTAAAATGAAATTCAATGACTTTGAATGTAATGCTTTATGTGATCTTGGTGCAAGTATTTATGTTATGCCTAAAAAGATTTATGATATGCTTGACTTGCCACCATTGAAGAATTGTTATTTGGATGTTAATCTTGCCGATAATGTTAAAAAGAAACCTTTGGGGAGGATTGATAATGTGCGCATTACGGTTAACAATAACCTTGTCCCCGTTGATTTTGTTGTCTTGGATATTGAATGCAATGCATCTTGTCCTATTGTGTTGGGAAGACCTTTTCTTCGAACCGTTGGTGCTACTATTGATATGAAGGAAGGTAATATTAGATATCAATTTCCTCTCAAGAAAGGTATGGAACACTTCCCTAGAAAGAGAATGAAGTTTCCTTTTGATTCTATTATTAGAACAAGTTATGATGTTGATGCTTTTACTCTTGATGTTACTTGATTTGCACTTTCTGCGCCTAGCTGAAAGGCGTTAAGAAAAGCGCTTATGGGAGACAACCCATGTTTTTACTACAGTACTTTGTTTTATATTTGAGTCTTGGAAGTTGTTTACTACTGTAGCAACCTCTCCTTATCATGTTTTTGTGCCAAGTAAAGTTTCTATGTCAAAGTTGATGTTATATTTGGGATCGCTGAAACAGCATTGCTGTCTGTCACGAATCTGGGCACAAGTCTCTGTAGAAAATTCGAAAAAATCTGCCAATTTACGAGCGTGATCCACAGATATGTACGCAACTTTCATTAGTTTTGAGTTTTTCCATTTGAGCAAGTCTGGTGCCATTTTAAAATTCGTCTTTACGAACTGTTCTGTTTTGACAGATTCTGCCTTTTATTTCGCATTGCCGTATTTGCTATGTTGGATGAATTTCTTTGATCCATTAATGTCCAGTAGCTTTATGCAATGTCCAGAAGTGTAAAGAATGATTGTGCCACCTCTGAACATGTAAACTTTTATTGTGCACTAACCCTCTAATGAGTTTGCTTGAAGTTTGGTGTGAAGGAAGTTTTCAAGGGTCAAGAGAGGAGTATGATATACTATGATCAAGAGGAGTGAAAGCTCTAAGCTTGGGGATGCCCCGTGGTTCATCCCTGCATATTTTAAGAATACTCAAGCGTCTAATCTTGGGGATGCCCAAGGCATCCCCTTCTTCATCGACAACATCATCAGGTTCCTCCCCTGAAACTATATTTTTATTCAGTCACATCTTGTGTTCTTTGCTTGGAGCGTCGGTTTGTTTTGTTTTTGTTTTTGTTTGAATAAAATGGATCCTAGCATTCACTTTGTGGGAGAGAGACACGCTCCGCTGTTGCATATGGACAAATATGTCCTTAGGCTTTACTCATAATATTCATGGCGAAGTTTCTTCTTCGTTAAATTGTTATATGGTTGGAATTGGGAAATGCTACATGTAGTAATTCTAAAATGTCTTGGATAATGTGATACTTTACAATTGTTGTGCTCATGTTTAAGCTCTTGCATCATATACTTTGCACCCATTAATGAAGAAATACATAGAGCTTGCTAAAATTTGGTTTGCATATTTGGTCTCTCTAAGGTCTAGATAATATCTAGTTTTGAGTTTTGAACAACAAGGAAGACGGTGTAGAGTCTTATAATGTTTACAATATGTCTTTTATGTGAGTTTTGCTGCACCGGTTCATCCTTGAGTTTGCTTCAAATAACCTTGCTAGCCTAAACCTTGTATCGAGAGGGAATACTTCTCATGCATCCAAAATCCTTGAGCCAACCACTATGCCATTTGTGTCCACCATACCTACCTACTACATGGTATTTCTCCGCCATTCCAAAGTAAATTGCTTGAGTGCTACCTTTAAAATTCCATCATTCGCCTTTGCAATATATAGCTCATGGGACAAAATAGCCTTAAAAACTATTGTGGTATTGAATATGTACTTATGCACTTTATCTCTTATTAAGTTGCTTGTTGTGCGATAACCATGCTTCTGGGGACGCCATCAACTATTCTTTGTTGAATATCATGTGAGTTGCTATGCATGTCCGTCTTGTCTGAAGTAAGAGAGATCTACCACCTTAATGGTTGGAGCATGCATATTGTTAGAGAAGAACATTGGGCCGCTAACTAAAGCCATGAATCATGGTGGAAGTTTCAGTTTTGGACATATATCCTCAATCTCATATGAGAATAATAATTGTTGTTACATGCTTATGCATTAAAGAGGAGTTCATTATCTGTTGTCCATGTTGTCCCGGTATGGATGTCTAAGTTGAGAATAATCAAAAGCGAGAAATCCAAAATACGAGCTTTCTCCTTAGACCTTTGTACAGGCGGCATGGAGGTACCCCTTTGTGACACTTGGTTGAAACATGTGCATTGTGATGATCCGGTAGTCCAAGCTAAGTAGGACAAGGTTCGGGCACTATTAGTATACTATGCATGAGGCTTGCAACTTGTAAGATATAATTTACATAACTCATATGCTTTATTACTACCGTTGACAAAATTGTTTCATATTTTCAAAATAAAAGATCTAGCACAAATACAGCAATCGATGCTTTCCTCTTTGAAGGACCTTTCTTTTACTTTTATTGTTGAGTCAGTTTACCTATCTCTCTCCACCTTAAGAAGCAAACACTTGTGTGAACTGTGCATTGATTCCTACATACTTGCATATTGCACTTGTTATATTACTCTATGTTGACAATATCCATAAGATATACATGTTATAAGTTGAAAGCAACCGCTGAAACTTAATCTTCCTTTGTGTTGCTTCAACACCTTTACTTTGATTTATTGCTTTATGAGTTAACTCTTATGCAAGACTTATTGATGCTTGTCTTGAAGTACTATTCATGAAAAGTCTTTGCTTTATGATTCATTTGTTTACTCATGTCATTACCATTGTTTTGATCGCTGCATTCATTACATATGTTTACAAATAGTATGATCAAGTTTATGATGGCATGTCACTTCAGAAATTATCTTTGTTATCGTTTTACCTGCTCGGGACGAGCAGAACTAAGCTTGGGGATGCTGATACGTCTCCAACGTATCGATAATTTCTTATGTTCCATGCTACATTATTGATGATATCTACATGTTTTATACACATTATATGTCGTATTTACGCATTTTCGGAACTAACCTATTAACAAGATGCCGAAGAGCCAGTTGTTGTTTTCTGCTGTTTTTGGTTTCAGAAATCCTAGTAACGAAATATTCTCGGAATTGGACGAAATCAACGCCCGGGGTCCTATTTTTGCACGAAGCTTCCGAGCGAAGAGGGAAGGAAGTGGGGCCACGAGGCGCCGCCACACTGGCGGCGCGGCCCAGCCCTTGGCGCGCGGCCCTAGCGTGTGGGACCTCGTGTGGCCCCTCGCGTTGCCCTTCCGTAAAGCCTCCGTCGCGAAACCCCCGTACCGAGAGCCACGATACGGAAAACCTTCGAGACGCCGCCGCGCGCGTCCCATCTCGGGGGATTCGGAGATCACCTCCGGCACCTGCCGGAGAGGGGATTCATCTCCGGAGGACTCTTCATCGCCATGATCGCCTCCGGAGTGATGAGTGAGTAGTTCACCCCTGGACTATGGGTCCATAGCAGTAGCTAGATGGTCGTCTTCTCCTTGTTGTGCTTCATTGTTGGATCTTGTGAGCTGCCTAACATGATCAAGATCATCTATCTGTAATACTATATGTTGTGTTTGTCGGGATCCGATGGATAGAGAATACTATGTTATGGTGATTATCAATCTATTACCTATGTGTTGTTTATGATCTTGCATGCTCTCCGTTATTAGTAGAGGCTCTGGCCAAGTTTTTACTCTTAACTCCAAGAGGGAGTATTTATGCTCGATAGTGGGTTCATGCCTTCATTGATACCTGGGACAGTGACAGAAAGTTCTAAGGTTGTGTTGTGTTGTTGCCACTAGGGATAAAACATTGATTCTATGTCTAAGGATGTAGTTGTCGATTACATTACGCACCATACTTAATGCAATTGTCTGTTGCTTTGCAACTTAATACTGAAGGGTTCGGATGATAACCTGAAGGTGGACTTTTAGGCATAGATGCAGTTGGATGGCGGTCTATGTACTTTGTCGTAATGCCCTGATTAAATCTCACTATATTTATCATATCATGTATATGCATTGTTATGCCCTTTTCTATTTGTCAATTGCCCGACTGTAATTTGTTCACCCAACATGCTTTTATCTTATGGGAGAGACACCTCTAGTGAACTGTGGACCCCGGTCCTATTCTTTACATCGCATACAATCTACTGCAATACTTGTTTTATTGTTTTCTTCGCAAACAATCATCTTCCACACAATACGGTTAATCCTTTGTTACAGCAAGCCGGTGAGATTGACAACCTCACTGTTTCGTTGGGGCAAAGTACTTTGGTTGTGTTGTGCAGGTTCCACGTTGGCGCCGGAATCTCTGGTGTTGCGCCGCATCACATTTCGCCACCATCAACCTTCAACGTGCTTCTTGGCTCCTCCTGGTTCGATAAAACTTGGTTTCTTTCTGAGGGAAAACTTGCTGCTGTGCGCATCATACCTTCCTCTTGGGGTTCCCAACGAACGTGTGAGTTACACGCCATCAACCGTCCGTACCATCGTCGAGGTCGTACCCTTCTTCCGCCGTGAGCAGGCGCCCGCAAAGGCCCCCGATGGTGAGCTGCTTCAAATTGACGGTATGCTCAATAGCCATAACCATAGGACGGTACTTACGCGACACGATGGGGAGGAATTTGAGGACGACCTTGTACTCGTCCGGATCACCGAGGAGCTCGAGGTCGCTGAGAAGGTTCGTCGGCCGGATCGCGAAGTCCTCGATCGATTCCCCGGACGGAGGCGAGGTTCTCGTACTCTCGATGGCGAGTCGCGCCTTGGCCACGCGGATGCGTTCGCACCCGAGGTGCATGGTTTTGAGCGTCTCCCACGCTCCTTGTGCGGTGTTCTTCGCCGCGAGGGTGCGTACCAGCTCGGCGGGACGGCACGCGCGCCGCCCGGCGACGCGCGATCGTCTTGCTCGTCGTCGCGCCGAACTCGATCGCGTCCCATAGGTGTGCGGCCTGCAGCTGGATCCGCATCACCGTCGCCCACTCCGCATAATTGGAGCGGGTCAGCGTGGGGTGCGGGCGGTGCCGCCGCCCTCCCCGATCACGCGCTCGCGCACGACGCTCCGTGCCGTCGCGCACCGGCTCCACGGCGCGGTGTTGGAGAAGCGGACGTGCGACGTTGTGGCGGCGGCGCCTTGCCCCGCTCGACGTGTCGTCCTTGTTCTTGTCCTTCTCCGACGCGCCCGCCGGTGACCCGACATGGCTCGATGCCAACTATAAGCACGAAACACTCGATCTATCTCTCACTTTCTGTATGTCGTATGTCGCTCGCGTTCTAGCAATGACAAGACGAACAGTAGAGACAGTGTTTTGGTGCAGCGTACTGTATGCCGCTTTTCTCGCCGATAATGTTAAAAAGAAACCTTTGGGGAGGATTGATAATGTGCGCATTACGGTTAACAATAATCTTGTCCCCGTTGATTTTGTTGTCTTGGATATTGAATGCAATGCATCTTGTCCTATTGTGTTGGGAAGACCTTTTCTTCGAACCGTTGGTGCTACTATTGATATGAAGGAAGGTAATATTAGATATCAATTTCCTCTCAAGAAAGGTATGGAACACTTCCCTAGAAAGAGAATGAAGTTTCCTTTTGATTCTATTATTAGAACAAGTTATGATGTTGATGCTTTTACTCTTGATGTTACTTGATTTGCACTTTCTGCGCCTAGCTGAAAGGCGAAAAGCGCTTATGGGAGACAACCCATGTTTTTACTACAGTACTTTGTTTTATATTTGAGTCTTGGAAGTTGTTTACTACTGTAGCAACCTCTCCTTATCATGTTTTTGTGCCAAGTAAAGTTTCTATGTCAAAGTTGATGTTATATTTGGGATCGCTGCGCAGAAACAGCATTGCTGTCTGTCACGAATCTGGGCACAAGTCTCTGTAGAAAATTCGAAAAAATCTGCCAATTTACGAGCGTGATCCACAGATATGTACGCAACTTTCATTAGTTTTGAGTTTTTCCATTTGAGCAAGTCTGGTGCCATTTTAAAATTCGTCTTTACGGACTGTTCTGTTTTGACAGATTCTGCCTTTTATTTCGCATTGCCGTATTTGCTATGTTGGATGAATTTCTTTGATCCATTAATGTCCAGTAGCTTTATGCAATGTCCAGAAGTGTAAAGAATGATTGTGCCACCTCTGAACATGTAAACTTTTATTGTGCACTAACCCTCTAATGAGTTTGCTTGAAGTTTGGTGTGAAGGAAGTTTTCAAGGGTCAAGAGAGGAGTATGATATACTATGATCAAGAGGAGTGAAAGCTCTAAGCTTGGGGATGCCCCCGTGGTTCATCCCTGCATATTTTAAGAAGACTCAAGCGTCTAATCTTGGGGATGCCCAAGGCATCCCCTTCTTCATCGACAACATCATCAGGTTCCTCCCCTGAAACTATATTTTTATTCAGTCACATCTTGTGTTCTTTGCTTGGAGCGTCGGTTTGTTTTGTTTTTGTTTTTGTTTGAATAAAATGGATCCTAGCATTCACTTTGTGGGAGAGAGACACGCTCCGCTGTTGCATATGGACAAATATGTCCTTAGGCTTTACTCATAATATTCATGGCGAAGTTTCTTCTTCGTTAAATTGTTATATGGTTGGAATTAGGAAATGCTACATGTAGTAATTCTAAAATGTCTTGGATAATGTGATACTTTACAATTGTTGTGCTCATGTTTAAGCTCTTGCATCATATACTTTGCACCCATTAATGAAGAAATACATAGAGCTTGCTAAAATTTGGTTTGCATATTTGGTCTCTCTAAGGTCTAGATAATATCTAGTATTGAGTTTTGAACAACAAGGAAGACGGTGTAGAGTCTTATAATGTTTACAATATGTCTTTTATGTGAGTTTTGCTGCACGGTTCATCCTTGAGTTTGCTTCAAATAACCTTGCTAGCCTAAACCTTGTATCGAGAGGGAATACTTCTCATGCATCCAAAATCCTTGAGCCAACCACTATGCCATTTGTGTCCACCATACCTACCTACTACATGGTATTTCTCCGCCATTCCAAAGTAAATTGCTTGAGTGCTACCTTTAAAATTCCATCATTCGCCTTTGCAATATATAGCTCATGGGACAAAATAGCCTTAAAAACTATTGTGGTATTGAATATGTACTTATGCACTTTATCTCTTATTAAGTTGCTTGTTGTGCGATAACCATGCTTCTGGGGACGCCATCAACTATTCTTTGTTGAATATCATGTGAGTTGCTATGCATGTCCGTCTTGTCTGAAGTAAGAGAGATCTACCACCTTAATGGTTGGAGCATGCATATTGTTAGAGAAGAACATTGGGCCGCTAACTAAAGCCATGAATCATGGTGGAAGTTTCAGTTTTGGACATATATCCTCAATCTCATATGAGAATAATAATTGTTGTTACATGCTTATGCATTAAAGAGGAGTTCATTATCTGTTGTCCATGTTGTCCCGGTTTGGATGTCTAAGTTGAGAATAATCAAAAGCGAGAAATCCAAAATACGAGCTTTCTCCTTAGACCTTTGTACAGGCGGCATGGAGGTACCCCTTTGTGACACTTGGTTGAAACATGTGCATTGTGATGATCCGGTAGTCCAAGCTAAGTAGGACAAGGTGCGGGCACTATTAGTATACTATGCATGAGGCTTGCAACTTGTAAGATATAATTTACATAACTCATATGCTTTATTACTACCGTTGACAAAATTGTTTCATATTTTCAAAATAAAAGATCTAGCACAAATACAGCAATCGATGCTTTCCTCTTTGAAGGACCTTTCTTTACTTTTATTGTTGAGTCAGTTTACCTATCTCTCTCCACCTTAAGAAGCAAACACTTGTGTGAACTGTGCATTGATTCCTACATACTTGCATATTGCACTTGTTATATTACTCTATGTTGACAATATCCATAAGATATACATGTTATAAGTTGAAAGCAACCGCTGAAACTTAATCTTCCTTTTTGTTGCTTCAACACCTTTACTTTGATTTATTGCTTTATGAGTTAACTCTTATGCAAGACTTATTGATGCTTGTCTTGAAGTACTATTCATGAAAAGTCTTTGCTTTATGATTCATTTGTTTACTCATGTCATTACCATTGTTTTGATCGCTGCATTCATTACATATGTTTACAAATAGTATGATCAAGTTTATGATGGCATGTCACTTCAGAAATTATCTTTGTTATCGTTTTACCTGCTCGGGACGAGCAGAACTAAGCTTGGGGATGCTGATACGGCTCCAACGTATCGATAATTTCTTATGTTCCATGCTACATTATTGATGATATCTACATGTTTTATACACATTATATGTCGTATTTACGCATTTTCTGGAACTAACCTATTAACAAGATGCCGAAGAGCCAGTTGTTGTTTTCTGCTGTTTTTGGTTTCAGAAATCCTAGTAACGAAATATTCTCGGAATTGGACGAAATCAACGCCCAGGGTCCTATTTTTGCACGAAGCTTCCAGAAGCGTGAAGAGGGAAGGAAGTGGGGCCACGAGGCGCCGCCACACTAGGGCGGCGCGGCCCAGCCCTTGGCGCGCGGCCCTAGCGTGTGGGACCCTCGTGTGGCCCCTCGCGTTGCCCTTCCGCCTACTTAAAGCCTCGTCGCGAAACCCCCAGCAGAGGCCACGATACGGAAAACCTTCTGAGACGCCGCCTGCGAATCCCATCTCGGGGGATTCGGAGATCGCCTCCGGCACCCTGCGGAGAGGGATTCATCTCCGGAGGACTCTTCATCGCCATGATCGCCTCCGGAGTGATGAGTGAGTAGTTCACCCTGGACTATGGGTCCATAGCGGTAGCTAGATGGTCGTCTTCTCCTTGTTGTGCTTCATTGTTGGATCTTGTGAGCTGCCTAACATGATCAAGATCATCTATCTGTAATACTATATGTTGTGTTTGTCGGGATCCGATGGATAGAGAATACTATGTTATGGTGATTATCAATCTATTACCTATGTGTTGTTTATGATCTTGCATGCTCTCCGTTATTAGTAGAGGCTCTGGCCAAGTTTTTACTCTTAACTCCAAGAGGGAGTATTTATGCTCGATAGTGGGTTCATGCCTTCATTGATACCTGGGACAGTGACAGAAAGTTCTAAGGTTGTGTTGTGTTGTTGCCACTAGGGATAAAACATTGATTCTATGTCTAAGGATGTAGTTGTCGATTACATTACGCACCATACTTAATGCAATTGTCTGTTGCTTTGCAACTTAATACTGAAAGGGGTTCGGATGATAACCTGAAGGTGGACTTTTTAGGCATAGATGCGGTTGGATGGCGGTCTATGTACTTTGTCGTAATGCCTGATTAAATCTCACTATATTTATCATATCATGTATATGCATTGTTATGCCCTTTTCTATTTGTCAATTGCCCGACTGTAATTTGTTCACCCAACATGCTTTTATCTTATGGGAGAGACACCTCTAGTGACTGTGGACCCGGTCCTATTCTTTACATCGCATACAATCTACTGCAATACTTGTTTTACTGTTTTCTTCGCAAACAATCATCTTCCACACAATACGGTTAATCCTTTGTTACAGCAAGCCGGTGAGATTGACAACCTCACTGTTTCGTTGGGGCAAAGTACTTTGGTTGTGTTGTGCAGGTTCCACGTTGGCGCCGGAATCCCTGGTGTTGCGCCGCATCACATTTCGCCACCATCAACCTTCAACGTGCTTCTTGGCTCCTCCTGGTTCGATAAAACTTGGTTTCTTTCTGAGGGAAAACTTGCTGTTGTGCGCATCATACCTTCCACTTGGGGTTCCCAACGAACGTGTGAGTTACACGCCATCAACCGTCCGTACCATCGTCGAGGTCGTACCCTTCTTCCGCCGTGAGCAGGCGCCCGCAAAGGTCCTCGATGGTGAGCTGCTTCAAATTGACGGTATGCTCAATAGCCATAACCATAGGACGGTACTTACGCGACACGATGGGGAGGAATTTGAGGACGGCCTTGTACTCGTCCACCGGATCACCGAGGAGCTCGAGGTCGCTGAGAAGGTTCGTCAGCCGGATCGCGAAGTCCTCGATCGATTCCCCTGGACGGAAGGCGAGGTTCTCGTACTCTCGATGGCGAGTCTGCGCCTTGGCCACGCGGATGCGTTCGCACCCGAGGTGCATGGTTTTGAGCGTCTCCCACGCTCCTTGTGCGGTGTTCTTCGCCGCGAGGGTGCGTACCAGCTCCGGCGGGACGGCATGCAGGAGCGCCGCCAGCGACGCGCGATCGTCTTGCTCGTCGTCGACGCCGAACTCGATCGCGTCCCATAGGTGTGCGGCCTGCAGCTGGATCCGCATCACCGTCGCCCACTCCGCATAATTGGAGCGGGTCAGCGTGGGGTACTGGGCGGTGCCGCCGCCCTCCCTGATCACGCGCTCGCGCACGACCAGCTCCGTGCCGTCGCGGCGCACCAGGCTTCTCCCACGGCGCGGTGTTGGAGAAGCAGACGTGTGACGTTGTGGCGGCGGCGCCTTGGCCCCGCTCGACGTGTCGTCCTTGTTCTTGTCCTTCTCCGACGCGCCCGCCGGTGACTTCGACATGGCTCTGATGCCAACTATAAGCACGAAACACTCGATCTATCTCTCACTTTCTGTATGTCGTATGTCGCTCGCGTTCTAGCAATGACAAGACGAACAGTAGAGACAGTGTTTTGGTGCAGCGTACTGTATGCCGCTTTTCTGTTTCTCCTTCTTATTCTCAACGAGCTACAACGAGTTGCCGATACTTGCGCCACGTCCAGGACTGGATCGTGCCATCCCACGATCGAACATGGCGCTCACAGCGATCCTACAAACCAGGTCAAAACGCACATGCGCGTCGACCGGAAGCTGGGCTAAAACCCCAACAGAAACTTAACTGAAAGTGTTTAAACTAGACTAACACCTAGCTAACTGAACCTGACATATAACCAACAACTAGAATTATTCAACATGAAGTTGCTCCTCTTTATACGATCGGATGATCCATCGGGTGCGAGCCAGAAGATCATTAGTACTCTTTCTGATGACACATGGACCTTTTTTCGATAATGACACATGGACTTGATGACATGCATGCACTCGCATGGGAATCTAGCAAGTTTTATCTGAACTAGGAAGTTTGCGGCGCAGCGCACGCCGCGCCCATGCTGTCTAGGGAGGTGTAGTTTGTGTTTAGACCTTATCGATCTTTATGTCGAATACTTACTTCTTGTATGAAATAACCGATCAGGTTTCATAAATCTTGTTGAAATGAATTTGGTGAAGTTCACTTGTCAATTTGGATATGCCGGTATTATCATCTGAGCTGAACTTCTGAAAAGAGAAGACAAACTAAGGTATATAGTGTGTTAATACAGGTTAGAATTTATTTTTAAAGTAAAATATGTACCCACATAATCAGTGGGAAATTAAGCAGAGAACCGAAGAAACTATTTGGCGCCATGGTTAGGAAATTTGCGAAATCCGTGCCAACATCAGTAAGTAAGAAGCAGGAGTACATTAGGTTGTATAGTGGTGCCATTTTCATACCGAAACACCCTATACAGTAGTACAGTACTGATTAGTATTTATACTGGTGGCAACATGAGTAAGTAAAAATGTAGGAGTACATTAGGTAGCATGGTGGTGCATTTTCATACTGAAGCACGTTATAGAGCGCTGATCAGCATTTATACTGGTTTTGGTCAAACGGCATATGTACATGTTCTGCATAATAGATAATACTATAGCACATTGCAGGAATTTATCTAGAGATATAATCCTAGTAGCAGTATCCTTGGCGAGCAAAAGTGGTTCTACAGGTATTCAACAGTATAGCTTCCGCCGTTCAGCATTCTTTGTAATTAGAGACTGACAATACCTTTTCTTTGTGTCATGCTTGCTTGTGCAGATGATCAACGCCGAGGCTATTAGTCCATCCCCATTGTGCCGGCGGTGTTGGCTGGCGCAGTGCCGAGGAGGGTGCGGTTGGCCGATGCAGATGCCACCGTGGTGTGGACGATGAGGTGTCCGGCGTGTGGAGACGCTGGGGCGGTGTTGACTATGGCATCCTCAATGGGCGAAGATGCTGGCGCGATGTCGACGAAGATCGCCGCCTCGCCGGGAATGGCGTCGGCGTGGGTTTGGCGAAGGACTGGCTGCGTGGCGGGGAGTCCGCTGCCGGGAGGGCCGGGAGGCGGGTGTGCGATATCTACATGAACTTTGCAAGGCCCATTTAGATTGTACTGTGGCACTGCTGATGGGCTGCTGTTGTCCGAAATAAGGAAGTAGATGGAGGGGATAGTCAGTGAGTGGCCTATGCGTTGCTTCAGCGAAAAAAAAGAGTGGATGGAGCTGCTGTCACCTACCACTGGCTTCTTCCCTGGAGGATGGATCTTTGCAATGGATCCACGCGAGCAGCGGGCGGAGTTGTGCTGGGGCTGGCAGAAGAAGGCGGGGATCTGGAAGGGCATCTCCTCGAGGCTATCTCTGTTCCTCTTCGCTTCGTCGGCGAGTGAGCCGCCGGGCTGAGAAACAATTGATGCTACGGGTTCCACCTGCGGCAATCCGGGAGCCGCGGCAGCGGAGTGCATAGGGCGAGCAGAGTGAAGCCTAGATGCCTCCATTCTGCCGGGCGGGTCAGCACCTGTCGACTTCACTGCGAGCAGTGATTAATCGTCCTTCGCGCCGTCTGCCGCAAGGATTGATGGTCTGGTATGCTTCTGTTCTCTCTGCGACTGAATTACTTTTTTTTTTTTTGAACAATGTGACTGAATTACTTGTCTGTGTATATGGGAAACTGTTGCTTGAAATTTGGTTGCAAAAGTGTCTTTCGTGGCTGAATTTCTTGTCTCTTCATGTTTTGCGGTAGAAGAATTCTGAATATTTAGATAGAAAGAGTAAATAGCCTCTATGTTTCTTATAAAGTAAAAGGAACAATGTAATAGCCCAAAATAGTAAAAGGTGTGCAACAGGAGTATATGGTTATAATTTGTAATTAGGAAGGAGAAATTTTGAAGAGTAATTTAACTGGTTTTGTTTGTAATGCAGCGATGAAGGATCTATGTAAAGTTTTATTAAATGTGGGCTGGAAGTACTTTATACAAACAAAACCAATGTGGATCTAGTATAAGCTGCATAGATGTATTTGATTTTGAAACAGTTCATTCGGTGAGCCATTTTACCCTTTTGTGTTACATTGCAAGAGATAGATGAGCTACATTAGTCTTTTCTCCGTTAATGTGAGAGTCGGCAGGGATGATTCTTTGGGATTTGAATCTTGGGGGCTGTAAGCTATTACATTAGGCTGTAGTGTTGTGTAGGAGCTTTCTTACATCCTGACGCCCACGCGAAAAGACGCTGAATAGTTCATAGTAGGTTCTTTGTGTGACCAAGGTAAATTCAGGAGGTTAATAATGCATCAGTTGGAAGGTTTAGCAACAACTGATGGAGCTGCTGCAGTAACAACAGTAAAGGATAAAGTGGCAGTATAGCTAGCAAGCTGGTGCTTCATCGAGTCTTAAGATACATAGTAGTGGATAAAGGTCTGCATACTGGATAATTATACATAGATAATTATACTGGATCTCTGAACAGCAAACACTCACGCATTGAGTTTTAGGTATGCAATCTTAGGAGACCGCAAGGATATTCGCCTACGATACTATTAGATTAGATAGACCTAAAGGCGTAACCTGGTAGGTTGATGAAAAGCTTTATCTGCAGCTAGGTGGTTGATTTACTTGCTTGATTTCCCTGACGGTGATGGTGTCGCTCTCCTGTTTGCATAGGTCATAAAGGGTGGTCTCGGTTGCTTCATTTTTTTTTGCATCTCCAAAGTTTTCCCAGTCTATTATGTACCGCTTATCTCCATGGCTACAGAAGATATTTCATATACATCAGAACTGGATATTTGTTAATGAATATAAAGATAATAAGGCTTAGTGTAGGTTACCTTTTGCGAAGGGCGTTTATTTCAGGAATGGGTATGTTAATGTGTCAGCAGTTTAGCGAAGTGCCTTTAAAACCTAGCATTCCTATGGAAGCATATATTGAATTGTTAATGCTGACAGTAGGAGCAAAAATTGTAGTCTTAAAGGATTGCAAGGTAGGTATTAGATAACTAATGCTGCCTTAGGAAGTCTTTGGAGTTCATGTACCTTTAAATAGAGTAACATTCATTCACGAATAACAGAAACACGTTTTCCTCCAAAGAAATCTGCCGAATGCCTTCTGCATCAAACTTCTCGGATTGGTATCCCCACAAGGTCACCATGGCAAGGTCATCTCTTGGCAAAGTTAAGAGATGTTAGTATGCGTAGGTCTTGACAAAAATAAGAGATGTCACTACACGCAGGTTTTTAAATTAAAGGGTTAAAACAGAGCAACCTGGAGTACACTTTGTACCTTTCATTCTATCCTTGATTGATCACCTGCCTTGGTGTGATAATATCTGATAGTTTTGTAACCACTCCAACAACATCTGAAAATTGGTCACAAGAGACAAAATAAAATGAGCGTGTGGAAACAACATGGCATACAAATATAGTGTTGCTTCCAAGTAAAAAAACCTGATAGGACCAGTTTCTCGTCCAAGCGTGGCCGGACCTCATCAAAAGACTTTGCATCATATGCATATAGAGGGAAGTTCTCAGGCTCAGTCACAATCTCCTTTACTCTTGTGTTCTGTGAAATTTGGATCCTATGACAATGACCTGCTGCTCTATAGTTGTTCTGCGGGCTGACGATCATAAACAACTCCAGCTTGTAAACCATGCCTTCCATTAGTTTGTCTTTAAATTGTTCTATCCCGGTCTGCGAGTAGAAAACCTTCTATCATGGTGCCCTACAAAATCAGTACAGTATAAGTCTATGAACTGTTTCCCGAAGGGTAAAATGGCTCACCGAATGAACTGTTCTATCCCGAAGATGGAGGCAAGGGCACGGACGTGTGAAGCCGGCGACATAATGGACAACACGGGGCGAGTGGGACAGACGACGGATCCAGCTGAGCAGGAAAGAAGGTAGGTCGTCCAGCCCACGGTGCCGCGGAAGAAGCAACCCCAGAGACGGTGCAGAAGCCGGCAGAGGCGGCGGCGCAGAAGTCGGCCGATCACGCCTACGGCCAGGCCTGCCATCCCTGCTCATACCAAAACCTGCAGAAAAAAAGACGAACTCAGGTAGGACAAATTGCCGCGAAAGATGGTGAAGAAACGGAAGGAAACCAGTGAATCAGAAGATGGCAAAGACGAAGACAAAGAAATCTGGATGAGGAAGACGGTGAAGGAAGCAACGCCGGGCTCTCCGATGCGGAACCGAGGAATCGGTGGAAAACTTAAACTGCAAAGCAAAGAAGGACACGTAAAAAAGATACGTGTCAATCAGAGAAGGCCCAAAATCTTGCACGATCAGTGGAGACCGAAAACACCGGAGATGGAAGGTAAACTGAAAGAGGGGAAAAAGAGGAAACCGGCCCAGAAAAAAGGGATCGACCTGCTGGCTCCCGCTGACTCCCGGTAACCGCGAGTTATACGAAGGAAAAAAAAGAAGACCCAAAACTGACCTCCCGTATCAAGAGGATCTGATCGTGCATGAACAGGGAAAAAACTGTACGTGTCTAAACGTCATTGGAGGAAAACATGGAGGTAACAGTATCCAAATCCACCCAAATCGCTCTCCTTTCAGTAAATGGGTTCAACTTTTATATAGGGCCACGTACGTGAGGATTATTAATTATGTGCATTCTGTGCGGTAATTTGAATTTACGTGCAATTTTAATTTAGGTACTACCAATGTTGTCCGAGGGGTTTACGAGCGTTTGTTATCGGTCAATTTCAATCCAAACTCTAATTAAGCCGTGACCTATTCGTACACATGGCCCCACATGAATCAAGATAAATAATAACCGAATTGCTAAGTTTCAGTTAGCTGAGACATAGCTTATGTTTCAGTCACGTGCTCCACCGTTAGATTTTGTTTCTGCTTGACGATTCGTGTTTGCTGTTGTTTGTAGTTTATTTAGGTCCACATTGATACACACTAATGTAATTCGACTGAGACTTAAGTTAAGTCTCAGTCGACTGAGACTTAGAGACACCCAAATAATAAACCAAGGCGAGCGATCAAGTGCCCGACCCAAAATAATACACCATGATCACGCGCTCGCACCCGTACGCATCTTCCCACCCACCAGGTCGCCAGCAATCAGAGAGGAGATCCCTCCCGAGTCGCTCCTCTCCCGAGCGACTCCGGGAACCCTAGTCCACCGCCCGTGCCATCCTCGCCGGTCCTTGTCAACACCAATTTTAAGTCAGATGCCTATTATGTCGTACATCGCAATCCAGGAATATTGTTGTTGCGAGACATAATAGTTGAATATCATAGAGTCATCATTTATTACAACACATAAGCGTCTTACAAAGATGGATCACATGATCCAATATTACAATAATAGTTGATCTATTGATCAACGAACATCACAAATAGCGGAAGCGAAGTAGTAACGGACTATCTAGTCCACAGGCCAACGCTTGACGTCAGGAGCGGTCCTAGTTGTCGTAGACGTTCTGCATCCATCTTCCTCGTACAACTGTTCACCTTCATAGTATGGCCATTTGAATAGCCAGGGACAAAGCCATGAGTACTTTTAAAGTACTCGCAAACTAATACTAGTGTAAGCATTATCAAATGTGGTAAGGGGATACTAAGCTCTAGGTTTATTTGCATAAAGCCAAGTTTATTTCATAAACATTTAGTAAAGATGCTTGAATCGCTAGACTAACTCAAGTGGGAACATTAGTGTCATTCCCACAACTCTGTTGTTATTCAAGTCAAAGTCACCATTTCAAATTCAAATCACAAGTCACCCTTCACATGTCACATTTTTGAAAAGTTCTGATGACGGAACAGTATGGCCTTTCCAATCGTCCGTAACCGTGGACACGGCTATTCGAATAGTTCTACACTCTGCAGAGGTTGCACACTTGTGCCACAACATTTGATTACATCCGTCGGGATAACCCCGAATAATCGTAACTCAGTACGCGGATCATCAATCATAACCTTTCACTTACATACCCTAGTATAGGCACCTCTCCCCATGAGCTTGGCCTCCCGGTGAAGACAAACCGTCCCTGGGAACTGCATAGGGCTTGGGCCGGACATTCACCTCATTTCACGTCATTACTCATCATTTCTTTTGTTGTAGAGGCAGCTTTCGGCATAACCCCGATGACGCTTGTTTAGAGGGAACCCATACTAAGACACATAAACTTCCAGTTAAGCCCTACCCATAATCAGGTATTGTGGGGGTACTTGTAAATTGGAATGGTATCGCATCCGAACCCAACCATCAGTTTTTGAAAAGTTCACCATGTCATTCACCAGTCACATTCACCTTCAAAATCTTTCAATAGAATGACTCATCATTCCAAGGTTTTCAAAGTCATTTCATCTCATAAGTTCCCATCTAGAGTAGTCAATTTTATTTGTTAGCACTAGCAACTAATCATGAGGGGTGCTATCTAGCTTTCATTGCTCTAGGCTAAATTTGATGATCTTGTTCTACTCTAGACCAAGTGAATCATGAATCAAAAGTAAACTTTGATAAACCAAAAGCACTCAAGCTTGTAAAGTAAAACTTGGGATGGGCTCATTAAGCATAAAGTAAAAAGTGGTGGTGCCTTGCTCTTGTAGAGCTTTGCACTTAGCAAGAATATTAGCTTGCCTTGAGTGGTGTACTGATCAAAGTGGTCTTCCTCTTCCTGGAAGTAGACCTCCTCCTCCTCGGTGTACTCCTCGGTACTAGCGTCTAAATACGAGTATAATACACACAATTACCACACAAGCCTAAGTACTAGACTAAGCATACACATAAATCACTCCTACTAAGCTATCAAGCAACATTCTTATTAGGTGAGTTGATTTAATTTTATTCTTTTAAGAAAAATAATTTTCTCTCATTATAAATATTAATTAGAGTTTCTATTTATTTCTTGAGAGAAAATAATTTCCTCTCATTGAATATTATTAAGATTTAATTTCCTCAATTAATGTCATATGACCTAGGTTGACCAAAGTCAACCTCTTCATAAGTATCAATTGGGAAGTGATTTAAATGAGGTACACTACCTCATGCCTTTTTAATACTCATGATTAATGATTTAATATCATCAACTAATTTAATATGAGTTTAAAGTTGACCATAGTCTCTACCCCATATTACTTAGTTGAGACAAGATTTAAATGAGACCAAAACATCTCATATGATTTAATAGGTAGTTTTGAACAATTTAAATACTACCATGAAAATGATTTAATATTTTCAAATATGAACATATGGGTCATTAATACATGTGTCATCAACTCTCATTGAATCACTTGGAGTAATGATTTAAATGAGATGCTATACCTCATATAATTTAAATACTATTTTTGAAATAGTTTAAATGAGCTAGAAATGGCCATATAGCCACTATTTGAATCTAGCCCATGATCATATACAGTACCCATATCCTATTTTTACATAATCAATTAGAGTATTTGAAAAGTGAATTATGAGAGTTGGAATCAACTCAAAAGCATTTATGGTTGATTTTTAATAATTGTTTGAAGTTTGAAAAGTTACTGCTTTGTTATTTTTACTATTCAAATTCTACAACATATTTTGATTTGAATCTAGTGTGGTTGGATGGGGCCTTCCATGAGCTTTCTAAATATATAAAATTTATCAAAAATGACCGAGTAGATTTAAACTTATTAAAGATTTGGCAAAGCATCTGAGAGCAAAACACAGAAAATAATTAAAACGAAATTTGAATGAAAACTGAGGGCGGGAAGGAAGTGGGCCGGCCCAGCTGCTGCCCGGGCCGTGCATGCATGGCGCATGCACGTGGCCGACGCGCGGGACGCGCAGATCGTCCGATGACGATCCGACGGCGCTGGGCCGTCGTCTTCCTCGCGATTCTGCAACCTTGCGGGGGCTGTAGCTTTCGCCTCGGAGCTCGGATTGAGGCGGGGTTGGGTGCGTTGGAAAGCTATTTCCAAGGGCTACAACTTTGATGTAGGGCTCGAGGGCTATGGTGACAAAAATCTGGGCGGCTTTTGGTGGTGACCGCCGGCTAGTTTTTGCACCGATGAGCGGCAAAGAGAGGAGAGGAGCGGTGCTAGGAGGGAGGGGAGGATGCTGTGGGATGGTGTGGTGCTGTCCCAAGCGAGGAGGGGGGTTTATATAGGCTCCAGGGGAGGGAGGCGTGCCATGGCCGGCATGATGGCCATGTCGCCGGGCGCGTGGCTACAGGGTGTTCTGGGCCGAACGGTCATGTCTAGGAGGTAGCTGGGTCCTTGGTGAGGTGACGTGAGAAAGGAGAGGGCAGGGGAAAGTCTCAGTCGATGGGGATGGGCGTGTACTTTGATGTGCCCAAGTTGGTGTCCTTGCACATGGATGGCATGGTAGGGCTGATGTTGGGCTTGGGAAAGGTACTGGCGTGCGTGATGGAGTGTGGGAATGCTTGCTGACAAGGTGAGGCTGGCCAGAGAGGGGTGGAGAGATTGAGTGCATGCGTGTGTCCTTCATGGCCGGCATGGGGTTTTTGTGATCATGCCATTGCTTTAATCGACCAAACCAGTACATGGCTTGATGCAGGGGAGGTACAGGAGCAGCAATGATCAAAGGGAGAAAGGGGTTTAGGCAAGAATCCAGAGGATAATAGCATGTATTGCAATTTCCAGATTGTGTCTACAAGGTGTTTGAGGAAATGGCCGCATGAAACTTTTGGTCGAATTTTGGATTTATTTTTGGTGGAGCTCAATCATATAATTAAAGAGAAAGAATGGTGGTGGTGGTGGTCAATTTGGTGAAGATTGGTGAGATTTCAAATTTGGGGTTATCTTCTCATTAATTCAAAGTCTCCACTTGGCACCTCTTTGCTGGTCAACCTGGTCAACATCAGTGCTGGTGGTCAACATAAAAGTTGTTCACTTTGACATGGTCTTGGATGAAATGGCAATGGTTGGTCAAGGTTGGTTGAAGAAAAGTCAAAACCAGAGGGGTAAAGTGGTGAAGATTTTAAAAAGTGCACATATGACCATTATCATATGGGTGAAGGTTTTGAGATTTGCTTTGGTTTGATTTTGGTTTCTTTGATGCAATTGTGTTTGTTTATCATATATAAGAGTTTTACAAACAATAGATCAAGCAATGGTGGCCTTGGTTGAAGATTTGCAAATTTGGCTAAGTGTATGTGAGTGAAATTGGGATTTTCTCACTATTTAATTTATCTTCATTTGATTTGACTTTTGTTGACTCTAATGTGATTCTTATTAGTTTAGAAACATTTTCAAACCATTGAATCTATTTCAAAAGGTCTTGTTCAAAGATTTGCAAAAATGGCCATAACCCATAAGAGGTGACATGTCAATTTTTATTATTTTTGTAAATTGTTCCCCTTGCTTTACTTGGGCATGGGTTAGGGTTAATTTAGGGTTATATTAGGTTTGGAGAAGGTTTCACATCATTTGGTCAAGGTTTAAAGTCATAGGGCAAAATTTGGTGAAATGGCTATGTGCCACATATGCCTCTATGCATATGTTGCATTTGAATTTTAATTTGACTTGGCTTGACCCAAATGAGGTTGTGGAGTGTTGAAATGGTATATAGGAGTGATCCAACCATTCACAACAAGTCCTAGGGTCAAGCTTCTCAAATTCACAAATTTGCTATTTTACTCACATATGCCTCTATGGCATTTTTAGTTTCTTTTTATTTTCTTTGAAAACCACTTGAATTAGGTTTGGCAAGTACTAGGTAAGGTGTGTGAAGCTTTTCAAAACCTCTAAGCAAAGTGGAAAGGTCTAGGGCAAAGATTTATAAAAATAGCCATAGGCACATATGCCTTTTTCTTATTTAATTCCCTTTTATTTTATTTTAGCTAGGATGGTGAAAAGAGGGGTGAGGTTTAGGGTTTAAGATTATTTCAAAACTACTATTACAAGCAAACATGACAATAGCACAAGAATTAAGCAAGATCACTATGTATCATACTTAATTTAATAAAAGTTTTTGTTGGTTCCAAAATTTGGAACTAGGGAAATTCATTTGTTTTGTTTTGAAATTTTTGGGATGTTACAAACCCTTCCCCTTAAACAAATCTCGTCCCGAGATTTTAAGAAAAGTTAGGTTCCTAAAAGAGATTGAGCAGGTTATTAACAGGAAGACATACTTGGCATGGTCTGTGGTGCTTCCTGAGCTTCAGTGGCAGTCATGTGGTAGAGGCGGCCGTTGTGGTTGTTCTGGTTCCTTCTACCTGCGAAGCGGCGCTGTTGCTGGGCAGGTGCAGCGGTGTTGGCGGCAATTTTGGCAAGCTTCTTGGGGCACTCATTGGAGTAGTGACCCACAACTCCACATTCATAGCAGTTGATGGTGGACTTGTCCTTGGGGTTGACGGGAACAGTGTTGCTTCCAGTCGTTGGGGCAGTATTGGGGTTGTTGTTGTTGCCATTGGGGTGGTTGTTGTTGGTGGTGCGGTTGCCGTTGTTATTGTGGTTGTTGGTGTTGTTGTTGTTGTTGTTGTTGTTGTTGTTGTTGTTGTTGTTGTTGTTGTTGTTGTTGTTGCGGTTGTTGTTGTTGCTTGGGCGGTATGTCTGAGCAGGGGGCTTGTTGTATCTTGAGGCAAATCCTCCAGTTGAGTTGTTGCCGTGCTTCTGGGCGTTGTTAGGCCCATTCTGATTCATCATCCTACGCTTGCGGTTCTCGTTGGCCTGATGCAGCTTTCCTTCCATCTGTAGTCCACGAGGGCTTCGAGGTCGTGAACGGAATGTTCACTAACACGGTTTGCATCTCGTCATGCAGTCCGTTCAGAAATCTTTCCTTCCTCTTCTCGTTGGTGTCGGTCTCATCCGGGCGAGTGAGTCGCGGTATTCCACCACGGTCATTCTTCCTTGCTTGAGTTCACGGAACTCGTCTCTCATTTTCTTGATTAAACCTTGGGGCACGTGATACTTGCTAAACTTCAGCTTGAAGTCTTCCCAGGTCATCATTTGTCCCGCATTCATTGCGCGGGCACTTGTCCACCAGGCTCTAGCAGGTCCTGACAGGTAGTGGGTGGCGAACAGTACTTTTCTGCGGCTTCAACTCCCGCAACTTCTAGGTTGTTCTCCATTGTCTGGAGCCAGTCATCAGCATCTAGGGGCTCTTCGGTCTTGCTAAACATCGGAGGGTTGGTGTTCTGAAAATTCTTCAGCTTCGATCCAGGGTGATCGTGGTTTCCATGGCCTTGATTGTTCTGAGCTAGCTGCTGCAGCTATGTTGGCTTGGCGTTCAGCTCTCTCGGCTTCGCGGTCTTCCATCATCATCTGGAGCATCTGCATCATGGCGTCTTGGTTGGTGCTGCGGGTTGGTGGGGCCATCTGAACATTGATGTAGATGATAAGATAAGAGGGAAATTTCTATGGTTTGTTTGGATTTAAAGTTCAAAAAGTTTCAAAACTTGAGTAGTGTTGAGGGGGTACAACCAACAACACTTTTTCATTCATACCAAACATCATATTTTACAAAGCTAACACACCGTTGGTTTTAAGAACCATTCATCGCTCTACGATACAAGGGAATCCTGATACAAACTCACACCTACTCAAGTGACTTAGTAGTACTACTCTTCATTCGTCATGGTGTGGTTTCTTCTTCTTCACGGGTAATGTGCTTGGCGAGAGGCGAGGGCGTTGTCCAAATCCCTGCGGGTTTTGTACATCCTGAAGTCCTGGTGTGCTACATAGGGGTTTATCTCCGGGTGCGGGGGCATGGTCATCGATCTTCCCGTGGAGTCATGTCTTGGGTAGTAGATGAAGCGAGTGTTCTTGATCTTGTTCTCATTTTGTCCGCACAGACGGAAAATTGCTTCTTGCATAGCTCTGACTAGTCCTTCCTTCCAAGTGTTGCCCGTTACAGAAAACCAGATGGTTTCCCATACCGGGGCTCCAAGCTTTCTTCGTAGATCAGTAGAAACTTCCCACCGAGGTGGTTCTCCGGAGTGTTTGTTGCGGGGTATTCCGAAGAACTCGGGATACGGGTGTCCTAGATATTCCACTAGTTGCTTCAAATCCTTTTCGAACCTTAGGTCTCCTCCGTGACCAAGCTGATAGAACTCCCATTGGTACTCCATCTGTGAGCAATGAGGATGAGTAAGCTAATGACGTGATCAAGTGTGCAAAATTTTATGTCGAATTACAAAGAAAAGTAGAGCATGGATTTAGTATTTTGAAAAGATCTCAGGATAAGGGTGAGAATAAGTTTTCAGAAATATTTACTTCATTTGTTTTGAAACTAAGTTTTTCGGACGTCCATTCTAACTAGGGTCTCCTAAGGTCAAACAATGGCTCTGATACCAACTTGTCAACACCCAGATTTTTAAGTCCAGATGCCTATTATGTCGTACATCGCAATCCCAGGAATATTGTTGTTGCGAGACATAATAGTTGAATATCATAGAGTCATCATTTATTACAACACATAAGCGTCTTACAAAGATGGATCACATGATCCAATATTACAATAATAGTTGATCTATTGATCAACGAACATCACAAATAGCGGAAGCGAAGTAGTAACGGACTATCTAGTCCACAGGCCAACGCTTGACGTCAGGAGCGGTCCTAGTTGTCGTAGACGTTCTGCTGTCCATCTTCCTCGTACTGCTGTTCACCTTCATAGTCTGGCCATTTGAATAGCCAGGGACAAAGCCATGAGTACTTTTAAAGTACTCGCAAACTAATACTAGTGTAAGCATTATCAAATGTGGTAAGGGGATACTAAGCTCTAGGTTTATTTGCATAAAGCCAAGTTTATTTCATAAACATTTAGTAAAGATGCTTGAATCGCTAGACTAACTCAAGTGGGAACATTAGTGTCATTCCCACAACTCTGTTGTTATTCAAGTCAAAGTCACCATTTCAAATTCAAATCACAAGTCACCCTTCACATGTCACATTTTTGAAAAGTTCTGATGACGGAACAGTATGGCCTTTCCAATCGTCCGTAACCGTGGACACGGCTATTCGAATAGTTCTACACTCTGCAGAGGTTGCACACTTGTGCCACAACATTTGATTACATCCGTCAGGGATAACCCTGAATAATCGTAACTCAGTACGCGGATCATCAATCATAACCTTTCACTTACATACCCTAGTATAGGCACCTCTCCCCATGAGCTTGGCCTCCCAGTGAAGACATACAGTCAGCCTGGGCATAGGGCTTGGGCCGGACATTCACCTCATTTCACGTCATTACTCATCATTTCTTTTGTTGTAGAGGCAGCTTTCGGCATAACCCCGATGACGCTTGTTTAGAGGGAACCCATACTAAGACACATAAACTTCCAGTTAAGCCCTACCCATAATCAGGTATTGTGGGGGTACTTGTAAATTGGAATGGTATCGCATCCGAACCCAACCATCAGTTTTTGAAAAGTTCACCATGTCATTCACCAGTCACATTCACCTTCAAAATCTTTCAATAGAATGACTCATCATTCCAAGGTTTTCAAAGTCATTTCATCTCATAAGTTCCCATCTAGAGTAGTCAATTTTATTTGTTAGCACTAGCAACTAATCATGAGGGGTGCTATCTAGCTTTCATTGCTCTAGGCTAAATTTGATGATCTTGTTCTACTCTAGACCAAGTGAATCATGAATCAAAAGTAAACTTTGATAAACCAAAAGCACTCAAGCTTGTAAAGTAAAACTTGGGATGGGCTCATTAAGCATAAAGTAAAAAGTGGTGGTGCCTTGCTCTTGTAGAGCTTTGCACTTAGCAAGAATATTAGCTTGCCTTGAGTGGTGTACTGATCAAAGTGGTCTTCCTCTTCCTGGAAGTAGACCTCCTCCTCCTCGGTGTACTCCTCGGTACTAGCGTCTAAATACGAGTATAATACACACAATTACCACACAAGCCTAAGTACTAGACTAAGCATACACATAAATCACTCCTACTAAGCTATCAAGCAACATTCTTATTAGGTGAGTTGATTTAATTTTATTCTTTTAAGAAAAATAATTTTCTCTCATTATAAATATTAATTAGAGTTTCTATTTATTTCTTGAGAGAAAATAATTTCCTCTCATTGAATATTATTAAGATTTAATTTCCTCAATTAATGTCATATGACCTAGGTTGACCAAAGTCAACCTCTTCATAAGTATCAATTGGGAAGTGATTTAAATGAGGTACACTACCTCATGCCTTTTTAATACTCATGATTAATGATTTAATATCATCAACTAATTTAATATGAGTTTAAAGTTGACCATAGTCTCTACCCCATATTACTTAGTTGAGACAAGATTTAAATGAGACCAAAACATCTCATATGATTTAATAGGTAGTTTTGAACAATTTAAATACTACCATGAAAATGATTTAATATTTTCAAATATGAACATATGGGTCATTAATACATGTGTCATCAACTCTCATTGAATCACTTGGAGTAATGATTTAAATGAGATGCTATACCTCATATAATTTAAATACTATTTTTGAAATAGTTTAAATGAGCTAGAAATGGCCATATAGCCACTATTTGAATCTAGCCCATGATCATATACAGTACCCATATCCTATTTTTACATAATCAATTAGAGTATTTGAAAAGTGAATTATGAGAGTTGGAATCAACTCAAAAGCATTTATGGTTGATTTTTAATAATTGTTTGAAGTTTGAAAAGTTACTGCTTTGTTATTTTTACTATTCAAATTCTACAACATATTTTGATTTGAATCTAGTGTGGTTGGATGGGGCCTTCCATGAGCTTTCTAAATATATAAAATTTATCAAAAATGACCGAGTAGATTTAAACTTATTAAAGATTTGGCAAAGCATCTGAGAGCAAAACACAGAAAATAATTAAAACGAAATTTGAATGAAAACTGAGGGCGGGAAGGAAGTGGGCCGGCCCAGCTGCTGCCCGGGCCGTGCATGCATGGCGCATGCACGTGGCCGACGCGCGGGACGCGCAGATCGTCCGATGACGATCCGACGGCGCTGGGCCGTCGTCTTCCTCGCGATTCTGCAACCTTGCGGGGGCTGTAGCTTTCGCCTCGGAGCTCGGATTGAGGCGGGGTTGGGTGCGTTGGAAAGCTATTTCCAAGGGCTACAACTTTGATGTAGGGCTCGAGGGCTATGGTGACAAAAATCTGGGCGGCTTTTGGTGGTGACCGCCGGCTAGTTTTTGCACCGATGAGCGGCAAAGAGAGGAGAGGAGCGGTGCTAGGAGGGAGGGGAGGATGCTGTGGGATGGTGTGGTGCTGTCCCAAGCGAGGAGGGGGGTTTATATAGGCTCCAGGGGAGGGAGGCGTGCCATGGCCGGCATGATGGCCATGTCGCCGGGCGCGTGGCTACAGGGTGTTCTGGGCCGAACGGTCATGTCTAGGAGGTAGCTGGGTCCTTGGTGAGGTGACGTGAGAAAGGAGAGGGCAGGGGAAAGTCTCAGTCGATGGGGATGGGCGTGTACTTTGATGTGCCCAAGTTGGTGTCCTTGCACATGGATGGCATGGTAGGGCTGATGTTGGGCTTGGGAAAGGTACTGGCGTGCGTGATGGAGTGTGGGAATGCTTGCTGACAAGGTGAGGCTGGCCAGAGAGGGGTGGAGAGATTGAGTGCATGCGTGTGTCCTTCATGGCCGGCATGGGGTTTTTGTGATCATGCCATTGCTTTAATCGACCAAACCAGTACATGGCTTGATGCAGGGGAGGTACAGGAGCAGCAATGATCAAAGGGAGAAAGGGGTTTAGGCAAGAATCCAGAGGATAATAGCATGTATTGCAATTTCCAGATTGTGTCTACAAGGTGTTTGAGGAAATGGCCGCATGAAACTTTTGGTCGAATTTTGGATTTATTTTTGGTGGAGCTCAATCATATAATTAAAGAGAAAGAATGGTGGTGGTGGTGGTCAATTTGGTGAAGATTGGTGAGATTTCAAATTTGGGGTTATCTTCTCATTAATTCAAAGTCTCCACTTGGCACCTCTTTGCTGGTCAACCTGGTCAACATCAGTGCTGGTGGTCAACATAAAAGTTGTTCACTTTGACATGGTCTTGGATGAAATGGCAATGGTTGGTCAAGGTTGGTTGAAGAAAAGTCAAAACCAGAGGGGTAAAGTGGTGAAGATTTTAAAAAGTGCACATATGACCATTATCATATGGGTGAAGGTTTTGAGATTTGCTTTGGTTTGATTTTGGTTTCTTTGATGCAATTGTGTTTGTTTATCATATATAAGAGTTTTACAAACAATAGATCAAGCAATGGTGGCCTTGGTTGAAGATTTGCAAATTTGGCTAAGTGTATGTGAGTGAAATTGGGATTTTCTCACTATTTAATTTATCTTCATTTGATTTGACTTTTGTTGACTCTAATGTGATTCTTATTAGTTTAGAAACATTTTCAAACCATTGAATCTATTTCAAAAGGTCTTGTTCAAAGATTTGCAAAAATGGCCATAACCCATAAGAGGTGACATGTCAATTTTTATTATTTTTGTAAATTGTTCCCCTTGCTTTACTTGGGCATGGGTTAGGGTTAATTTAGGGTTATATTAGGTTTGGAGAAGGTTTCACATCATTTGGTCAAGGTTTAAAGTCATAGGGCAAAATTTGGTGAAATGGCTATGTGCCACATATGCCTCTATGCATATGTTGCATTTGAATTTTAATTTGACTTGGCTTGACCCAAATGAGGTTGTGGAGTGTTGAAATGGTATATAGGAGTGATCCAACCATTCACAACAAGTCCTAGGGTCAAGCTTCTCAAATTCACAAATTTGCTATTTTACTCACATATGCCTCTATGGCATTTTTAGTTTCTTTTTATTTTCTTTGAAAACCACTTGAATTAGGTTTGGCAAGTACTAGGTAAGGTGTGTGAAGCTTTTCAAAACCTCTAAGCAAAGTGGAAAGGTCTAGGGCAAAGATTTATAAAAATAGCCATAGGCACATATGCCTTTTTCTTATTTAATTCCCTTTTATTTTATTTTAGCTAGGATGGTGAAAAGAGGGGTGAGGTTTAGGGTTTAAGATTATTTCAAAACTACTATTACAAGCAAACATGACAATAGCACAAGAATTAAGCAAGATCACTATGTATCATACTTAATTTAATAAAAGTTTTTGTTGGTTCCAAAATTTGGAACTAGGGAAATTCATTTGTTTTGTTTTGAAATTTTTGGGATGTTACAGCTGCCCTCCTTGGCGGCGGTGGTGGCGCCCATCCACTTGACTGATGGTGGGCAGGGGAGGCGTATCCCGGCGGCTCCTCACGGGAGGAGGTGGGAGGTCGACTCGGGGCACGGGCGCGCGGCTCTTCGCCGCCGAGGATCTCGGCGGAGGCGTTGAGGAGGAGGGTGTGGCGCCCATGGAGGTGCCCTAACTGCGAGGTCCGGTGGAGGCTGCGGCCGATTTGGTAATTGTGGGGTTAGGCGGTGCTCGCTGGATTCCCTTGTTCCTCTCTGCCTTCGGCTTTGGAGACGACCCGGTGTGGGGACTGCTAGTCTTGCGAATAATGGCGGCGGTCTGAGATTTCTTCTCGCGCCAAGATGCAGATCTGCCGGTGCTGTCCTCATCGATCCGGCGGATGTGTCGTGTTCGGAAGGCTCCGCCGGTGCTCCATTCGGTGAATCAAGCACGGAGGTTGCCGGATCGGGTGGAATTCTGTCGAGCGCACCCATGTTTTTTCTCTGCCGTTTGGTTACAGAGGAGCGCTTCGAAGCTCTGCTGGCGGTTATTATCATGGAGCACGTTTTCGTTTCGTGGTGCTGGCGGAGAATGACATGGAAGCCGAGATCTGTGGTCTTGCAATGTTGACTCGAGTCTGGGTGGCGAGGAGGAATTGGCTTCGTGATCGGTGTCTTTGGAGCAATGACATACGAGTGGGGGCGACTGCACATGAGAAGTTCAAAGTCTTACCTTTCAGGGTAAAAATTCAAGGTCCGACCTTAATTGGTTGTGCCTGGCAATGTCCTTGTTGAAGGCATTGCTTTGAGAGTGAGGATTTTCTTCAGGGTGAAAACCTAAGGTCTATGATCGGGTGACGAGTGGGGCGTCGCTTTTGAAAATTTGAACCGGTGCTATCATGGTGGTGTTAGTGATGTTGTTTAAAGGATTTGATCACTGTAGCGGGGCTTTTCTTTTGGTAATTTTTCTTTCTTTTTTGGCTGTGTGCATCCATAATATCTCTAAGGAAGTGCGTTGTTGCAGAGGCTGGGTGTAATTGGTATCTCTGCGATATTAATATATACTCTTTGTCGAAAAAGGTCGCCAACAATCGGCATCGATCGGCGGCGATGACGCATGACCACGGCGGCCACCACGACCACGGTGGCCATCACCGCCACCACCACCACCACCATCACGGCGGCGGCCATCACCACCATGTCCACCATCACCACCATCACGATGACGACTACCAGCAGCCGGCCAGGGCGCCGATCCCGATCTCCTACCTGCTGACGACATCGACGGTCGGGGCGCCGCTGCTAGAGCACAGGTCGGACAGCTCCGCGGCCTAATCCGGATCCATCCCGGTACATAATTTCCATGCAGCCATCTCGCTAATATCGACATCGAAAGATCAACTAATTTCGATTGCTCTTGTTGTTTCCTGCTGCCTGTGCATGCAGGGTCTAGTCTGCGTGATAGTGATCGTGGTTGTGGTTGTTGAATATATAAGAAAATTATCATATGAACTAATCCGAACTAATACTTGATAAATCATGACTACATAAACAACAGATGAACTAATTATGCAAACCAACAGTGTAGACGTAAAGATAGCATCTAGATAAGATAGACCTATCACATCTACTCTAAACAACAGTACTAGAAACTCTAGTAAGATCTGAAACGAGGAGGACAAAAACGCGTACCGTCCAGCGTTGGCGGCAGCAGCAGCAGCGATCTTGGCGGCATCCTAGTTATCGCCCATCTTGAGGTTGCCGAAGAGGTTGTCGATGTCCGGGAAGAAGTCGTCGTTCGGGAACTCGTCGTCGGACGACGTCGTGTTGCCAGTAGTCACGCATAAGCGCTCCCCAAAAACCTGATTGCCCCTCACCCGTACAGGTCTACAAGAGTGTAATATCCCAGGTTTAGAGGCTACAAAAAGAGACGATAGAGATGTGTGCATTGCATTCATGCATAGAAAATCCGGGGAATTTTCGCGCTTTCAAATAAAACTTGTCACAGTAACTGAAGTTTCATTTGACTTGCTGGAATTGAAGTAGATCATCAAGTCAAGCGTTATAAACTTCACCGTGATCTTTGCTAAAACCTTGTTTTGGGTAGAGATGATTTGATCTATGGGTTAGATCAAATGGGATTAGCTTTACAATAACAACATTTTAAGTGAGGATCAAATACCAAATCATATAAAGGATCATAACATGGTATTCCTTACAACAACACATTCTTTAAGAATCAAACCCTAACTTAATAACACTTAAAAGTTAGCAACTACCTTTGTGTGTAATTTAATTCACTTCTAAATAAGGTAAACCACAGGGTCTAAAGTGCATAAAAGCCACACATTCTTATTTAAATCATAACTTATTAAATATATGGAATATCATAAAACTAAATTCGTTTACATTACAAATTATAGTTCAAACTATTTTAATAAAACTAACTATGAGTTTTTTAAACTCATATGATCATGCCTTGGTGAAATCAAACACCAACTATCCAAAATTGAAAAATAACCTTCAACCTTGACCTTTTGAACAATATTATAATATAAATACAATCAAATATGATATAGTGCCTCATCCATAATAATAAAACCATCCACAAGATATTTACTAACAAATGCCACTTGGCTATCCAAAAATAAATCATATGAGAGGATAATGATCATGCCACATAGGATGAAAATATCTACATGACTTGCATTCCAAGCTATGCCACCTCATGCTCAAAGGATTGCTATGGATGAGGGCATGACAACCAAGCACCTTACTCATCAAACCAAAACAAGAGTCACCCACCTATGTGTCATGATACTAGAGCTTGCCCAAGCCTATAAATAAAGCCACACCCCTCACCCATTTGATCATCTAGTACCATGCTACAAGGAAACCAAAACCTTGAGACCTTCCATACATTAGCTAGGATCAAGATGAAGAAGCTAGGAGGTGGAGGCATACCACAAGATGCAGGTTTATCAGATTTCCTGAAGAACAAGCTACAGAAGATAGCAAGGTAGAATTCCTAGGCAGACCATATATTTACAAGATCATATCATCATATTTTGAGTAGAGCCCTAGGATGTGTCAAGGTATTGAGAAGTGAGAGATGTGATAATCCTATTATTCTTTCTAGCCTTTTTGCATCACTTGGGTGATCACAACTAAAACCATTGTCACATCCCAAAAATTTGGAATGTGAAAATAAAATAAAGCGATTGTTTATTTGTTTGTCATAGTTGAAATTTTACAAGGAATTAAAACTTTTATTGAAAAGATATTTCCAAAAATTAGATTTGTCATGCACCTTGGTTTTCAAAAGATTTGCCAACAATACTCTATTTTTTCGGAGGTTTTGAAACTCATAAGATCATTATTTTTGAGAAAAGATTTAAACTTAAAAAAAGGCACCATAGCCACATAGACATGTAGGTCAAATTTTGATTTTATAAATTTTATTTTTTTATCCCAAATTTAGTCTTATATTAAAGTATGTTTCATGACGAATCCAACGGTACCATTCTTTTTTCCTTTTTCCGATTGTTTTTGTTCCTCCAAAAATGTAGTTTCGAGTTCTGAAAAAAAAAACGCAGCCAAACCGATCGGCCCAGCTCGTGCGACCCAACCACCCGCGGCCCACTACCTTGGCCAGCTCGCCCCGGCCCAGCCACACGGCAGCGCGCACGAGCGCCAGTCCCGCGCGCGTAGCTGCCTCGCTCGCACCGTCCCCAGCTGCCACCGCCCGCGCGTGAATTTCGCTCCCGTGAATCCGTGATCATCACCTGCGCGTCATGCCTACGCTGCTGGTTCTCTGAACCTGGACAGCCCCAATTCCCTATATAAACCCCTGCCCAGGAGTCCCCAGGCAGCACCGACGCCTACTGCTCTTTCTCTATCCCTGCTCACACGCCGCGCTGCTGGCATCTTTCTCTCTGCCGCGCAGCACACGCAGTAGCCCGACGCACGCCCGCAGCTCCATCGTTCACGTCCTCAGCGTTCTGCCGTGGTAAATCCCTTTCGTCCCTTCACCTAAGTCTGATTCTGTAGTGTTAGGTTCAGAGTAGATGAATGATGATCCATTTTAGAACGGTTAGATCTGAATCCAAGTGTGCTGGCTAGCTGTACATCCGATCGATCCGATCGAATTCGGATCTAGCTCATGAGCAACTTTGAAATTCTGTAACTTTAAATCTAGATCTCCTTTTTGAATACTTGTTCTTGCGTTAAGTTTATAAAATTATTCTCTACAACTTTTGTGTAGGAAGTTTTTCCATCCGAGCAACTTGTTCGGACAACTTTTCGAACACCATTAGAACTTAACCGCGAACTGTAAAATCCATATCTTTAGTTCTACCCGTTGGTTTTCGACAAACTTTATACCATTGGAATCAGTAAAATGCGTAGATCATTTGAGATTTTGCATGTCGGATTTACACACTTTGTTTTCGCGGTATTTTTTATGGTCCGCAATATCGTTCTTCGACTATGAAAATCTTTTAGACACATTCACCTTGTTCCATGATCACATCTCTCCATAACATATTATCCTAGTCCATATTATTGAAATAACAATTGAGTTATTTGAGTAAGTGTGACATGCCCTATTTTAGACTTTTTACCTTTCTCTAGTGAGATGGAGATACTCCACCTCATATGACATGTGTTGAACCTTTGTTATCCATTATGATTCGCGAACCAAATCCTAACACCTATCGTGCCTAACCATCAATCTCAATTAGACCGTTGACCTAAATGAAACTATTCAAATTTCAAATGAGTTATTTGAGTAATTCAATATTCAATATATCATTAGTTCATACCCAATACTATGTGTGATATGTGTGCTACTTTGATAAGTGTTTTCACACTATGTCAAGTTGCATTTTGAATTGCACTTGCGATGCTTGTGAGAATTTCTAAACACAAGCATCATTATAATTATCCATCCTTGTGTAGCAAACAACCCTTAACCACATGCCCTTGTCAACCTTTTCCCTCTAAGCAATTGACTTGGATAATCTTTTCTTTCTAAATATTTGACTTAGTAAAATTGATCTATACCTGTTACCACCCGATTTTGGCCAAATCAGGAATCGGGCCGTAAGTGAAGATGGGCTTGAAGGACGTACACGTGGAGCATCTTCGAAGCGGCCTTGCGCTGAGAGTTTGGGCTAAGTTGCCCATGTATCTGTAAATTAGTAGATTGTGTTGTGTTTAGATTTAAGAGATAGAGTCTGGCCCGTGCACGGTTAGGTGCACGCCTCAATTAGAAAGTCCCTTGGACTATAAATATGTATCTAGGGTTATCGAAAAGGAGGACAATCATCGTTCAACCAACACAAAATACGGCGCATCGCCACCCCTTCTCTTCGAGGGTTTCTCCCGGGTAAGCACCATGCTGCCTAGATCGCATCTAGCGATCTAGGCGTAAATTATTCGTTATCCTTGTACTGCTCGTGCTGAAGCCTTGTTGATGGCGAGCGGTACTACTTATCCTTAGGTGTTTAGGGGCTCGCATTGGTGCTTTCACGTGCATACCTGCGTGGCAATGCCGTCCCTGGACACCTAGCTGCCCTTACGTCTATCTAGACGTAAGGGCAGCATCTTGCTTGATCATGCTTAGTAGATCCGATCCGTTATAGTTGCTCCTTGCATCTGCAAGGATTAGTTTAATATCTGCATAGTTAGGCCTTATGCTGGGGTCGGACGATCCGGTAGTGCGTTAGGCGTTGTTTACCGTCCCTGCGAGGGATGTTCCGGGAATCAACGTATGTTGGTTTTTAGGCCTCTCGTAGGGGTGGTTTGCATCACCTCTCGTAGCTGCTAGGCCCGATCGCACGTAGGACGTTCCGATTATGCGGTGAAAACCCTAAACTGTCGTGGATCGCTTTAGCTGTTGATCAAGCAGGATCCCCATGCCATTGCTAATCCATCAAGGACCATGGGGCGATCGGCTCTTTGAGCCGATCCACAGGGAAACCTGAGAGCCGATAAGGCTCGTATTTAATGTGCACGTGTCTACCATGCAGGAACAATCGAAGCACTAACACCTTCCTGACCAGGTCTAGGTCAGGTGGCACGCCCTAGCAACCGCCAGGACGCGCGCCAGAAGATTTGCGGGACGACGCGAGGTGCCAGGGATCCACTAAGCTGTAGGATAACGTAGCATAGAAAACAAAAATTTTCCTACGGCGAACATGCAATCCAAGCCAAGATGCAATCTAGAAGACGGTAGCAACGAGGGGATTGTCGAGACTCACCCTTGAAGAGATTCCAAAGCCTACAAGAGGAGGCTCTTGTTGCTGCGGTAGACGTTCACTTGCCGCTTGCAAAAGCGCGTAGAAGATCTTGATCACGATCGGTTCCGGCGCCACGAACGGGCAGCACCTCCGTACTCGGTCACACGTTCGGTTGTTGATGAAGACGACGTCCACCTCCCCGTTCCAGCGGGCAGCGGAAGTAGTAGCTCCTCTTGAATCCGACAGCACGACGGCGTGGTGTCGGTGGCGGTGTAGAAGTCCGGCGGAGCTTCGCTAAGCTATGCGGGCAATATGAAGTGGAGGAGCAAAGCTAGGGTTTGGGAGGGGGTGGCCGGCCACTCTATGGGGGGCGGCCAGCTTGTGGTCTTGGGGTGGCCGGCCCCCTCCCTTGGCCCCTCATTATATAGGTGGATCCCAAGTGTTGGTGTCCAAGTCTTCGAATAAGACCCGAAACCAAAACCTTCCATATGGTGGGAAACTTTCCCTCCCACTAGAGGTGGGAATTCCACCTTCCATGGGGGGGGTGGCCGGCCCCTAAGGGGGAGTCCACTTGGGACTCCTCCCCCACTAGGGTTGGCCGGCCATGGAGGTGGAGTCCCATGTGGACTCCACCTTCCTTGGTGGTTTCTTCCGGACTTTTCTAGAACCTTCTAGAACCTTCCATAGAACCTTCCGCATCATTTTATTCACATAAAATGACATCCTATATATGAATCTTATTCTCCGGACCATTCCGGAACTCCTCGTGATGTCCGGGATCCCATCCGGGACTCCGAACAAATATTCCAACTTCATTCCTTATTCAAGTACTACCATTTCAACATCCAACTTTAAGTGTGTCACCCTACGGTTCGTGAACTATGCGGACATGGTTGAGTACTCACTCCGACCAATAACCAATAGCGGGATCTGGAGATCCATAATGGCTCCCACATATTCAACGATGACTTTAGTGATCGAATGAACCATTCACATACGATACCAATTCCCTTTGTCACGCGATATTTTACTTGTCCGAGGTTTGATCATCGGTATCACACTATACCTTGTTCAACCTCGTCTCCTGACAAGTACTCTTTACTCGTACCGTGGTATGTGGTCTCTTATGAACTTATTCATATGCTTGCAAGACATTAGACGACATTCCACCGAGAGGGCCCAGAGTATATCTATCCGTCATCGGGATGGACAAATCCCACTATTGATCCATATGCCTCAACTCATACTTTCCGGATACTTAATCCCACCTTTATAACCACCCATTTACGCAGTGGCGTTTGATGTAATCAAAGTACCTTTCCGGTATAAGTGATTTACATGATCTCATGGTCATAAGGACTAGGTAACTATGTATCGAAAGCTTATAGCAAATAACTTAATGACGTGATCTTATGCTACGCTTAATTGGGTGTGTCCATTACATCATTCATACAATGATATAACCTTGTTATTAATAACATCCAATGTTCATGATTATGAAACTAATCATCTATTAATCAACAAGCTAGTTAAGAGGCTTACTAGGGACTCTTTGTTGTTTACATATCACACATGTATCAATGTTTCGGTTAATACAATTATAGCATGGTATATAAACATTTATCATAAACATAAAGATATATAATAACCACTTTTATTATTGCCTCTTGGGCATATCTCCAACAGTCTCCCACTTGCACTAGAGTCAATAATCTAGATTACATTGTAATATACCTAACACCCATGGCATTCTGGTGTTGGTCATGCTTTGCCCTAGGGAGAGCTTTAGTCAACGGATCTGCTACATTCAGATCAGTGTGTACTTTGCAAATCTTTACTTCTCCATCTTCGATGTACTCGCGAATCGAGTGGTAACGCAGCTTGATATGCTTCAGCCTCTTGTGTGACCTTGGCTCTTGTGCATTGGCGATGGCACCCATGTTATCACAGTAGATGACAAATGGGTCCAATGCACTAGGAACCACACCGAGCTCTACAATGAACCTCTTCATCCATACCGCTTCTGATGAAGCCTCTGAAGCCGCTATGTACTCCGATTCTGTTGAGGATTTCGCCACCGTGCACTGCTTCGAGCAGCTTACTGCAGCACCATTCAATATAAACACGTACCCAGATTGTGACTTAGAGTCATCAGGATCAGTGTTCCAACTTGCATCGGTGTAACTTGTTACAACGAGCTCTTGGTCACCTCCATAACAAAGAAACATATCCTTAGTTCTTTTCAAGTACTTCAGGATATTCTTGACCGCTGTCCAGTGTTCCATTCCTGGATCACTTTGATATCTGCTAGTTAAACTAACAGCATGTGCTATATCCGGTCTTGTACATAGCATGGCATACATGATAGAGCCTACTGCCGAGGCATAGGGGATCTGACTCATCCTTTCTCTTTCTTCTGCCGTAGCCGGTCCTTGAGTCTTACTCAAGACCTTGCCTGGTAACATAGGTAAGAATCCTTTCTTACTTTCGTCCATTCTAAACTTCTTTAGAATCTTGTCCAGGTATGTACTCTGTGATAGCCCTATTAGACGTCTTGATCTATCTCTATAAATCTTGATGCCTAATATGTATGATGCTTCACCAAGGTCTTTCATTGAAAAACTATTATTCAAATAACCCTTTACACTGCTTAATAGTTCTATATCATTCCCAATCAATAATATGTCATCTACATATAATATCAGGAATGCTACAGAGCTCCCACTCACTTTCTTGTAAATACAGGCCTCTCCATGACACTGTATAAACCCGAAGTCTTTGATCACCTTATCAAAACGTCGGTTCCAACTTCTCGATGCTTGCTTCAGTCCATAGATTGAACGCTGAAGTTTGCATACTTTGTCAGCATTTTTAGGATCGACAAAACCTTTGGGTTGTACCATATACAACTCTTCCTCAATGTCTCCATTAAGGAACGCCGTTTTGACATCCATCTGCCAAATCTCATAATCGAAAAATGCAGCTATTGCTAACAAAATCCTCACAGATTTTAGCTTCGCTACGGGTGAGAAAGTCTCATCGTAGTCAACACCTTGAATTTGTCGGAAACCCTTTGCGACAAGTCGAGCTTTATAGACAGTAATATTACCATCAGCATCTGTTTTTCTTTTGAAGATCCATTTATTCTCGACAGCCTTGCGGCTATCAGGTAAGTCTACCAAAGTCCATACTTTGTTATCATACATGGATCCCATTTCGGATTTCATGGCTTCTTGCCATTTGTTGGAATCTGGGCTCATCATCGCTTCTTCATACGTCGCAGGGTCTTCATCATTGTTATCCACAATCATGACATTTAGACAAGGATCATACCAATCTGGAGTGGCACGATCCCTTGTCGATCTGCGAGGTTCAGTAGCTGTCTCATTTGAAGTTTCATGATCTTTATCATTAGCTTCCTCTGTTGTCGGTGTAGGTGGTACAGGAACATTTTCCGGTACTGCGCTACTCTGATCAACGAGTAGAGATTCTTCAATCTCATCGAGTTCTACTTTTCTTCCAGTCACTTCTTTAGTGAGAAATTCTTTCTCAAGAAAGGTTCCGTTCTTAGCAACAAAGATCTTGCCTTCGGATCTGTGATAGAAAGTGTACCCTATAGTTTCCTTAGGGTATCCTATGAAGACGCATTTCTCCGCTTTGGGTTCTAGCTTGTCCGGTTGTAACTTTTTTACATAGGCTTCGCAACCCCAAACTTTTAGGAACGACAGCTTAGGTTTCTTATTAAACCATAATTCATACGGCGTCGTTTCAACGGATTTTGATGGTGCTCTATTTAAAGTGAATGCGGCTGTCTCTAATGCATAACTCCAAAATGATAACGGCAAATCGGTAAGAGACATCATAGAACGAACCATATCTAAGAGAGTTCGATTACGACGTTCGGACACACCGTTTCGTTGTGGTGTTCCCGGCGGTGTCAATTGTGAAAGTATTCCGCATTTCTTTAAATGCATGCTAAACTCATAACTCAGATATTCACCTCCGCGATCAGATCGTAGAAATTTAATCTTCTTGTTACGTTGATTTTCTACTTCACTTTGGAATTCCTTAAACTTCTCGAAAGTTTCGGATTTATGTTTCATTAAATAGATATACCCATATCTACTCAAATCATCTGTGAAGGTTAGAACATAACGATAACCACCGCGCGATGCTACACTCATTGGTCCACACACATCTGTATGTATGATTTCCAATAAGTCAGTAGCTCGCTCCATCATACCCGAGAATGGAGTCTTAGTCATTTTTCCCATCAGACATGCTTCGCATCTATCAAGTGACTCAAAGTCAAGTGATTCAAGTAATCCATCAGTATGGAGTTTCTTCATGCGTTTCACTCCAATATGACCAAGACGACAGTGCCACATATAAGTAGAATTATCATTCAATTTAATTCGCTTAGCATCAATGTTATGTATGTGTGTATCACTACTATCGAGATCTAACAGAAATAAGCCATTCTTTTCAGGTGCTCGACCATAAAAGATATTATTCATAAAGATAGAACAACCATTATTCTCAGACTTGAATGAATAACCGTCTTGCATTAAACAAGATCCAGATATAATGTTCATGCTCAACGCGGGTACATAATAACAATTATTTAGGCTTAAAACTAATCCCGAAGGTAGATGTAGAGGAAGTGTCCCGACTGCGATCACATTGACCTTGGATCCGTTTCCAACGCGCATCGTCACTTCATCTTTCAGCAGTTGTCGTTTATTCTTTAGTTCCTGTTTCGAGTTACAAATATGAGCAACCGAACCAGTATCAAATACCCAGGTACTAGAACGAGAACCAGTGAAATGAACATCTATAACATGTATATCAGATATACCTTCTTTCTTCTTCTTGACAAGGCCGCTCTTCAGATCCGCCAAATACTTGGAGCAATTACGCTTCCAGTGTCCCTTCTCTTTGCAGTAATAGCAATCAGCATCAGGCTTAGGGCCGTTCTTAGGTTTCATAGGAGGTGTGGCAGCTTTCTTGCCACCCTTCTTGAATTTTCCCTTAGACTTGCCCTGTTTCTTGAAACTGGTGGTCTTGTTGACCATCAACACTTGGTGCTCTTTCTTAATCTCAATCTCAGCAGCTTTTAACATGCCAAAGAGTTCAGGAAACTCCTTGTTCATGTTCTGCATATTGTAATTCATCACAAAGTTCTTGTAACTTGGTGGCAGTGATTGAAGGACACGATTAATCCCCAGTCTGTTAGGAATCACTATTCCCAAGTCACTGAGTTTCTTCGCATGCCCGGTCATAACGAGCATGTGCTCACTAATGGAGCTGCCTTCTTCCATCATACAGCTGAAAAAGTGTTTCGATGCTTCATAGCATTCCACGGCCGCATGAGTTTCAAAAATAGTCTTCAACTCTTTCATCAACTCATGAGGATCGTGGTGCTCAAAACGTTTTTGAAGATCGGATTCCAGACTGCATAAGATGGCACACTGAACTTGAGAGTACCGAGTTTTCCGAGTTGCGTAAACATTCTTTACTTCATCGGTTTCAGTTTCTGCTGGAGGGTCACCTAGCGGTGCATCAAGCACATATTGCAGATTTCCGCCATTGAGGAAGATCCTCACATGACGGAACCAGTCGGTGAAGTTGCTACCGTTGCTCTTAAGTTTTTCTTTCTCTAGGAACTGGTTAAAATTGATTGGGGACGCCATATCTACAACATATTTGCAATAGTTTAGACTAAGTTTATGACAAATTGAGTTCAAATTTTAATTCAACATAATTAAAAATCTAGGTGAACTCCCACTCAAAACAATATCCCTCGCATTGTCTTAGTGATCACACAAACCAAATACCGCACCTAAACCCGATCATCACGAGAAAAGGTGTGATTTCAATGGCGAACACTCAAAGTGTTCATCATATCAATCATATGATTCATGCTCTACCTTTCGGTATCACGTGTTCCGAGACCATGTCTGTACATGCTAGGCTCGTCAAGGCCACCTTAGTATCCGCATGTGCAAAACTGTCTTGCACCCGTTGTATGTACTTATTGAATCTATCACACCCGATCATCACGAGATGCTTCGAAACGACAAGACTTGATAACGGTGCTACTAAGGATGAACACTTTATTATCTTGAGATTTTAGTGAGAGGGATCATCTTATAATGCTACCGTCGCGATCTAAGCAAAATAAGATGCATAAAAGGATTAACATCACATGCAGTTCATATGTGATATGATATGGCCCTTTTGTCTTTGCGCCTTTGATCTTGATCTCCAAAGCGTGGACATGATCTCCATCATCAATGGGCATGATCTCCATCATCGTCGGCGAAGCACCAAGGTCAATGGCGCCGTCTTCATGATCGTCCTCCATGTAGCAACTATTACAACTACTTTGAAATACTACTCAACATGAAATTTAAAGACAACCATAAGGCTCCTGCCGGTTGCCACAATACAATAATGATCATCTCATACATATTCATCATCACATTATGGCCATATCACATCACCAAACCCTGCAAAAACAAGTTAGACGTTCTCTAATTTGGTTTGCATATTTTACGTGGTTTAGGGTTTTCGAGCAAGATCCAATCTACCTACGAACATGAACCACAACGGTGATACTAGTGTTGTCAATAGAAGAGTAAATTGAATCTTCACTATAGTAGGAGAGACAGACACCCGCAAAGCCACTTATGCAATACAAGTTGCATGTCAAGCGTGGAGCAAATCTCATGAACGCGGTCATGTAAAGTTAGCCCGAGCCGCTTCATCCCACTATGCCACAAAGATGCAAAGTACTCAACTAAAGATAACAAGAGCATCAACGCCCACAAACCATTGTGTTCTACTCGTGCAACCATCTATGCATAGACACGGCTCTGATACCACTGTAGGATAACGTAGCATAGAAAACAAAAATTTTCCTACGGCGAACACGCAATCCAAGCCAAGATGCAATCTAGAAGACGGTAGCAACGAGGGGATTGTCGAGACTCACCCTTGAAGAGATTCCAAAGCCTACAAGAGGAGGCTCTTGTTGCTGCGGTAGACGTTCACTTGCCGCTTGCAAAAGCGCGTAGAAGATCTTGATCACGATCGGTTCCGGCGCCACGAACGGGCAGCACCTCCGTACTCGGTCACACGTTCGGTTGTTGATGAAGACGACGTCCACCTCCCCGTTCCAGCGGGCAGCGGAAGTAGTAGCTCCTCTTGAATCCGACAGCACGACGGCGTGGTGTCGGTGGCGGTGTAGAAGTCCGGCGGAGCTTCGCTAAGCTATGCGGGCAATATGAAGTGGAGGAGCAAAGCTAGGGTTTGGGAGGGGGTGGCCGGCCACTCTATGGGGCGGCCAGCTTGTGGTCTTGGGGTGGCCGGCCCCCTCCCTTGGCCCCTCATTATATAGGTGGATCCCAAGTGTTGGTGTCCAAGTCTTCGAATAAGACCCGAAACCAAAACCTTCCATATGGTGGGAAACTTTCCCTCCCACTAGAGGTGGGAATTCCACCTTCCATGGGGGGGGTGGCCGGCCCCCTAAGGGGGAGTCCACTTGGGACTCCTCCCCCACTAGGGTTGGCCGGCCATGGAGGTGGAGTCCCATGTGGACTCCACCTTCCTTGGTGGTTTCTTCCGGACTTTTCTAGAACCTTCTAGAACCTTCCATAGAACCTTCCGCATCATTTTATTCACATAAAATGACATCCTATATATGAATCTTATTCTCCGGACCATTCCGGAACTCCTCGTGATGTCCGGGATCCCATCCGGGACTCCGAACAAATATTCCAACTTCATTCCTTATTCAAGTACTACCATTTCAACATCCAACTTTAAGTGTGTCACCCTACGGTTCGTGAACTATGCGGACATGGTTGAGTACTCACTCCGACCAATAACCAATAGCGGGATCTGGAGATCCATAATGGCTCCCACATATTCAACGATGACTTTAGTGATCGAATGAACCATTCACATACGATACCAATTCCCTTTGTCACGCGATATTTTACTTGTCCGAGGTTTGATCATCGGTATCACACTATACCTTGTTCAACCTCGTCTCTGACAAGTACTCTTTACTCGTACCGTGGTATGTGGTCTCTTATGAACTTATTCATATGCTTGCAAGACATTAGACGACATTCCACCGAGAGGGCCCAGAGTATATCTATCCGTCATCGGGATGGACAAATCCCACTATTGATCCATATGCCTCAACTCATACTTTCCGGATACTTAATCCCACCTTTATAACCACCCATTTACGCAGTGGCGTTTGATGTAATCAAAGTACCTTTCCGGTATAAGTGATTTACATGATCTCATGGTCATAAGGACTAGGTAACTATGTATCGAAAGCTTATAGCAAATAACTTAATGACGTGATCTTATGCTACGCTTAATTGGGTGTGTCCATTACATCATTCATACAATGATATAACCTTGTTATTAATAACATCCAATGTTCATGATTATGAAACTAATCATCTATTAATCAACAAGCTAGTTAAGAGGCTTACTAGGGACTCTTTGTTGTTTACATATCACACATGTATCAATGTTTCGTTAATACAATTATAGCATGGTATATAAACATTTATCATAAACATAAAGATATATAATAACCACTTTTATTATTGCCTCTTGGGCATATCTCCACTAAGCGGCCCTGGGAGCTTCCCGGCTCTTCGTGTTGCTTAACCAAAGCCCGTCGGGGGGTTTTGGAGGGTAACACATTCTGGCACGCCCGGTGGGACATCTTCGCAACATCCACGTCAACATCACGTCAACATCGGCATCCGAGATGGCAGAGGAACAGATCACGTACGAGGAACTCCCTCCGGATCACAAGAAAAAGTACGACGAGTTGAAAGCCATCTGTGAAGCCGAACTCATCGGCTCCTTTGAGAAGACCCGTTCGCACGGTATCAGATTCAAAGGATTCACGCCACAAGGCGTCCTTGAAGGGGTGGATCTGTCCCTCCCTTCACAGGAACGTACCCAAGCCCTGCGACAGGAGATCAACTATGTGGTGGCCCATTCACTGCATCGGCACTCTGAGAGCCTGGTGAACACTTTGGAGCGCGTTGCGCTCCGTGTGGTGCAAGAGATCATGGAGCGTCGTTACTCCCCTTCAGGACCTGTTCTAGGGACTCACCAGGGAGAGATGCAACTCCACACCAGGCCGCCTCTGCCGTACGCAACGGCGGCTCCACAGCAACAAGGCTCACCGGCATACGTCGTCTACAAAGTTGGGGGCGACCCGGGCGACTATCAATTCTTACATGACCCGCCCAAGGAAATCCCACACGGATACGTGTGCACGTTTGTGCCGGACTGCAACAACTGGACGCAGGCGATCCAGGCTCCACCAGGAGGGATTGCCGGAGCAGGAGCAATTGTTCCGGCAGGAAGAACAACTGCAGCAGCGGGGAGTTTAGGAGCAGAAGCTGAGAAACAAGCGTGGCTAGCCAAGTACGCCACTGCACCAGTCCATGAAAGCTCAGCTGCTACTACCTCCACCGCAGATCAGATCAGCGCAGTCCTGAGAGATCAATTCGGCATCTTGCCGAAGAAGAAGATAATCGGCTATTCCAAGCCGTACCCCAATGAGTTCGACCTAATCCCACTACCACCTAAGTACCGGCTTCCGGACTTCAACAAATTCAGTGGGTCAGAAGGGTCGAGCTCCATCGAGCACGTGAGCCGATACCTGGCCCAGCTGGGCATGGCTTCGGCATCGGATCAGTTACGGGTGAGGTGCTTCTCGCAATCCCTCACCGGTCCAGCTTTTGGGTGGTACACCTCTTTGCAGCCAAATTCAGTGCAATCATGGAAGCAGCTGGAGGAACTGTTCCACACCCAATACCATTCAGAGACTACTGAAGCTGGTATTGCCGAACTAGCACAGGTTCGGCAAAAGCGAGGAGAGACAGTGGCTGAGTACATTCAGCGTTTCAGAAGTCAAGAACCGATGCTATTCGGTTCATATAACTGAGAAAGAGCAGTCGAGCTGGCGTGGCAGGCCTGGCAGCGTCGTTCAAGGATCTGACGTTCCAAGTTGAGTACAACTCGTTGACGCACCTGGTCAATAGACTGACCTTATATGAGCAGCGCCATCCAGAACTGTACCAAGACAAGTTCAAGCGCGCGATCAGCCTGGTCAATGCCGATGAAGATGAAGATTCCGCGGAAGATCAGGAAGTTGCGGTAGCCGAGTGGACTCGGACGCCAGTACCTGTGTCCTGCCAATGGGTGAATCCACCAGGGCCTCCAAGAGGGTTGGACTTTGACGTGACCAAAACCGAACAGATCTTCGATCTGCTAGAGAAACAGTTGAAGCTACCCGAAGGCCACAAGATCCCTACGGCACAAGAGATGAACAAGAGGCCATACTGCAAGTGGCATCATACGTTCACGCACACCACCAACGACTGCAAAGTACTGCGCGCACAAATTCAGATGGCGATAGAATCAGGCCGATTAACTTTCGGACAGTTTGCCATGAAGGTAGACATGCGTCCGTTTCCGGACGTCAACATGGTGGACCTAAGCCACTCCATAAGAGAACCAGGGTTCTCTTTCGATGTCAATATGGCAGGGTTCGTGATTCGCCATGGCGCGGACAAAGCAGAGAGCAGCCACTCTCGTGGCAAGGATAAAGAGGAGGCCGTTCCACGCGACCGGCCCCAAGATGATGACAGACGGTACCTAACCGAGGAGGAGGTGAGAAGCATACGGTATCAGCGCCCATTATCCGTGCATCTCCTCAACAAATATGAGCAGCAGTACGACCGACGTCGGCGCTACGACGAAGACGATGAAAGATATCGTCGGTCTGATGCGGAGAACAGGAGGTATCGTCAGAACGGCGGCAACAACGACGGGTACGAACGTCGCGCCGGTGGGAGGTCAAGGGAGCAAGACAACGTGGACAAGCACTGGAACTGTCCCTTCTTCAAACATTGCTGGGACTCAGGAATGAGCCGATTGCCAACAATCGAGAACTGCCCAGAATGCACACAGCAAAGGAGAAGGACGAACGAAGTTTCAGTGTTCGAGCGTCTAGGACCTCTCCCACATCAGAGTAAACGAGCTGAGTCATCTCAAGAAGAAGACTTTGAGGAGTCGGATGGAGAAGAAGATAGGTATCACCGACCAAGGTGGTGCCCTGATGGACTCAGCCATTCTCAGAAGCGTAAGGTGCAACGGCTGCGAAACTTGGAAGAAGCCGAGGCACAGTACCTACACATTGAGAAGAGCACGGCCCGATCTGGCCGCAAAATCCAGCAAACGTTGGAGACAAAGGCGCGCGCCAAAGAAAGTATGGCGCCCAAGCCGATGCACAGCATCGGCTGATGCCGATGCAGAGGCATCGGCTGATACAAACATGATATCCGTGACCCGGACGGAGTAGCAGTCCAAGACATTGGACATACGTGGCAAGGCCGATCCCTGAGATCGGCCCTCAAAAAATGAAAAGCAAAGGATCTTATCTCCAGCGTACCACGTAGCTACAATGGAAATCCAAGAAGTTGCAAATCATCGTCAAAGCCTTGCAACGGAAAAGGAGGCCGATTCCCGCAATCGGCCAAAATTATCCTCAACATACCTTGTCTGTGTTCAGCATTGATCCAACAGATGCCTGAAGAGCCGATGCCATCAATTACTTGACAGAATCGGCTCGGGGGGCACATAGATGGATGAGATACGAGGATACGGAGCTGGGAACGAATGTCAAATTTCCAGCAGAGCAGCTCAAGTATGGGGGCCGATACATAAACAAATCGGCCACAAAAAATCGAAAATATAGAAATTTTTGAGCAAAGCCGATGCGTAGACATCGACTTAAGGATTAAAAGCCGATGCACGGCCATCGACTCAAGGGACACGACTGTTACAAGCAGAAGCCTAATGGAGCAGTCACCGTAGCCTAATGGAAGGAGTCCCTTAGTGGAATTGTTGTTGGCTCCGTTAGCAAACCTCCAAGTCCAGCAGTGCTAGCAGGGGCGGCAGACGATCAACCGCTGGAGCAGCACAAACATGCAGGTCAGGGTAAGAAGAGCCCGACGAAGGAGCATGTCTCCGCTAACACCAGGGGGCAGTCGATGACGAAGCAATCGGCTGAAGCATTTGTTGCCTAAGGTTTGGCTATGACTTGGTCGGCGTTACTGTCAAAGGTTATTGGGACCAAAGTAGGGGAGCCTCAGGAAGCGTCCTCGCCAGGAGCTGCATTAACCTGCCAAAGATGATGAGCCAATCTGATCAGCAAGGCGCAGGACTTGAGCGGAAAAAGCTCGGAGGGCAGTTTGCCCTGAAGGATCCTTTGCTAAAGGAAGCCGATTTTTTCGGATTCAGCCGGCTCTGCATCACAACTTGTCTGAGGAATGGTGTTGATGTCGCAGAAATATCAGTTTCCGCATACGAGTCAATTGAGCGACAAGCCTAGAGCTCTATCGAGGACACCTGCCCAAAACCCAAATTACCAGCCTGCTAGGTTGGTGGGTAAGAGTCATGACCCGTTTGAGGCCTCTCATGGTGCAAAGTCGATGCACAGCCATCGACTCTAGTACAGGTGCTCAAAATTGCCTCGTTGCCAGTTTGGCAGTGCTGCCAGGAGAGGGTTGGTATCCGAGACAGCCTGTTGCTCATTGAGCTATGGGTGATCATCTAAAGTATCGGCCAGCAATGGAAGAAAGGTGATCGGCTGGCTGGCCCTGTGTGATGTCACTTTCAGACGTGATCAAGCCCGGGATTGTTTGTCTAAATTACGGGTTCTTGTCACTGTTTTCACCTCGGCTGAGGCTCGGGGGGCAACTGGCCTCGTGGATGCTCTGTTCTTTGGAAGCCGATTGGAGATTCATCGGCTGGTCCCGCAGATATTGACTTATTGAGCATGGACCAAGTTCACGATCGCTCCGATGTCAGAAAGATGAAGAGTGAGTCATGGGGGATCGATGCGTGGAGATCGGCTCATTAAACGTTGGTTGAGTTGACAATCGGCTAAATTAGCATAAAAAAGAATCGGTAAAATCAAATTGGAGAAATTCTTCATTGATAAACCAGATTTCTTACAAGGGAAGAGCCGATTGTTCAAAGGGAGAACAAAAGGGTCTGTTGACCAATTTACTACTGCTAGGCTTACACTAGTAAGTCCTAGCCTACGGGCCGTCACTACCCTCGTCATCATCGGAGCCCCCATTGGCGCTGCTGCCGACGGGCTCCTCGTCGCTGCTCCCATAGCCCTCTGCGGGAGCTTCATCCCCTTCTTCATCATCGCTGTCGTCGTCGTCCCACCACATGCGGAGGCGTTTCGCTGGCGGGTAACCTTCGAGGGAGTCGTCGTCTTCTTCCTCCTCTTCTTCCTCCTCGTCGGAGGAAAAGCTCCCCTCCCAGGGGAAGAGGTCGTCCTCGCTTGTCGCCTCCAGCTCCCCGTCAATGAGGAACTGAAGATCTTCTTCCCCGTCGGTGAGGGGTTCGTCATCTTCCGACTCGGTGGAGGAATCCCAGTCCCGCGCGTCCCAATGCTCTGGGGCGCGGGCCTCGTAGATGGCCATCAGATCGACCTCCTGCTCGAGCTCGCTGGAAGAGGAAGACTCGAGAGACAGGTCAGAGGAGACGGAGGAGGAGGATGAATCCATGGGGGCTAAGGAGGGTTTTTCGGTTTGCCGATGACTACTGTGATGCAGGGGGAGGAAGAGAAGAATTGTTCGGTGTGGCCGAATAAAAGGGGAATATATGGTTTAATGCCTAAGCAGTTCCCGAGGACGTGGTGCCAGAACCGTCAAGTCGTGCAGAGAAGGCGAGGAGGCAAGACGTCATCATGAAGAAAACTGCGACGGTTCTGCCATGACATGACCCTTCGAAGGAGGCAGATGGTTTTGCAATTATCATTATCAAAACCAGGGGGCATGTGTTACCACCCGATTTTGGCCAAATCAGGAATCGGGCCGTAAGTGAAGATGGGCTTGAAGGACATACACGTGGAGCATCTTCGAAGCGGCCTTGCGCTGAGAGTTTGGGCTAAGTTGCCCATGTATCTGTAAATTAGTAGATTGTGTTGTGTTTAGATTTAAGAGATAGAGTCCGGCCCGTGCACGGTTAGGTGCACGCCTCAATTAGAAAGTCCCTTGGACTATAAATATGTATCTAGGGTTATCAGAAAAGGAGGACAATCATCGTTCAACCAACACAAAATACGGCGCATCGCCACCCCTTCTCTTCGAGGGTTTCTCCCGGGTAAGCACCATGCTGCCTAGATCGCATCTAGCGATCTAGGCAGCGTAAGTTTATTCGTTATCCTTGTTGCTCGTGCTGAAGCCTTGTTGATGGCGAGCGGTACTACTTATCCTTAGGTGTTTAGGGGCTCGCATTGGTGCTTTCACGTGCATATCTGCGTGGCAATGCCGTCCCTGGACACCTAGCTGCCCTTACGTCTATCTAGACGTAAGGGCAGCATCTTGCTTGATCATGCTTAGTAGATCCGATCCGTTATAGTTGCTCCTTGCATCTGCAGGGATTAGTTTAATATCTGCATAGTTAGGCCTTATGCTGGGGTCGGACGATCCGGTAGTGCGTTAGGCGTTGTTTACCGTCCCTGCGAGGGATGTTCCGGGAATCAACGTATGTTGGTTTTTAGGCCTCTCGTAGGGGTGGTTTGCATCACCTCTCGTAGCTGCTAGGCCCGATCGCACGTAGGACGTTCCGATTATGCGGTGAAAACCCTAAACTGTCGTGGATCGCTTTAGCTTTGTCCTGATCAAGCAGGATCCCCATGCCATTGCTAATCCATCAAGGACCATGGGGCGATCGGCTCTTTGAGCCGATCCACAGGGAAACCTGAGAGCCGATAAGGCTCGTATTTAATGTGCACGTGTCTACCATGCAGGAACAATCGAAGCACTAACACCTTCCTGACCAGGTCTAGGTCAGGTGGCACGCCCTAGCAACCGCCAGGACGCGCGCCAGAAGATTTGCGGGACGACGCGAGGTGCCAGGGATCCACTAAGCGGCCCCGGCTCTTCGTGTTGCTTAACCAAAGCCCGTCGGGGGGTTTTGGAGGGTAACAATACCAAATGTATCTAGAGTGATATATTTCTTTTCCAAGTATTTGACCCATCCATTCCATCTCCCAAAGCCATACCTTGCAAGCCAAACCTCATGCCACACCTTAGTACCATAGAGCGTTTTCCAAATTGTTTGTCTTGATTGTATTATGTTGTTATGAATTGTGTGTTTATGTTGTGCCATCTTTCATCTTATAGTTCGTACGGAGAGCTACGTGTTTTGATTGAGAGAAAAGGGAACGATCTTCAACTACTAAAAGGCAAGTGACACACCCTCACAAATGTCCTAGATTTTATTCATGCACCGTAGTGATTTTTGTAGTAAGTCTAGGGATATGCTTTGCTTTTGTAATCCCAGTAGTTAGCTACTTCCACCTGACTATATTTTTGTCGCCATTGAATTTAGTTGATGCTTAGCTATGCTATGAAAATGTTTTAGTAGTGGTTATGGAAAAACAACTAAATTCAATGAACTACCTGGGTGGAATGTGGCTTGGATTGGGTTATGTTGAGTGGTTACTCTGGGGTCATGTCGTCGAACCTCTGAACCCCAGGTGTATCGCACTTGTGGACGGCCACCCAGGAACAAAGAGATAATAGACAACCTTGCTCATTAGCTTACCGTACAACCACATGCTATATGGGCTCTGGCTTGACGGAGTATGTTGTGAGAACCCGGATCCTACGTGACAGATGATGTAGGGGATTGTAGGTTGGTACGGGTCCGTAGAGAAAGGTCTGGGGGATTACTTCGGAAAAGTCTCGTCCTAGTCAACATCTGTCCATTTGAGCAAAATGTGCATCATGGAAGAAGAGCAGACTAGGTCATGTGGGTAAATTTGTACAACCTCTGCAGAGTGTAAATCTAAGTACTTAGCCGTGTCCCCGGTTACGGACAATTTGAGCGAACTGACAAGGCACATGTTCGAAAGTCTCCTCATCCCAACTTCTTAAATAAAACTTGATGGGTGAACAGGGAAATGACAATTGGTGTAAGTGACTATCGGCTAGTAGGTCCCGTGCCATGTCTATGGTCTGAGTCTACAGGGGTAGTTCGCCCAAACCAAGTTGATCATGGGTAGGAGGATTCACCGGGGATTTACCGGTGGTTTCCAGGTTCATTGATTTCTATCAATGGTACCGCTTAATTAGTATGAAAGAAAATGATTTGACGAATGATAGGAGAAAACTGGCTTTCACTACAAGAAAAGTTCTGATAGACAACGTCCCAAAATCGTCAACTAAGGGGCATTTTTCGTCGCCTATGGGCCTAACCCGACGATATGGGTTCCGTTGTCGAAACTGCGTCAGGCAAAGTCCAACGACGATTTTTTCGGTCCGTCGCGCTTGGGCGCCCTTCCGCCACGGAAAATCGGACCGTTGCGGAAGTGTTTTCGGGAGCCCGTTGACTGCTGACGTCATGCAAACCGACACGTGGCGACGCCGTTAACGCGTTAACGGCGTTAACCGGCTGAAACCCCGTGGTAGATGGTAGGCCCACACGAGGCCTGCCACGTCTTAAGCGGGTCGGGCCAGATGACATAGTTTGACCGGTCAACTATATAGCTGGGCTGGTCCATTAGTTAAGTGGGCCGGGCCTAACCTCTAAGGTGGACTGGTCAAAACTTAAATGGGCCGGCCCATTTAACATGTGGGGTCCACCTTACAGCAACGGGCCGGCCAAAAGCAAGTGGGCCGGGCCAAAAACACAGGTGGGTCCCACTTTCCTGTTAAAGGCCGGCCCATTTAGTGTGTGGGGTCCACCATAGCAAGTGGGCGGCCCAACAAGCTAGTGGGCCGGGCCAAAACACAGTGGGTCCCACTTTGTTAAAGGGTCGGCCCATTTAGTGGGGTCCACCATATAGCAAGTGGGCCGGCCCAACAAAATAGTGGGCCGGGCCAAAAACAGGTGGGTCCCACTTTCCTGTTAAAGGGCCGGCCCATTTAGTGTGTGGGGCCCACCATATAGCAAGTGGGCTGGCCCACCAAGATAGTGGGCCGGGCCAAAAACACAGGTGGGTCCCACATTCCTGTTAATGGGCCGGCCCATTTGGTATGTGGGGTCCACCATATAGAAAGTGGGCCGGCCCAACAAGATAGTGGGCCGGGCCCAAACAGTGGGTCCCACCTTCCTATTAAAGGCCGGCCCATTTGGTGTGTGGGGTCCACCATATAGAAAGTGGGCCGGCCCATTTGGTATGTGGGGTCCACCATATAGAAAGTGGGCCGGCCCAACAAGATAGTGGGCCGGGCCAAAAACACAGGTGGGTCCCACCTTCCTATTAAAGGGCCGGCCCATTTACTATGTGGGACCACCATAGAGCAAGTGGGCCGGCCCAATAAGCATGTGGAGCCCATTATCGTGTAACCGGGCCGGCCTACTAAAGAAGTGGGCCGGCCCAAAATGAAAGTGGGTCCCACACTACTGTAAGTGGGCCGGCCCAATCTGTTGTAGGGCCCTACTTGTTTGACTAGTCAACTTGCATTAAATTTCATGAGCCTAAAATCTGATTTCAATGATACACACAATTACATACACAAATAAAACAAATAGGAAAATTACAAGGCAATTAATGTGCCCAAATAAAAAAATTACATAGAATCATTGAGGACTTCTATTAGCATCATCAATAACACGTTGACATTTGGCAATCGCCTTGATTGAATCTTGTGTACTCTTTGTCAACATATCAGCTACAGATCTTAAAGCAGCAATACCATGTCTTTTATAAAGTACAGCCTTGAGATATTTACTGTCTGATGAAAGAAATGGTCTAGGTTGACGGCTATGAGAAGATGCATCAGAAGAAAGATCAGAACTTTTTGTGGGCCTCACTGGTAATGAAGATTGCTTCATCACAACTGCATTCTGATAATAATGCAAAAAGAGTTAAACGATGAACTATGCAAACATTTATTATGCAATGTAGATATAAGATAATAACAAGTTGCATAAATAAGACATGTATGGAACTTGTACTAAGCACAAACTTACATCATAATGTTGCACAGGGTCGCTACAGATCCTTTTTTGGCGACTATCTTCTAATGATGACTGCTTCATTAAAACTGCATTCTGGTAACATTGTAAACATAGTTACAACAATTAACTATTCAAACATGTATTACGCAATGTAGAGATCAGATAACAGCATGTAGCAGAAATAAGCACAAGATAAGATAAGATGCATGTACTAAGCACATACTGGCTCACTGCAGGTCCTTCTCTTGCGTGCACTAGTCGTGGTCAACATGCCTATCATTTTAGGTTCAGCCATCAAGTGAAATGCTAATCCTCCTGCTCCATTGTCCTTAATCTGTGTTTAGATATCACATTTAAGACCAAGTCAGCTGGTTTCAAATAACAAAAAACTTGAGCTGCCAAATGAATAAGCCAATAGTTACCAGATATCAGATTAAAACCAACTAGATGTTGCTTTGCATGAGATACGAATTTCAGACATTCAGATTTAGAGTAGGGTAATGCCAAGGTTTTACACATAAAGTAAACTGGCATTAAGAATGACCAAATGTCAGGTTCAAATCACCCTCGAAGTTTCTCCAAGACAAGCATATCAAATAGGCAGAAACATAGTAAAGCATGAATGGCATTGCTATGGCAGGGTTCCAAGTGTTAATCTCTTGCATAAGGAACAATGCATATAGGTTATAGATAATAACGGAAGTAAACTGCCAAAATTACCAACCACGAACTCAGATTCCAACCTTACCTAGCGTCCCCGCTGTTAATGTTGGATGTTCTAATAAGTGGTTCGCATGATCAATCCCAAGGAAAAATAACATTGACAAGTCAGTCTACGATAATACAAAGACCAGACATGCACGCAGCAATAACTATATAAGCTAAAGACGAGGTATAAGAGCAAGCAGATTGGAAATGCACATAGCATGATTATAAAAGCAGTGTGAGAATAGCAGACACGAGAAAACAGCTAGCGGTGAGCTAATGACGTGGTATAAGAACAAGCAGATTGGAAATGCCCATAGCACGACTATAAAAGCAGTGCGACAATAGCATGCAGTACAAAAACAGTTGGCAGCAAATGAATGGGTACAAGGCTATAAATATGTGGATGCACACAGGTGTCAGTAGAATGAACATGATGGTAGCGACCGGATAATGCTTTTGTACTGTACAACATTTAAACAAACTTCATGCGAAGCAACACATCAAGAAAGTTAACGGCATATGAGATCTGCAAATAACTACACAAAACATGGCTAAAGAAACACCGCGATCTAACGGGCCAGCGTACTAACCAAGCTGCGGCGGGGTGGACGGGGGCGGCAACTTGCATTCCAGCGGCGGCGAACGCGGGAGACGATGAATCGACCCTGTTTCAGTAGAAGCGGGCGTTAGTGAAGCAGATCTGGTTGGCTGGCAAGGTATTCGGTGAAGTTGATACAGCCGCTGCGGCGAGGTAGTCGGTGGCGAGGTCGGCGGTGAAGCAGATCCGTCGGTGGCGAGGTCGGCGGTGAAGCAGATCCGTCGGTGGCGAGGTCGGCGGTGAAGCAGATCCGTCGGTGACGAGGGCGGCGGGGGAGCGGATCAGGTGGGTGGACAGCCAACACGATCAAGGCTACGCTGTGGAGGAGTATGCCGGCGGCGAAGCAGATCTAGTACTGTAGAGAGTCAGAGCTTTGGCGTGTGAGAGTATTTTTGAGCTAATGGGGCGAATGGTTGGTGGGTGGGTGTGGGCCTGTGGGGAGGGTTCGGGATCTAGGCAAGATATTTCATTGTTACCGAATGAGCCCTCCATGGTCGGTGGGTTGTAGCTTCCGGACCAGGGTTAAAAGGGTAAAACTGGTCACGGGATTTTCGAATGGATGCGGCGGGATGATTTGGCGCGTGGCCGAAATTTTCAGTTTCAAGCTACGAGCAGAACGACAAAAATAATGTTCTTCCCCAGGGAGCTCTCATTTCTTCCTCTTCTCTTTCTCTCTCGAGTCTCTCCCACTCCCCCGGCTCCTCTCCCCCTTCTCTCCGGCGGCCTCGCCGGCCGGAGACGAGGCCGACTTCTCTCTGTATATTGTACACCCTCCGAACTAAATTAATTGATTCAACTTTCCTTAGACGTGTATGTATCTAGAGTAAAAACATGTGTGGATACATCCATATTTAGATAAGCAAAGTTGAGTCAGCTAATTTGGATCCGAGGGAGTTAGTGTTGTTGTAAGCTTAGATCCAGTGTTTCCCATGAGCAGAATGGCGCAATGGAGTCGGGGATCTCGTCATCGGCTTCAGATCTGGCCTATGGTGAATCTGGCGGATCTTGCCGGCCAAACCCCGATCTGGTGCCATCAATGTGATGGCGCTAACGGTGAGGCTTGCTTTGGTCAGTGCTTCAGATCTGGCCAATGGGGAAGTCAAGCTGCTAAAGTTCACAAGCTCGGGGCATACGACGGCGTCATCCGTCTTGCCCGTGCACATCTTGGACTTTCAGCGACCCTTCTCAGAGCCAATATGCCGTTGCTGAGGCCCTTCTTCTCCTTCGTCCTGGCGACTACCGGCGACACCGTCCCAAGTGGTGCGTCCCCGGCGACGGAGTTGCTGGAAAGGATGCGGAGCAGAGATCTGATGTGCGGTCGAGAAGGACTCGATTGATTTTCTTCTATATGTTTTGGGGTCCTTTTTGTAAAGTTGCAGGTTCTATTAGTTATTGTCTAGTACTTTTGGTCCTCTATGTAATTTTTTGGACTAGTTTCCATTGGCACTGATAAACTTGAATTTTGACAAGTTCACGAGGAAAAAAATTCCTTTGCACATATGGCCTATCATGTATAAACATTCTTGAGATTTAAACTATATGTAATGTGCCATGCATTAACCCTAAACCATATATATGTAACTAACCCTAGGTGATCAAACCCTACTTAATTAAAACAAATAACCCTAAACTATACGCATGCACTTTATGCGCAAAGGCGCGGGTGCCTCTAATAATGTGTGTGCGCACTCGATCGATGATCCCTAAACCTTATACAACCCTGAAACCCTAATCCCTAATCCCTAAACCCTAAACACCCTAAACACTAAACCCTAGACCCTAAACCCTAACCCTAACCCTAAACCCTAATTAAACCCTATATATAGGCCAACGACACTTAATTGTGCATCAAGCAGGCCAGGGGTGCCTCGCGGTCCTCTAATTAAATTAAATGTGCCATGCATTAACCCTAAACCATATATATGTAACTAACCATAGCTAATCAACCCTACTTAATGAAAACACATAACCCTAAACTATACTAGCTATAACCCGATCTAATAAAAACATGCTCTATATATAGCAGCTAGCTAGCAAACCGTAGATTAACACCAATTAATATATACATGGCCTATATCGATCATGTTGTATAACATATCCCTGAGATTCATTAATTAATTATATAATTATCGTGATAAATTAATTAACTTTAAGTTTGACAAGTTCTCTCGAATGAAAACACATTTGATTAAGTTGCCTCATAATATATATATATAATTAGTGTGCATGCATGGCCTACCATGCATTCGTGCATATATTTTAATGTATATTTGAACATATTCTTGGGGATTTCAATCTCTCTCTCTCGATCATCTATATATCGTTGGTGGCCAAAACACACACATATATATATATATATGCATGCAATTTATGCGTAAAGGCGCGGGTGCCTCTAATAATGTGTGTGCGCACTCGATCGATGATCCCTAAACCTTAAACAACCCTAAAACCCCTAAATCCCTAATCCCTAAACCCTAAACACCCTAAACACTAAACCCTAAACCCTAGACCCTAAACGTACCCTAACCCTAACCCTAACCCTAACCCTAAACCCTAGCTAATCCTAAACCCCAATTAAACCCTATGTATAGGCCAACGACACTTAATTGTGCATCGATCGAGCGGGTCATGGGTGCCTCGCGATCCTCTAATAAAATTAAATGTGCCATGCATTAACCATAAACCATATATATGTAACTAACCCTAGCTAATCAACCCTACTTAATTAAAACACATAACCCTAAACTATACTAGATATAACCCGATCTAATAAAAACATGCTCTATATATAGCAGCTAGCTAGCAAACCGTAGATTAACACCAATTAAAATATACATGGCCTATATCGATCATGTTGTATAACATATCCCTGAGAATCATTAATTAATTATATAATTATCGTGATAAATTAATTAACTTGAACTTTGACAAGTTCTCTCGAATGAAAACACATTTGATTAAGTTGCCTCATAATATATATAATTAGTGTGCATGCATGGCCTACAATGCATTCGTGCATATATTTTAATGTATATTTGAACATATTCTTGGGGATTTCAATCTCTCTCTCTCTCTCTCTCTCTCGATCATCTATATATCGTTGGTGGCCCAAAAAACACACATATATATGCATGCAATTTATGCGTAAAGGCGCGGGTGCCTCTAATAATGTGTGTGCGCACTCGATCGATGATCCCTAAACCTTAAACAACCCTAAAACCTTAAATCCCTAATCCCTAAACCCTAAACACCCTAAACACTAAACCCTAAACCCTAGACCCTAAACGTACCCTAACCCTAACCCTAACCCTAACCCTAAACCCTAGCTAATCCTAAACCCCAATTAAACCCTATGTATAGGCCAACGACACTTAATTGTGCATCGATCGAGCGGGTCATGGGTGCCTCGTGATCCTCTAATAAAATTAAATGTGCCGTGCATTAACCCTAAACCATATATATGTAACTAACCCTAGCTAATCAACCCTACTTAATTAAAACACATAACCCTAAACTATACTAGCTAGCTATAACCCGATCTAATAAAAACATGCTCTATATATAGCAGCTAGCTAGCAAACCGTAGATTAACACCAATTAAAATATACATGGCCTATATCGATCATGTTGTATAACATATCCCTGAGAATCATTAATTAATTATATAATTATCGTGATAAATTAATTAACTTGAACTTTGACAAGTTCTCTCGAATGAAAACACATTTGATTAAGTTGCCTCATAATATATATATAATTAGTGTGCATGCATGGCCTACAATGCATTCGTGCATATATTTTGAACATATTCTTGGGGATTTCAATCTCTCTCTCTCTCTCGATCATCTATATATCGTTGGTGGCCCAAAAAACACACATATATACGCATGCACTTGATGCGTAAAGGCGCGGGTGCCTCTAATAATGTGTGTGCGCACTCGATCGATGATCCCTAAACCTTAAACAACCCTAAAACCCTAATCCCTAATCCCCTAAACCCTAAACACCCTAAACACACTAAACCCTAGACCCTAAACACCCTAAACACTAAACCCTAAACCCTAGACCCTAAACACCGTAAACCCTAAACCCTAAACCCTAAACCCTAAACCCTAAACCCTAAACCCTAAAACCCTAAACCCTAAACCCTAAACCCTAAACCCTATAAACACCCTAAACACTAATTAAACCCTAAACCCTAGACCCTAAACACTAAACCCTAAACCCTAGACCCTAAACACCGTAAACACTAAACCCTAAACCCTAAACACCCTAAACACTAATTAAACCCTAAACCATAGACCCTAAACACTAGACCCTAAACCCTAGACCCTAAACACCCTAAACACTAAACCCTAGACCCTCTAAACACCGTAAACACTAAACCCTAAACCCTAGACCCTAGCTAAACACCCAAAACACTAAACCCTAAACCCAGCTAGCTAACCCTAAACCATAATTAAACCCTATATATATAGGCCAACGACACTTAATTGTGCATCAAGCAGGCCAGGGGTGCCTCGCGGTCCTCTAGTTAAATTAAATGTGACATGCATTAACCCTAAACGTACCCTAACCCTAACCCTAACCCTAACCCTAAACCCTAGCTAATCCTAAACCCCAATTAAACCCTATGTATAGGCCAACGACACTTAATTGTGCATCGATCGAGCGGGTCATGGGTGCCTCGCGATCCTCTAATAAAATTAAATGTGCCATGCATTAACCCTAAACCATATATATGTAACTAACCCTAGCTAATCAACCCTACTTAATTAAAACACATAACCCTAAACTATACTAGATATAACCCGATCTAATAAAAACATGCTCTATATATAGCAGCTAGCTAGCAAACCGTAGATTAACACCAATTAAAATATACATGGCCTATATCGATCATGTTGTATAACATATCCCTGAGAATCATTAATTAATTATATAATTATCGTGATAAATTAATTAACTTGAACTTTGACAAGTTCTCTCGAATGAAAACACATTTGATTAAGTTGCCTCATAATATATATATAATTAGTGTGCATGCATGGCCTACAATGCATTCGTGCATATATTTTAATGTATATTTGAACATATTCTTGGGGATTTCAATCTCTCTCTCTCTCTCTCGATCATCTATATATCGTTGGTGGCCCAAAAAACACACATATATATGCATGCAATTTATGCGTAAAGGCGCGGGTGCCTCTAATAATGTGTGTGCGCACTCGATCGATGATCCCTAAACCTTAAACAACCCTAAAACCTTAAATCCCTAATCCCTAAACCCTAAACACCCTAAACACTAAACCCTAAACCCTAGACCCTAAACGTACCCTAACCCTAACCCTAACCCTAAGCCTAAACCCTAGCTAATCCTAAACCCCAATTAAACCCTATGTATAGGCCAACGACACTTAATTGTGCATCGATCGAGCGGGTCATGGGTGCCTCGTGATCCTCTAATAAAATTAAATGTGCCATGCATTAACCCTAAACCATATATATGTAACTAACCCTAGCTAATCAACCCTACTTAATTAAAACACATAACCCTAAACTATACTAGCTAGCTATAACCCGATCTAATAAAAACATGCTCTATATATAGCAGCTAGCTAGCAAACCGTAGATTAACACCAATTAAAATATACATGGCCTATATCGATCATGTTGTATAACATATCCCTGAGAATCATTAATTAATTATATAATTATCGTGATAAATTAATTAACTTGAACTTTGACAAGTTCTCTCGAATGAAAACACATTTGATTAAGTTGCCTCATAATATATATATAATTAGTGTGCATATGCATGGCCTACAATGCATTCGTGCATATATTTTAATGTATATTTGAACATATTCTTGGGGATTTCAATCTCTCTCTCTCTCTCTCGATCATCTATATATCGTTGGTGGCCCAAAAAACACACATATATACGCATGCACTTGATGCGTAAAGGCGCGGTGCCTCTAATAATGTGTGTGCGCACTCGATCGATGATCCCTAAACCTTAAACAACCCTAAAACCCTAATCCCTAATCCCCTAAACCCTAAACACCCTAAACACACTAAACCCTAGACCCTAAACACCCTAAACACTAAACCCTAAACCCTAGACCCTAAACACCTAAACCCTAAACCCTAAACCCTAAACCCTAAACCCTAAACCCTAAACCCTAAACCCTAAAACCCTAAACCCTAAACCCTAAACCCTAAACCCTATAAACACCCTAAACACTAATTAAACCCTAAACCCTAGACCCTAAACACTAAACCCTAAACCCTAGACCCTAAACACCGTAAACACTAAACCCTAAACCCTAAACACCCTAAACACTAATTAAACCCTAAACCATAGACCCTAAACACTAGACCCTAAACCCTAGACCCTAAACACCCTAAACACTAAACCCTAGACCCTCTAAACACAGTAAACACTAAACCCTAAACCCTAGACCCTAGCTAAACACCCAAAACACTAAACCCTAAACCCAGCTAGCTAACCCTAAACCCTAATTAAACCCTATATATAGGCCAACGACACTTAATTGTGCATCAAGCAGGCCAGGGGTGCCTCGCGGTCCTCTAGTTAAATTAAATGTGACATGCATTAACCCTAAACCATATATATATAACTAACCCCTAGCTAATCAAACCCTAGTTAATTAAAACACATAACCCTAAACTATACTAGCTATAACCCGATCTAATAAAAACATGCTCTATATATAGCATGCAGCTAGCTAGCAAAAACGGTAGATTAAAACCAATTAATATATACATGGCCTATATATCGATCATATGTTGTATAACATCTCCCTGAGATTCATTAATTAATTATATAATTATCGATGATAAATTAATTAACTTGAATTTTGACAAGTTCTCTCGAATGAAAACACATTTGATTAAGTTTCCTCATAATATATATATAATTAGTGTGCATGCATGGCCTACCATGCATGCATTAATTCGTGCATATATTTTAATATATATTTGAACATATTCTTGGGGGATTTCAATCTCTCTCTCTCGATCATCTATATGTCGTTGGTGGCCAAAAAACACACACATATACGCATGCACTTTATGCGCAAAGGCGCGTGTGCCTCTAATAATGTGTGTGTGCGCACTCGATCGATGATCCCTAAACCTTAAACCCTAAATAAACCCTAATCCCTAATCCCTAAACCCTAAACACCATAAACATTAAACCCTAAACCCTAACCTCCTAACCCTAAACCCTAAACCCTAATTAAACCCTATATATAGGCCAATGACACTTAATTATGCATCAAGCAGGCCAGGGGTGCCTCGCGGTCCTCTAATTAAATTAAATGTGCCATGCATATATATGTGTTTAATTTGGGGATTTCAATCGCTCTCTCGTATGTAGCTCTCTCTCTCTCTCTCTCTCTCTCTCTCTCTCTCTCTCTCTCTCTCTCTCTCTCTCTCGTTGGTGGCCAACAACACACACATGCACTTTGTGCGCAAAGGCATGCGCCTCTAATAATGTGTGCGCAGTCGATCGATCTAGTTTTGATTAATCATAGCACACAAATAAAGAAGTTGTATTTGAATCCACACAACCTAATCTAAAACACATAACCCCTAACATGGCCTAATTAATTAACCCTTCTCGATCTCTACCTAATTAGTGGAAATTGCACAAAATCAAAAGGGGTCCCTCACTAATTATGCATATCTGCTAGATTGTGATAAACTTTTGCCACATATATATTTGGTGGATGGGTGCATCTTGGCATGTAAACAATTAGTGTTTGCAAATGGCGTTGTCAAAATTTATGTACAAATGATTTCTTTCCATCCAAAGTGCATAAAATGGGAGTTTTAATGAAGAAAGTACAAATAAAACAGCTCAACATGCTTCCACACCCCGATTTTCACACGAAGTAGAGCATATTTAAAGGATAATTCCAGAGTTTTACTATTTTTCAAGCAACTTTGCTAATTTTCCCCCACTCACATGACTTTATGTCGATTTAACGAAAATATGGCGAATTTAAACTACATGGGCGGGATAGTTTGAATTGTGCGCGCGGCAAAGGGAACCGCCTATTCCTCAACCTTGTGCACGGCAAATTACACACGCAACTCCATTAAACGCCACCTACCGACCTTAATTATCACCCCGGCGGCCCGGCCGCATGACCCCCCACCCACCCGTACACAACTTATCCCCGTCCGTGCGAAGAGCTTCCCCTCCCCGTCCCGTCCGTGCGAAGAAGAAGCTTCCCCTCCCCGTCGTTCTTCTCGAGACGCACCGGCGGTCAAGTTGATCCACGGTAGGGCTGCTATCTCTAGCTCAATCATGTATCGGGCAAGACAGCCTAACGATTTATATTTTCTTGATGCTGCTAAAAAAATTCGTCAGTATGCTCGAACTAATTGGCACTTTATAGTTTTCCGCTCGATTTGTCATCGATCAATTTGTTCATTTGCGTGGGCATATAGAGTCAGTTCTGCACTCGATCCGTTAATTTGCTGAAATGCCATGGCAGAGTTTTGTACACGATCTGTTTGCTAAAATGTCGATGGGCATTTTTTGTTTTGTACTCGACATGATTGCTGAAATGCATAATCATGTAGTATAGTTTTGTACTCGATGGATATACATTTCCTACTTCGCCTTAAATTAATCACCAACCACTGTATCTCATAATTAAACAGATGGACAGAACTTGGAAACTGCATGGACACTTATGTTCCCCTTCATATATAAATGGTGTTCAACCCTTTATGGGGTTTATTAGAGCTCATGATGGTCACAACCTGGACGTGTATTGCCCGCGCTGCACATGTATGAATGGTGAGAAGAGGCCTCACCCTGTAGTGGCAGATCATTTACACATTTTTGGGATGGACCGCACATATGTTAGGCGGGTTTAGCATGGTGAACCATATAATGATCCTTTAGCAGGAGAAGCAGATCTTGCTCACACTGTATGTGTGCTGGCATATGTAGTTAATTATTTATATTGATGCTGCCGCTGTTTCAATCAATAGTTTGCATTGCTGTGCAAGGTTCTGTACTCAAATTTAACTTGTTGCAGATGGATGGACGGGAAGGAGAGAAAAAGCGCTTGCTTCAGGAAACGGGTTTCAGCTCTGGGACATGTGCTGTGCCAGATGAGAAGGTAAATATGTAAAACGGCATTTGTTCAGGTTGCATCCCTTAGATGTTTGTCTAATCGGTTGATGTACTAATTGCAGAAGCATAGAGTTAAAGAGGTCTCTCAGTTTGATGGGAGATTTGAAGATGAATCTCAGTTTGATGCACCTGTGGATGGTACTGATGACGAGCCTTTCATAGACGAAGGTCCTGCACCTGAGATTATCCAGCCTACAGAAGGAGGCCGTGGACCGAGTACACAGCTTTGCGTTGAAGTGGATGCACGCCCGGAGATCATCACGGGCGTCCGGGTAGTCTCAAGACCACCCAGCCCTGATGCACCTGTGGATGGTACTGATGACGAGCCTCTCATAGACGAAGGTCCTGCACCTGAGATTATCCAGCCTACAGAAGGAGGCCGTGGACCGAGTACACAGCTTTGCGTTGAAGAGGATGCACACCCGGAGATCATCAGGGGCGTCCCGGTAGTCTCAGGACCACCCAGCCCTGATGCAAAATGTTGAGCTACTTTATGATTCGTACTCTTATGTTCTGGTGCTGTAGTATGTTATGATTTGTACGCCTTTGGCGCTAGATTAAGCATTCAGTGGATGATCGCGTTGCAAAATTCGACACCCACACAATCAGTTCATCGTACGAGTAGTAGCACAATTACTTCTACAGCGATTCCTGCCAGCGCATTAGTTGGTAGCATGAAACACTTTCAGGTACTCCCCTCTGATTCATATTAATTGACTCAATTCTGTCTAGATATGGATGTATCTAGATGCATTTGTTAACTAGACTAACAAACTTGAGTCAGTTAATATGAATCCGTGTAAACCGCCCAAGTCCTCGAGCAGCTAGTTTATTGACTCTGGACTCCAAGCCTCTCGCGGCAAGCCATCGACGAAGCTTTGACCAGATCTTGGCCCGCAATTTTTTTTGTGTGGCGAATAGCAAAGCTTTGACCAGTTCCTCTCGGGATACAGCACGCCGGTGAGCTTGCACGGTTGCCATGAGCACTTTCCGGCGGAACTTCCTCTTCAGCGCCCTCAAGCCGCTGCTGCGAGACAGCACGCAGTGCCTCGAGGTGGACGGAATTCTGGATCTCAGGGCGGGTGGTCCGCATCGTCCGGGAACGATCTCCAGCGGGTTAACGAGGACATGCATGGCGGCCAGGGGATTTGTTTTTTGTTTTTTTTTTGGTTTGAGCTTGGGATTTGGGGTTTTTTCGGATAGGGGAGGAGGAACCGAGGAAGAGGAAGGAACAGCCGCGTGCTTGGCGCGTGGCGGTGTGCTTGAATTTCGAATTTTTGTGAAATGTTTCATTTCCCCGCTACAATTCGGGGGTTTCTTGACGCGCCAATGCGTCCCGCCGGGCAGCTTCAAGTAAATTTGGGGTGCCACACTATGGGCCCTAGTTTCAGTGAGACATGTAATGACTAGTCACATCAGTAAGTTCACTGTGTAATAAAATATGTTACCCCTCCCCTTTATGTAGCACCCCTTCTCTCCCGATCGAGTGCCGATTGCCGACGGATGCAAGCCGCTAGCTCGATCCCCTCCTTTCGCCTCCACCGTCCAGGCATCCAGCTTGGAGGGGCAAGCTGCATCTAGCCCAAGCGGATTAGGTAGGACTAGTAATGTTCTCTCCTTTCTCGAGATCGGTTCTTTTTTCCTCTCCTCGATATCTTGCGCATCTCTTTCCTATTCTGGGCAAAGGGGTGTCTTTCTGGTCACCCTCGAGCTGGGAGTGATTGATGGGGGTGGGGGGCGGGGGCTACCTTTGCTTGGATTGGGGTGTTCTTCCTTTATTTGTCGACATTTGCAACCTTTGTAGTTTCTGCTGATCCTCACTGTATCTTTTGTCAGCTTGTACAGGAAAGGTAAGACCTCGGCGTGGGGGCAATGGAGCGTAAGGCCACCACGCATGTGGGCAGTTGGCTGAGCCTGAGCTGCGTCCCCAGCCCCGCGAAGCAGGTACTCCGTTTGCTTATCCACTCTTTACCTTTTAAGTGTCTCTCTGGTCTCTGCATCCTCAATCTGTTCCTGTTCTGGAATATGCTTAAAGTAGCACATGTCTTCAGCTGTTTGTGCGTAAAGCCTCTGTGACACCATGCTCTATATTCTCTGTATCAGGTTGGTACCTCCAGGTTCCGTGCTGAGGCTATGGGGAACGAGAATAGCGCCCCACCTGCTGCAGGAGCATGGCCCGATCTGCAGCACAAGAAGCGAAATGCCACTGCCGAGCTGGGCAGGGACCGCCCAGGGGTAATTTTTTTAACCAACTTACCATGATGTAGTCTGAATCTGATACTCCCTCAGATCCAAATTAATTGACTCAACTATCTGTAGATACGGATGTATCTAGATGTGTTTTAGCTCTAGATACTACTGCCTCCATCCCAAAGCTTTGGGCTTATATTATTTTTAGAAAGTCAAACTATACCATGTTTGACTAAGCTTTTACCAAAAATCAGTAACATGCAAAATACAAAATTAATATCATTAAATAGATAATAAAATATATTTTCCTACGGTATCTACACAGTATTATATTTGTTGATAGAATGTTCTAAAATTTTGGTCAAACTTTGCTTGTTTTGATTTCTCAAAAATAAATAAGGCTTAAGCTTTTGGATGGTGGTAGTACATTCATATCTAGACAAAGCTGAGTTAACTAGTTTTTTTGTCTGTCCATAGCTAGTGTTCACGCTGCAAAAGGCTAAGAGCATCCACTATATGCATCAGTCTATCTCATACAGTAATTCAATATCACTGCTGAGGTCTGCCTTTTGTTTTGCTATTCATATGCAGACTGAAACTTTAGGGCCTTTACTCAAAAGGAAGATCAAAACTGCGGCTGATCAGGCTGCCAGTATGTTGATGCCGCCCCCATCTTCTAAATGCCTCTACAAGCACAAGGCCACGCACCAGCTGGGTGGTGATCTTTTAATGAATATGGTATATTTTCTTAATCCACAAAACATGCCTTGATTTTTCTCTGTTTATTGTCGGTTTTTTCTATGCTTGCCAAAAGTTTACAACAACAACAACAACAACCAAGCCTTTCAGTCCCAAACAAGTTGGGGTAGGCTAGAGTTGAAACCCATAAGATCTCGAAGCCAAAAGTTTAGAAACACCAAATTCGTTTGCTTACAATCATCATACAGTAATGTTCATCTACTCCAGTTCCCCTAACCCAACATAAAATGATGTTAATTTCGATTTTTAGATTAAAAGAGCACCATTAGGCGCTGTTAATTACGACTTTGAGATTAAAATGTCATTTGCAATTGTTAATTACAATTTTGAGACAATTGGTTAGTTTAACCTCGATCTCTTCTGCTCTCCATTTTTCCCAACCGAACAAAAATGTAACCATTCCATTCCTCTGAAATGGAACCATTCCATTCCATTCCACGCTGTTTCAGAACCGAACACACCCTTGCATTGTTGTGAACTGTTGTCCATACACGGCCATACCCTTCCACTTACATCTAGCACTATATGCATCAGTCTGTCTCAGAGTCATTCAATATCACTGCTGAGATCTGTTCCCATTCTTATGCAGGCTGAAACTGCTGCGCCTTTACTCAAGTGGATGCAAAATGGGGCTAATGAGGCTGCTGTGAGGACGATGGTGCCGGCACCATCTTCCGAAAACCTCTACAAGCACGAGGCCATGGGCCAGCTGGGTGGTGACCTTTTAATGAATCTGGTATATTTTCTTAATCCACATACATGATTTCATTATTATCTGTTTAATTACTGTTGGCTTTGTCTAATGCTTACCAAAAGTTCAGAAACACTGCGTTTGCTTACAATCATCATACACTAATTTTTCACTTTTCAGTCTGTCTCATCCAGTATATAAACTGTTGATTTCCATTGGCTTCTTTTGTAATCATTTGCATTGTTGTCAACTGTTCTCTATGCACAACCCTATTCTTCCACTTACACCCGCACTATTTGCATCAGTCTATCTCATAGATTTATTAAATATCAATGATGAGTTCTGTTGCTATTCATATGCAGGATGAAACTTCTGTTCCTCTACTCAAATGGATAAAAAATGATCCTGATGAGGCTGCTGTGAAGACGATGGTGCCGCCACCATCTTCTGAAAACCTCCTCAAGCACAAGGCCACGGGCCAGCTGGGTGGTACCCTTTTCAGTAAGCAGGTATATTTTCTTAATCCTCATACATGATTTGATTTTTGTCTGTTTATTGCCGGCTTTGTCTAATGCTTACCAATAGTTCAGAAACACACACACCTATTCTTCCACTTACATCCAGCACTATATGCATCAGTGTCTCATAGATTCATTTTATATATCACTGCTGATGTCTGTTGCTCTTCAATTTTTATATGCAGACTGAAACTGCTAAGCCTTCATTGGTCAAAAGGATTGCAACTGCTGCTGATGAGGCATCTGCAGAGGCTGCCACCAAGTTACTGTCAGCCCCACCTTCTGGATGCTTATATAAGCTCAAGTCCAAGGATCAGCCGGGCCGTAACCATCCAAGGGTTCGGGTATATTTTCTTAAGCCACATATACATGCCATGATTTATGTCTGATATTATCACCGGCTCTGTCTAATGCTTTTTGGAATTCGGAAACACCAAATTAGCATGCTTATATTCATCATACACTAATTTTTCACTGTTCAGTTTGTAACATAGTGTTATGCACTTGCTTGTCAACATTTGCATTGCTCTGAACTATGCACTTTACACAACCTAATTCTTCCACTTACGTTCAGCGCTACGCACCAGTAGTACCTCCCATGTTTCCTTCACCATCCCGATGCCGAGCTTGCGGGAATATGGCGGGCCCATGTACATACCCCGCATATAACACCTCCTATGGCTCTATCTACCTTTCTAGTAGCTCCTTCACAGAGTTACAGGTATGTATTCTCAGTGGTTTAGCATGAATTGACATATAGTAAAGTCTTGTTTTTAGTCTTCCTGCTTCTTACATTTGTATCAATTTTCACATGCAGACTGTACCTTGTGAACTTCGTCCAATGATTAACCAGATGTGTCCGCATGAAGGATCTTTCACTATGCATGGCAATGGCAAATTGATGAACACCTACACGGTCTATGAGGTGTATGTCTACAAGACGCAGGCCATCACATATTTGTATGGACATGATTGGAGAAAGTTTGCTTTTGACTACGGTCTGAAGAAGGGCGACGAGCTGAGGATCAGAAACTCAAACGGGCAGATATACGTAACTGCTTACAGAGTTGGAGACACTTCCAAATATATAATATGTAACTTTTTTCTACTCATATCTTTTGATAACTGCATTCTGAGCAGTTGTTCTAAACCATTCCCTCTGTTCTAGCTTGCTGGGTTTAACATGATCAAAGCTGCAGATCCCCTGACGGAACAGGAGCGGATGTCACAAAGGGCAACCACACCAGCACCGGCACGGCTTCCCACTCTCTCCATCAGCACCGGTTCCTGTACCAGCTCCGTTTATGCATCTACCCAGCAGTCCCCTACATCAGCATTGGTTCCTGTAGAGGCCCCATATACTACACATGCCCAGCAGGCTCCTGCATCAGCACTGGTTCCTCTAGCTGCACCGTTTACTGCACCTGCCCAACAGTCTCCTGCATCAGCACCGGTTCCTCTAGAGGCACCGTTTACTGCACCTGCCCAGCAGTCTCCTGCATCAGCACCAGCTCGTGTACCAGCCCAGGCTCATGCACCTGCCCCAGCCAGATCACCGAGGTCTCAGCTCATTGCTGTGGCCACCCGTGTGGTGACCAGGACGCATCTGAAGGCTATGTTCGTGAGTATATGACAGCATAACTGCTCTTATCTTGATGTCTTCTCTGCTCAAAGTCTCACATGGTTCAGTGCATTGGTGCCATTGACTAATTTTTGGTGGTATCTCTTGCTTTGAATCAGAAATTGCCTAAAAGTATCTCCAAGGATCTCAATGCTGGCCGAAGGGGCAAGATATCCCTCGTCATGGAGAGTGAAGGTCTCACCGTGGAGGGACGGTACTCTGTCAGTCCCACAGATGGCCGCTTGGCTGTTACTTCCAGGTGGAAAAAGTTCATTGACGGTGCCAAACTTCGCATTGGATCAAAGTTGAAGGTCAAGATCTTTCGATGCCGCTGTGACATGCTGGTCATAAAGTTCGCGGTTGTCTAGTTCTGTTGTCCCATGAGCCCTTAGCAAATGCATTTGTAGTTATACTTATATAAGGTTATCTTATCTGAACTGCTAATTAATTGTATGGGTGGTAAAACTCTGGCAAGCTTTTGCTCTTAGCAAGTATGTATGTATGATCAGCTATTATGATAACTAATGTTTGTGTTCATCTTAATTTGCATTTCCCTTTTAGAAAAAAACTTAATTTCTATTTTGGCTGACCTGTTAGAGAACTATCAGATTGAACCCACAACATGATTCATATAGATTCATTACACCGAGCCACATGTCTTGACCTTGCGATACACTACTTCCATTAATTAGTGCAAGAAGGCTTACCTGAGCTGCCTGAACCATGGCAGATTCGAATCCACCTTATCTATCTAGAAATACAACCTTTGCAGAAAGAGGATTTGCAGTATGGGGAGGCTGACATTGGGGACCCATGAGCCAGCAGCGTCGTCAACGTTTTAAAGGTGGCAGGAGATCGAAAGAAAAAATAAGCCAAAAATCAGTTGGTAAACAAATTCAAGAAAAGAAACATTTACCTTTCTGAGAGGATGACATGCGGGACCCATGAGGCAGCATCCTCAACTATTTCAAGGCGGCAGGGGATCAAAATAAAAGGAAATAGCCAGAAATTAATTAGGGTCAAAAATAAATCCATCAAAGGAAACTTTTATTGTTCATAGAGGATGACATGTGGGACCGACTTGCCAGCTGCGTCGTCATCGTTTGGGGGCAGGTGGATCAAAAGAAAAGACAAATAGCCAGAAATTAGAAAAATAAATCCAACAAAGAAAACTTTTATTGTTCATAGAGGATGACATGGGACCCATGAGCCAGCAGCTTCCTCAACGTTTCAAAGTCGGCATGAGATTGAAAGAAAAGTCAAGTGACATAATATCAGGAGCCAAAAATAATCCAAGAAAAGAAACTTTATTGTACATAGAGGATGACACGGGTCCCATTTTGTAGCAGGTCTCAACGATTCCAAGGCGGCAGGACCGAAAGAAAAATGAAGTAGCCAAATCAGGGTGTGAAAAAATCCAAGAAAAGAAAGATTTCAATTGGGCTGATCTGGACATCTGGGCCTTCGAACTATTGCTGGGCCTTTTGACTCGTACAATTTCAGCCCACTCCACAACAGGCAAGGTCGGATTTTCTCAAAAAAAAACAGGAAAGTCCTATGCTTCGCAAAAACAAAAAACAAGGAGATTCAACATATAAGTTTGTTTATGTAGATATAAAGATTTAATTTATCCGTTTGCAATAGCTCAGAGCGAAATACAACGTTTATTGTCTGCAAAATAAAATATCACATGTTTCTTTACGGGGAGGCTGACATCGGGGACCCATGAGCCAGCCAGCGGAGTCAACGTTTCAAAGGCGAGGGGGATCGAAAATAAAAAAAGCCAAAAATCAGTTGGTAAAAAATACAAGAAAAGAAAACATTTATCGTTCGAGAGGATGACATGCGGGACCCATGAGGCAGAGCATCCTCAACGTTTCAAAGACGGCATGAGATCGAAAAAAAAGGCAAGTGACATAATATCAGGAGCCAAAAATAATCCAAGAAAAGAAACTTTATTGTACATAGAGGATGACATGCGGGTCCCATTTTGTAGCAGCGGTCTCAACGTTTCCAAGGCGGCACAGGACCAAAGAAAAATGAGGCAGCAGCATTCTCAACAATTCCAAGCAAGGGGGGATCAAAAGAAAAATAAAGGAAATGCCAGAAATTAATTAGGGGTCAAAAATAAATCCACCAAAGGAAACTTTTATTGTTCATAGAGGATGACATGTGGGACCGACCTGCCAACAGCGTCCTCATCGTTTCAACGGGGGAGGATCAAAAGAAAAGGCAAATAGCCAGAAATTAGGGGTAAAAATAACTCCAAGAAAGGAAACTTTTATTGTTCGTAGAGGATGACATGCGGGACCCATGAGCCAGCAGCCTTACTCAACGTTTCAAAGGCGGCATGAGATCGAAAGAAAAAGGCAAGTGACCAAATATCAGGAGCCAAAAATAATCCAAGATTTATTGTACATAGAGGATGACATGTGGGTCCCATTTTGCAGCAGCGGTCTCAATGTTTGTAATGTGCGGCTTGAGATCAAAGAAAAAGAAAGTAGCTAGTAATTAGGGGGTGAAAAAAAATCCAAGAAAAGAAAGTTGATGGACATAGAGGATGACATGCGGGTCCCTTGAACCAACAGCTTACTCAACGTTTCAAAGGGGGGAGGGGATCAAAAGAAAAAGGCAAGGCAAAAATCAGAGGGTGAAAAAAAATCCAACAAAGGAAACTTTTATAGCACACAGAGGATGACATGCGGGTCCATGAGCCAGCAGGTACCTCAACGTTTCAAACGTGGCATGAGATCGAAAGAAAAAGTCAAGTTACCAAATATGAGGTGCCAAAAAACTCCAAGAAAAGAAAGTTGATTGCTCATAGAGGATGACATGCGGGTCCCATGAGCCCGCAGGTTCCCCAACGTTTCAAACGTGGCATGAGATCGAAAGAAAAAGTGAAAAAATATGAGGAGCCAAAAATAATTCAAGAAAAGAAAGTTTTATAGTACATAGAGGATGACATTCCCATTTAGCAGCAGAGGTATCACCGTTTGAGAGGCGGCAGGGGATCGAAAGAAAAAGTCAAGTGACCAAATATGAGGTGCCAAAAAATCCAAGAAAACAGTTCAAAAAAATCCAAGAAAAGAAAGTTTTATAGTACATAGAGGATGACATGCGGGTCCCATTTAGCAGCAGCGGTATCACGCTTGAGAGGCGGCAGGGGATCGAAAGAAAAAGTCAAGTGACCAAATATGAGGTACAAAAAATCCAAGAAAAGAAAGTTTTATAGTACATAGAGGATGACATGCGGGTCCCATTTAGCAACAGCGGTATCACCGTTTGAGAGGCGGCAGGGGATCAAAAGAAAAAGGCAAGTGACCAAATATGAGGTGCCAAAAAAATCCAAGAAAAGAAAGTTTTATAGTACATAGAGGATGACATGCGGGTCCCATTTAGCAGCGGTATCAACGTTTGAGAGGCGGCAGGGGATCAAAAGAAAAAGGCAAGTGACCAAATATGAGGTGCCAAAAAAATCCAAGAAAAGAAAGTTTTATAGTACATAGAGGATGACATGCGGGTCCCATTTAGCAGCCGGCGGTATCACCGTTTGAGAGGCGGCAGGGGTCGAAAGAAAAGGTAAGTGACCAAATATGAGGTGCCAAAAATAATCCAGAAAAGAAAGTTTTATAGTACATAGATGATGACATGCGGGTCCCAGCTAGCAGCAGCGGTATCACCGTTTGAGAGGCGGATCGAAAGAAAAGGCAAGTGACCAAATTTGAGGTGCCAAAAAAACTCCAAGAAAAGAAAGTTGATTGCACATAGAGGATGACATGCGGGTCCCATTTAGCAGCAGCGGTCTCAACGTTTCCAAGGCGGCAAGGGATCAAAAGAAAAAGGAAGTAGCCAGAAATCAGGGGGTCAAAAAAATCCAAGAATAGAAAGAATTTTGGTTCATAGAGGATGACAAGCGGGACCCATGATCCTGCATCGTAAACGGCTCGATCGGAGAACGTTGAACGAGATGGCGCGAAAAAAAAAAAAACAATGCCGGAGAGGCTGCCATCTGGGCCCTACATCCCTCGGCGGTGCGGATTTGCGTTGACTCGGCCGGCGAACCCGAGATTTCGAGATGCACCACGTCCCGGGCCACCATACGCCACGTTTTGGCCGCTTTCGTCGGGCTAGGTGGCCTCAAAAACGAGAAAAAAGTTTTGACATGCACCACGGAGGGACCAAAATCGTCGGCCATGGTACACCAGCAACCACGGCGCGACTTCAACTTCGTCGGCCATGGCAACTTTTCTTGTAGTGTTTATGCAAATATGCCTGAGCTCTACCGGCCAAATGTACACTTAAGTGTTAGGTTGCCATTTGAGTCCACTATAGTGTCATCTTGCCAATACAATTCCAAATGTATTGACCATTCGTGGCTGTAACTTTTCATGTTGCAGATGTTTTGAAAGACGAGTGAGTTACGATGGTTAGGGTTACGAGTCTATCCTCAACATGCTCGCCTGTGGCACATGAAGATGAAGGACTCCATGCTGTCTATGTTTATTCGTTACGAAACTCTGATGATATGCTGTGCTATGCAATTTGTAATCCTTTATGTAAATTCTGGATCATACGATGTAATAAAGACCTTTGTTTCTTGATATTACATCTTGTACTGTGTGTGCTAGCGATTGATCCAGGGACTAGCACAGATACGCACAGAGATCGGCACCTTAAAAGGTGAGGTCGCTACAACCATATACCACTTTCCTATTTCCTTATTGCATCAATTGAGAAGCATAAGGGGAACCCTAGATCTTACCCACATAGAACCCATCTCTAAACCCAAACTTGTGCAACACAAGTATAAACCAAGCCATATATACCTAAATCCTAAATGCCATTTAGGGATTATTGTTAAAGCCAATGTTAAACCCTACACTTCCATATTAGTGGCCAAATTTGCTAAGTATCATTTAACTAAAGTGTCCATTTTAGAAAATACATGACTTATAAGAATCATATGATGTATCTAGGAATTTCAAATCAACGTGTTAAGAAAACCATATTAATAACTTTAGAATAAAACCTAAACTATATTTCAAACCTTAGAAATAATTAGGTACATGAAATCATGTCATTCTTAGATTCTAGAAATAACCATTTGCTTTGTAAATTATTACAATGAGCTACAAAATATAATATTAGCTATCATTAGGTACGTAATTACTTGAACCTGAACCAAATTATTTGAAGATTTAACTTTGATAAATAGAAACCAATTTATATTATGAAACCTATTAAAAGATTTGAATAAGGCTCACCACTATATAACCAAATTTTTAGGTATTTGAAAACCAGAATAGTAACTAGTGGGCAGCTCTAAGATATTTAAGAAGAATTTAACTATTTCAAACCCTGCAAAACTTAGAACAATTAAAAATCTAAATTGAAATGAAATACAAAACAGAAAATATTAATAGAAATAGAAAATGGAGGATACTTACCCTGTCAGGCTGAGACCAGACCGCAGCAACCCATCCACGCCAGCCAAAACCAGCCCAAGACGGCCCAAGTACATCTTCGCATCGACAAGAACACGAGGACATCCATCGTCTTCCTCCTCTCTCGCATGCTCGACACGGCGACGCCACTAGCATGTCCCTCATCGACGATAAGGGCGAACCGGACGTTGTCAGACCTCTAAGAACCTTGCTCAATCTTTCTCGCGTTTGTCCTATCCTAATTGCGCTAAGATTCGTGCCCTAGAACACCTCACCGAAGTCAACGCATCCGGGTCACTGTCGCTGATAAAGTGACGATAGAAGCCTCGCCGAGCTCTATAAGTACCACTGGGAGATCCGCCAGGAAACTCTAGTTCCTCTCCACCTCCCAATTACCTCTGTAACTCAGCCAGGCTCTCGCCATCATCTAGAACCTATCACCGGTGTCGAGGAAGAACACGGCAATACATGCCACCCCAGCCTACGACGTGTGGTCGAGGAGAAGCGCCTCGGCACGTAGGTCATCTAGGAGGAAGCACACATCAAGGGGAGCTCTGAGCTGGACGAATTTCATCGTTCCCTTTCTCACTACTTCGCCGGCAATGGCGAAATCGAGGTTGTCTCCGTCGTCAATTGACGTCGCCGACCACACCATCATCCTCAGGGTATGATTACGCGTCGATACCACTCTCATTCGCATTATTTGGCTAGTCCTAGGTCGATTTCATGTTCTGGCTGGTCGGCACCGCCATAGATGGGTTCACCGGAGTAGCTCCGGTGACCTTCAGGTGGTGGTTTTGAAGCTCACTCACTCAGTATCGTGTCACGGTTCGAATGCGTATAACCTCGCAGCCTCTGGTGCCCTGTATCATCGTCGCCGTCGCTCGCCGGCGTTCTCTCCTGCGAGATGACGTGGCTGGCGGGATCCGTTGACCACTTTGACTCAGTCAACTGCCAATGAGGTAGCTGACCTGGACCTGACCCCACTCGTCAGTAGCAGTCGTTAGGTTTAGCCCGGTATGTTTAGTATTTGTCTTTTAATTCAAAATCCAGAATATTACTGAAACTTTGCAGAAATATATAAAATTCATTTGAACTCAAAAAAATACAAATAAGATATCAAAATGCTCAGAAAATAAACTCTATTCTATAAAAATATAATATGAAAATGTTTGCCAAAATACAAATTCAATTATTTAACCATCATTAGTTATGTCTATTCTTTTATCCAAATTACAAGTTGAATTCAATAATTAGTTAATTTTCCAAAAAATAATAATAGCAATTCAGTAAGTAAATAAAATATTAAGATTAATTTTCTTTAGTATATTTCATTAACTAAAACATTGGTGGTATTTTATAAACCCTGAATTGCATATTACCATTTACTATTTTCCTTAAATAATAATAAAGCAAGAAATGTTAAAAGTTAATATTATTTTCAAAAGTTGTTTATTTACATAAACCTATTTAGTCAACAAGTTATCATTTTAAAATTTAATAACAACCACATAATCCTTAAAAATTAAACCCTTGCTACCCACGTGGCTTCTGTGTGTATCTCTTTGATGAATGTCGGCTCAGCTCAGCCCTTCGCCTGCTTGACGTGTTGCGTCTTTCCTTATTAAGCTCAATTGTCCGTTTTCAAGTCCCGTGCTGGCCCGGCGAGTTTATGTTGATACGCTTGTAGTTCCTCTCGACAACAGTCGTACTCATCGGCTCCAGGCAGTCCATAGCTCTTGCCGCTCCTGTCTCCAAGCTTTTGCGGGAGTTGCACCTTAGTCGCGATGTAGGCCCGACATATTTGGTGCCCAAACCTCGCCTAAGATCAGCGGGATCGACGTATGGATTTCCCACATCATCGAAAGCCTCTGACGTTTCCTGTTCGGCTCGGCTCGCTTCCCCAATGACGTATACTTGGTGATATGTTGAAACTTGATTGTCATCGATATTGGTGACACCGTCGTATAGATCGGCGAAGACCTCACGAACAGAAGTAGATCGATCGATGAAGTCGGTCGACGCTGTCGGAGTCGCTGCTTATATTTGAGTCCGCGGACGACCCGACGGATATGTTGTGAAGATCTTGGAAGCTTCTTCCGCTCGAGGCGAGCTTGGTGGAAATCGTCGACGAAACCTCCTGGTCGCCGGACTCAAACGATGACACTGATCTCGACGAATCGGAATCAGCTGCAACCGATCTCGACGAATCCGATATTGCGAGACGATGAGATCCCTCCTTCCAAATGCGGAAGTGGAACCTTCCGAACGCCATGTCCATGGGCTCCTCCAGATACGCATCCATACGGGAGGGTGGGTGAGGAACAAAATCGACTAGAGCGGTTTCGATCTGTTTACCTCGATCCATCGCGTTGCTTGCTACCGAAGATGTTGATGATGTCGAACGTGCCATCGAGATCAGATCCTTGTCGCCTCTAATTCCCACAGACGGCGCCAATTGACAAGGGATTAACTTGTCAATGCCTACAAGTTGCGTAGCTAGGGTTTAGTTGGAAGTAGAGGGCAAGTAGATCTCAAAGGTTTCAGCCGGAAAAGTACTCGACTGCTATGAAAACTAGGGTTGCGTGAAACAATGATTTGATCCTCTCTTTGTCCCTCGACTCCCCCTTATTTAGGAGGCGGAGCCGATTCGTATTACAAGTTTACAGATTCCGGGAGACTCTTTGAGTTCAACCCGTAAAGTTACAAATCTCTTTATTCCTAATACAACTCTATCTTTCCTTAACAACTAATTGGGCTTCCGAACTTCATATTCTTCGACTTTGGGCGCAAACCCCGGTACCATTTTCGTGGGATGGATGCAGTATAACTGATATATTGGACACTCGATTTGAACACATGAATGACCAATGTCCTTAGCTTACATAGTCGTATTTATACTGTGAGCATGAACGATGAACAATGCTGCTGTTTGAATATGGTTGCCAGTAACACCCTATTCGTCTCCATTTCTAATATTGCAGAAAACCCGATGCTCCCGTTTGTAATCCCGCCACCGGTGGTGGATGATCAGCAGTACGCGTGGTTCCTCGCTCCATCTGCTGATGGCAAGCGATTGATGATCATCCTTACAGTAAACAACATTGGGATTGCCAATGCTGAAGTACCTCCTGACATTCCCTATGCTGCTAATGGGCTTCAGCTACGGCAGTATCCTCCTGTTGCCACCTACGTCTTTGAGCAGGATCCCTTATCTACTGCACGTGCAGGGGACTTTCTTTGGAGGCAGGTTAACAGCCTCAGCGACCACTCTCTGTTCCTCGGACTCAATTACCCGATCATTGCCAACCTGAAGAAGCGTGAATCCAAAGCTCCTGATGGCACATTGGTTCCATTCATGAGGAAAAACTGCGTCTACACAGCATACCGGAAGTTTCTTCATAATCAATACCCTAAAATTTTGCGCTGCAACCTCCAGCCAGATGAAGGTGAGACTGTGGGAGTTATCAGCCTTCCCAGAGATAGTTGGGGTAGTGTCCGACAAGCGGCTATGTGGTTTAAGCCTGCTTTAAACATTGCCCGTTCGGTGTTACCTTTAAAAAAACACTGACACACTTTTTTATTATGCTTGAAGTGTTGAGAAGTAGTACACTGTTTTTAGTATGTACTAGTTTGAATCAGTTTATTTGAACACTGCCCTGCTTTTGTATTTCGTGTTGCCTTCATATTATAACCCATGCATGGCTGTTTTAGGATTGACTTTATTTCAGCACTATAATTACAATGTGTGTACGTCCTTTATAATATAGCCACCTCTTGTTGATCATACTCATGAGAGGACCATTCCTATTTTTTTCGCCGCTAAAGGGTAAAGTACATCCCTGGGGGCAGCGATTCTTGCTGCAGGCCACTAAACATGCATCAACTACGAGCAAGGAAGTAGATGTGCGACCTAGGTGACTGTGCGGACCCCACATGTGAACCAAAGAAAAAACATGTCAATACGGAACTGATGTACATACGACAACTCCTATATGATATGTGTACGATTGAGCATCTGGAGGTGTGCTGCCACCTGCTTCCTCACACGAAGGGTTGGATCTTGTGTTTCGTACACGGATCGGACTGAAATTGTCGTGTGCATAGCAAGGTTCATGTCAATAAGGCTGAGTTTGGCATCTAAGTCTAGGCAACAAATACTTTTGGGTTCCAACGGCCATCTACATGGTAATTGCTATCGGCCTACTTGCTCCGGCTGTCGAAGCCCAATAACTACAAATGGGCCTTTCTGCTCATGCAATTTCGGCCCTTTTCTAATGAAACACAGATCCTATGATTGGCAAAACAAAACACGGAGATTCTACATAAAAGTTGTTTGTATTTATTTTGAATTATTGGGTTGCAATTTTTGAAACTGCTCATGGCCAATATGAAAATCCTTGATCGCTCCATACCCACATGGATCACGGTATTTTTAAAAATTCATAAAGTGGATTTGAAATTTAAAACATATCCTAATAATTCCATGATTTATTCTATTAACTTGCAAGATCTTGGAGCGAAAGAGCTTGTATTAGTCTGCAAAAATAATACAGATAAACCTGTCATTAACAAGAAATGAAGGTTTATCGTCCAAAGAGGATGCCATGTGGGACCCATGAGCCAGCGTCCTCAACATTTCAAAGGCGGTAGGAGATCCTAAAAAAAGGAAAGTATCCTGAAAATAGGGGTCAAAAATAAATCACAGAAATGAAACATTTATAGTTCGAGAGGTCGACAGGGGGAGCGTATCGCCAGCAGATCCTCATCATTTCAAAGTCTAAAGAGGATCAAAAGAAAAAAAGGCAAATAGCCGAAATTAGGGGTCAAAAGTAAATCCAACAAAGGAAATTTTATTCTTCATAGAAGATGACATGTGGGACCGACCAGCCAACATCGTCCTCATCGTTTCAAAGGCCGCAGATCAAAAGAAAAAGGAAAATAGCCAGAAATTAGGGGTAAAAATAAATCCAACAAAGGAAAGGTTTATTGTTCATAGAGGCTGACATGTGGGACCCATGAGCCAACAGCGTCCTCAATTTCCAAGGCAGGGGATCGAAAGAAAAGGGAAGTGGCCAAAAATCAGGGGGTAAAAAATCCAAGAAAAGAAACTTTATTGTACATAGAGGATGACAAGCGGGTCCCATGAGCAGCACCTTACTCAACGTTTCAAAGGCAGCATGAGATCGGAAGAAAAAGGAAAGTGACCAAATATCAGGAGAAAAATAATCCAAGAAAAGAAACTTTTATTGTACATAGAGGATGACATGCGGGTCCCATTTTGCAGCAGCGGCCTCAACGTTTCAAAGGCGGCATGAGATCGAAAGAAAAAGGCAAGTGCCAAAACATCAGAGCCAAAATAATCCAAGAAAAGAAACTTTATTGTACATAGAGTATGACATGCGGGTCCCATTTTCCAAGTGGTCTAACGGTTCCAATGGGGCACGGATCGAAAGAAAAGAAGTGACCAAATATCAGAGGTAAAATAACTCCAAGAAAAGAAACATTATTGTACATAGAGGATGACATGGGTCCCATTTTGCAGCAGCGGTCTCAACATTTCCAAGGCGGCACAGATCAAAAGAAAAAGGAAGAGCCGAAAGTCAAAAATAATTCCAAGAAAGAAAACTTTTATTCTACATAGAGGATGACTTGTGGGACCCACGAGCCAGCAGCTTCCTCAATGTTTCAGAGGCGGCATGATATCGAAAGAAAAAGGCAAGTGACAAATATTAGGTGCCAAAAAATAATCCAAGAAAAACGTTTCTTGTAAATAGAGGATGACATGTGGGTCCCATTTTGCAGCAGCGTTCTCAACGTTTCAAAGTTGGCATGAGATCGAAAGAAAAAGGCAAGTGACAAATATCAGGAGCCAAAATAATCCACGAAAGAAACTTTTATTGTACATAGAGGATGACATATGGGACCCATTATGGCAGCAGCAGCCTCACGTTTCCAAGGCGGCACAGGACCAAAAGAAAAAGGAAGTAGCCAGAAATCATGGGGTCAAAAAAAATCAAAGAAAAGAAATATTTTAATTGGGCTGCATCTGGCCATATGGCCCTTCGAACTATCCTGCTGCACGCCTTTTGACTCGTATTTTTGCACCCACTCCAAACAGAAAGTCCTATGTTTCACAAAAACAAAACAAGGAGATTCAACATATGAGTTTGTTTATGTAAAAATAAAGATCTAATTATCCGTTGCAATAGCTCAGAGCGAAATACATTGTTTATTGTCTGGAAAATAATCAAGATATCACATGTTTCTTGTACGGGAGGCTGACATCGGGGACCCATGAGCCAGCAGCGTCGTCAACGTTTAAAGGCGGCAGGGGATGGAAGAGGAAGGTATGATGCGCAAGAAGCAAGTTTCCCTCAGAAACCAAGGTTTAATCGAACCAGTAGGAGCCAAGAAGCACGTTGAAGGTTGATGGTCGCGAAATGTGATGCGGCGCAACACCAGGGATTCCGGCGCCAACGCACCCGCACAACACAACCAAAGTACTTTGTCCCAACGAAACAATGAGGTTGTCAATCTCACCGGCTTGCTGTAACAAAGGATTAAACGTATCGAGTGGAAGATGTTTGCAAAGAAAACAAGAAACACAATTGCAGATTGTATGCTATGTAAAGAATAGGGACCGGGGTCCACAGCTTCACTAGAGGTGTCTCTCCCATAAGATAAAGCATGTTGGGTGAACAAATTACAGTCGGGCAATTGACAAATAGAGAAAGGCATAACAATGCATATACATGATATGATAAATATAGTGAGATTTAATTGGGCATTACGACAAAGTACATAGACCGCCATCCAACTGCATCTATGCCTAAAAAGTCCACCTTCAGGTTATCATCCGAACCCCATTCAGTATTAAGTTGCTAAGCAACAGACAATTGCATTAAGTATGGTGCGTAATGTAATCGACAACCATCCTTAGACATAGAATCAATGTTTTATCCCTAGTGGCAACAACACATCACAACCTTAGAACTTTCTGTCACTGTCCCAGGTGTCAATGAAGGCATGAACCCACTATCGAGCATAAATACTCCCTCTTGGAGTTAAGAGGGCAAACTTGGCGAGCCTCTACTAATAACGGAGAGCATGCAAGATCATAAACAACACATAAACAATAGATTGATAATCACCATAATCATAGTATTCTCTATCCATCGGATCCCGACAAACACAACATATAGAATTACATATAGATGATCTTGATCATGTTAGGCAGCTCACAAGATCCAACAATGAAGCACAACAAGGAGAAGACGACCATCTAGCTACTGTTATGGACCCATGGTCCAGGGTGAACTACTCACTCATCACTCCGGAGGCGACCATGGCGGTGTAGAGTCCTCCGAGAGATTCCCCTCTCCCGGCAGGGTGTGAGGCGAGTCCCGAATCCCCCGAGATGGGATTCCAGCGGCGGCGCGTCTGGAAGGTTTTCCGTATCGTGGCTCTCGACCGGGGTTTCGCGTCGGAGTTTAAGTAGGCGAGAAGGGCAACGGGGGCCACACGAGGTGCCCAGGGGGTAGGGCCGCGCGGCCGGGGCCGCGCCGCCCTGTCCCCGGCTGCCTCGTGGCCCCACTTCCGTCTCCGGTCTTCTGGAAGCTTCGTGCAAAATAGGACCCCGGCGAAAGTTTCGTCCAATTCCGAGAATATTTCCTTACTAGGATTTCTGAAACCAAAAACAAAAACAGGAACTGGCACTTGGCATATTGTTAATAGGTTAGTTCAAAATGCATAAATATGACATATAATGTGCATAAAACATGTAGGTATCATCAATAAAGTAGCATGGAACATAAGAAATTATCGATACGTTGGAGACGTATCAGCATCCCCAAGCTTAGTTCTGCTCGTCCCGAGCAGTAAAACGATAACAAAGATAATTTCTAAGTGACATGCCATCATAATCTTGATCATACTATTTGTAAACATATGTAATGAATGCAGCGATCAAAACAAAGGTAATGACATGAGTAAACAAGTGAATCATATGACAAAGACTTTTCATGAATAGTACTTCAAGACAAGCATCAATAAGTCTTGCATAAGAGTTAACTCATAAAGCAATAAATCAAAGTAAAGGTATTGAAGCAACACAAAGGAAGATTAAGTTTCAGCGGTTGCTTTCAACTTATAACATGTATATCTCATGGATATTGTCAACATAAAGTAATATAACAAGTATGCAAGTATGTAGGAATCAATGCAAAGTTCACACAAGTGTTTGCTTCTTAAGGTGGAAGGAGATAGGTAAACTGACTCAACAATAAAAGTAAAAGAAAGGTCCTTCAAAGAGGAAAGCATCGATTGCTGTATTTGTGCTAGAGCTTTTATTTTGAAAACATGAAACAATTTTGTCAACGGTAGTAATAAAGCATATGAGTTATGTAAATTATATCTTATAAGTTGCAAGCCTCATGCATAGTATACTAATAGTGCCCGCACCTTGTCCTACTTAGCTTGGACTACCGGATCTTTGCATGCCATGTTTCAACCAAGTGTCACAAAGGGGTACCTCCATGCCGCCTGTACAAAGGTCTAAGAGAACGCTCGCATTTTGGATTTCTCGCTTTTGATTATTCTCAACTTAGACATCCATACCGGACAACATGGACAACAGATAATGGACTCCTCTTAAATGCATAAGCATGTAGCAATGATTATTATTCTCATATGAGATTGAGGATATATGTCCAAAACTGAAACTTCAACCATGGTTCATGGCTTTAGTTAGCGGCCCAATGTTCTTCTCTAACAATTTTGCATGCTCCAACCACTAAAATGATAGATCCTTCAGACAAGACGGACATGCATAGCAACTCACATGATATTCAACAATAGTTGATGGCGTCCCCAGAAGCATGGTTATCGCACAACAAGCAACTTAATAAAAGATAAAGTGCATAAGTACATATTCAATACTACGATAGTTTTTAAGGCTATTTTGTCCCATGAGCTATATATTGCAAAGGTGAATGATGAAATTTTAAAGGTAGCACTCAATTTACTTTGGAATGGGAGAAATACCATGTAGTAGGTAGATATGGTGGACACAAATGGCATAGTAGTTGGCTCAAGATTTTGGATGCATGAGAAGTATTCCCTCTCGATACAAGGTTTAGGCTAGCAAGGTTATTTGAAGCAAAATCAAGGATGAACAAGTGCAGCAAAACTCACATAAAAGACATATTGTAAACATTATAAGACTCTACACCGTTCTTGTTGTTCAAAACTCAATACTAGATATTATCTAGACCTTAGAGAGACCAAATATGCAAATCAAATTTTAGCAAGCTCTATGTATTTCTTCATTAATGGGTGCAAAGCATATGATGCAAGAGCTTAAACATGAGCACAACAATTGCCAAGTATCACATTATCCAAGACATTTTAGAATTACTACATGTAGCATTTTCCAATTCCAACCATATAACAATTTAACGAAGAAGAAACTTCGCCTTGAACATTATGTGTAAAGCCTAAGGACATATGTGTCCATATGCAACAGCGGAGCGTGTCTCTCTCCCACAAAGTGAATGCTAGGATCCATTTTATTCAAACAAAACAAAAACAAAAACAAACCGACGCTCCAAGTAAAGAACACAAGATGTGATCGAATAAAAATATAGTTTCAGGGAGGAACCTGATGATGTTGTCGATGAAGAAGGGGATGCCTTGGGCATCCCTAAGCTTAGACGCTTGAGTCTTCTTAGAATATGCAGGGGTGAACCACGGGGCATCCCCAAGCTTAGAGCTTTCACTCCTCTTGATCATAGTATATCATTCTCCTCTCTTGACCCTTGAAAACTTCACACCAAACTTCAAGCAAACTCATTAGAGGGTTAGTGCACAATTAATAATTCATACATTCAGAGGTGACACAATCATTATTTTCACTTCTGGACATTGCATAATGCTACTGGATATTAGTGGATCAAAGAAATAAATCCAACATATACAAAAGAGGCAATGCGAAATAAAAGGCAGAATCTGTCAAAAACAACAGTCCGTAAAGACGAATTTAAAGCTGGCACCGGACTTGCTCAAATGGAAAAACTCAAAACTAATGAAAGTTGCGTTCATATCTGAGGATCACGCTCGTAAATTGGCAGATTTTTCGAATTCTCTCAGAACTGTGCCCAGATTCGTGACAGACAGCAATGCTGTTTCTGCGCAGCGATCCAAAATATAACATCAACTTTGACATAGAAACTTTACTTGGCACAAAAACATGATAAGGAGAGGTTGCTACAGTAGTAAACAACTTCAAGACTCAACAAAACAAAAAATTGCTGTAGTGAAAACATGGGTTGTCTCCCATAAGCGCTTTTCTTTAACGCCTTTCAGCTAGGCGCAGAAAGTGCAAATCAAGTAACATCGAGAGTAGAAGCATCAACATCATAACTTGTTCTAATAATAGAATCAAAAGGCAACTTCATTCTCTTTCTAGGGAAGTGTTCCATACCTTTCTTGAGAGGAAATTGATATTTAATATTACCTTCCCTCATATCAATAACAACACCAACGGTTCGAAGAAAAGGTCTTCCCAACACAATAGGACAAGATGCATTGCATTCGATATCCAAAACAACAAAATCAACGGGGACAAGGTTATTGTTAACCGTAATATGCACATTATCAATCCTCCCCAAAGGTTTCTTTTTAACATTATCAGCAAGATTAACATCCAAATAACAATTCTTCAATGGTGGCAAGTCAAGCATATCATAAATCTTTTTAGGCATAACAGAAATACTTGCACCAAGATCACATAAAGCATTACATTCAAAGTCATTGAATTTCATTTTAATGATGGGCTCCCAACCATCTTCTAACTTTCTAGGAATAGAAGTTTCAAGTTTTAGTTTCTCTTCTCTAGCTTTTATGAGAGCATTTGTAATATGTTTTGTAAAGGCTAAATTTATAGCACTAGCATTAGGACTTTTAGCAAGTTTTTGTAAGAACTTTATAACTTCAGAGATGTGGCAATCATCAAAATCTAAATCATTATGAGCTACAGCAATGGGATCATTGTTCCCAAGGTTGGAAAAAATTTCAGCAGTTTTATCACAAGCAGTTTCAGCAGTTTTAGCAATTTCAGGCAGTTTTGTACGCTTTGCACTAGGAGTAGAAACATTGCCAACACCAATTATTTTACCATTGATAGTAGGAGGTGCAGCAACATGTGAAGAATTAGCATTACTAGTGGTGGTAATAGTCCAAACTTTAGCTACATTATTCTCTTTAGCTAGTTTTTCATTTTCTTCTCTATCCCACCTAGCACGCAGTTTCGCCATTAATCTTATATTCTCATTAATTCTAACTTGGATGGCATTTGCTGTAGTAGTAATCTTATTATCAATATCATTATTGGGCATAACTTTCAATTTTAAAAGATTAACATCAGAGGCAAGTCTATCAACTCTAGAAGCAATAATATCAATTTTATCAAGCTTTTTCTCAACAGATTTGTTAAAAGCAGTTTGTGTACTAATAAATTCTTTAAGCATGGCTTCAAGACCAGAGGGTACATTCCTATTATTGTTGTAAGAATTCCCATAAGAATTACCATAACCATTACCATTAGCAGAAGGATATGGCCTATAGTTATTACCAGAGTTGTTCCTATAAGCATTGTTGTTGAAATTATTATTTTTAATGAAATTCACATCAACATTTTCTTCTTGAGAAACCAATGAAGCTAAAGGAACATTATTTGGATCAACATTAGATCTACCATTCACAAGCATAGACATAATCACATCAATCTTATCACTCAAGGAAGAGGTTTCTTCAACAGAATTTACCTTCTTACCTTGTGGAGCTCTTTCCGTGTGCCATTCAGAGTAATTTATCATCATATCATCAAGAAGTTTTGTAGCCGCCCCCAATGTGATGGACATAAAGGTACCTCCAAGCAGCTGAATCCAATAAATTCCGCGAAGAAAAATTTAGTCCTGTATAGAAGGTTTGGATGATCATCCAAGTAGTCAGTCCATGGGTTGGGCAATTCTTTACCAAAGTTTTCATTCTCTCCCATGCTTGAGCAACATGTTCAGTATCTAATTGCTTAAAATTCATTATGCTACTTCTCAAAGATATAATTTTAGCGGGAGGATAATATCTACCAATAAAAGCATCCTTGCATTTAGTCCATGAATCAATACTATTCTTAGGCAAAGATAGCAACCAATCTTTAGCTCTTCCTCTTAATGAGAAAGGAAACACTTTCAATTTAATAATATCACCATCTACATCTTTATACTTTTGCATTTCACAAAGTTCAACAAAATTATTGAGATGGCAGCATCATCAGAACTAACACCAGAAAATTGATCTCTCATAACAAGTTCAGTAAAGCAGGTTTAATTTCAAAGAATTCTGCTGTAGTAGCAGGTGGAGCAATAGGTGTGCATAGGAAATCATTATTATTTGCATTTGTGAAGTCACACAACTTAGTATTTTCAGGGGTATTCATTTTAGCAACGGTAAATAAAACAAACTAGATAAAGTAAATGCAAGTAACTAATTTTTTGTGTTTTCGATATAGAGAGCAAGACAGTAAATAAAGTAAAACTAGCAACTAATTTTTTTGTGTTTTGATTTAGTGCAGCAAACAAAGTAGTAAATAAAATAAAGCAAGACAAAAACAAAGTAAAGAGATTGAGAAGTGGAGACTCCCCTTGCAGCGTGTCTTGATCTCCCGGCAACGGCGCCAGAAATTTATGCTTGATGCGCGTAGATGTACACGTCCGTTGGGAACCCCAAGAGGAAGGTATGATGCGTATAGAAGCAAGTTTCCCTCAGTATGAAACCAAGGTTTAATCGAACCAGTAGGAGCCAAGAAGCACGTTGAAGGTTGATGGTCGCGAAATGTGATGCGGCGCAACACTAGGGATTCCTGCGCCAACGCGGAACCTGCACAACACAACCAAAGTACTTTGTCCCAACGAAACAGTGAGGTTGTCAATCTCACCGGCTTGTTGTAACAAAGGATTAAACGTATCGAGTGGAAGATGTTTGCAAAGAAAACAGTAAACACAATTGCAGTAGATTGTATGCTATGTAAAGAATAGGACCGGGGTCCACAATTCACTAGAGGTGTCTCTCCCATAAGATAAAAGCATGTTGGGTGAACAAATTACAGTCGGGCAATTGACAAATAGAGAAAGGCATAACAATGCATATACATGATATGATAAATATAGTGAGATTTAATTGGGCATTGCGACAAAGTACATAGACCGCCATCCAACCGCATCTATGCCTAAAAAGTCCACCTTCAAGTTATCATCCGAACCCCATTCGGTATTAAGTTGCTAAGCAACAAATACAATTGCATTAAGTATGGTGCGTAATGTAATCGACAACTACATCCTTAGACATAGAATCAATGTTTTATCCCTAGTGGCAACAAGACATCACAACCTTAGAACTTTCTGTCACGTCCTAGGTGTCAATGAAGGCATGAACCCACTATCGAGCATAAATACTCCCTCTGGAGTTAAGAGTACAAACTTGGCCAGAGCCTCTACTAATAACGGAGAGCATGCAAGATCATAAACAACACATAAACAATAGATTGATAATCACCATAATCATAGTACTCTCTATCCATCGGATCCCGACAAACACAACATATAGAATTACATATAGATGATCTTGATCATGTTAGGCAGCTCACAAGATCCAACAATGAAGCACAACAAGGAGAAGACGACCATCTAGCTACTGCTATGGACCCATGGTCCAGGGGTGAACTACTCACTCATCACTCCGGAGGCGACCATGGCGGTGTAGAGTCCTCCGGGAGATGAATCCCCTCTCCCGCAGGGTGCCGGAGGTGATCTCCTGAATCCCCCGAGATGGGATTCGCGGCGGCGGCGTCTCTGGAAGGTTTTCCGTATCGTGGCTCTCGGTACTGGGGGTTTCGCGACGGAGACTTTAAGTAGGCGGAGGGCACGGGGGGCCACACGAGGTGCCCGGGTAGGGGCCGCGCCAGGGCCTGGGCCGCCGCCTGTCCCCGGCTGCCTCGTGGCCCCACTTCGTTATCTCTTCGGTCTTCTGGAAGCTTCGTGCAAAAATAGGACCTGGGCGAAAGTTTCGTCCAATTCCGAGAATATTTCCTTACTAGGATTTCTGAAACCAAAAACAGCAGAAAACAGAATGGCCTCTTTGGCATCTTGTTAATAGGTTAGTTCCAGAAAATGCATAAATATGACATATAATGTGCATAAAACATGTAGGTATCATCAATAAAGTAGCATGGAACATAAGAAATTATCGATACGTTGGAGACGTATCAGTCGTCAACGTTTTAAAGGCGGCAGGGGATCGAACAAAAAAATAAACCAAAAAGCAGTTGGTAAAAAAATCCATGAAAAGAAAAATTTATCATTCCGAGAGGCTGACATGCGGGACCATGAGGCAGCAGCATCCTCAACGTTTCAAAGGCGGCAGGGGATCAAAAGAAAAAGGAAGTAGCCAGAAATTAGGGGTCAAAAATAACTTCAAGAAAGGAAACTTTTATTGTTCGTAGAGAATGACATACAGGACCCATGAGCCAGCAGCTTACTCAACGTTTCAAAAGCGGCATGAGATCGAAAGAAAAAGTCAAGTGACCAAATATCAGGAGCCAAAAATAATCCAAGAAAAGAAACTTTATTGTACATAGAGGATGACATGGGTCCCATTTTGCAGCAGCGTCCTCAACGTTTCAAATGCGGCTTGAGATCAAAAGAAAAGAAAGTAGCCAGAAATTAGGGGGTAAAAAAACTCCAAAAAAAGAAAGTTGATTGTACATAGAGGATGACATGCGGGTCCCATGAGTCAGCAGCCTTACTCAACGTTTCCAAGATCATAGGGATCAAAATAAAAAGGAAATCGCCAAAAATAAACTTTTATAGTACATAGAGGATGACATGGGGGTCCCATTTTGCAGCAGCGGTCCCAACATTTCAAATGCGGCTAGAGATCAAAAGAAAAAGAAAGTAGCCAGAAATTAGGGGGTCAAAAAAACTCCAAGAAAAGAAAGTTGATTGTACATAGAGGATGACATGCGGGTCCCATGAGTCGGCAGCTACTCAACGTTTCCAAGGCTGGCAGGGATCAAAAGAAAAAAGGAAATAGCCAAAAATCAGAGGGTGACAAAATCCAAGAAAAGAAATTTTATTGTACATAGAGGATGACATGCGGGTCCCATGAGCCAGCAGGTTTCTCAACGTTTTCAAAGGCGGCATGAGATCTAAAGAAAAAGGCAAGTGACCAAAAATCAGATGATGAAAAATAATCCAAGAAAAGACACATTTATTGGACATAGAGGATGACATGCGGGTCCAATTTTGCAGAAGCGGTCCCAACGTTTCAAATGCGGCTTGAGATCAAAAGAAAAATAAAAGTAGCCAAAAATTAGGGGGTCAAAAAAAAGTCCAAGAAAAGAAAGTTGATGGACATAGAGGATGACATGCGGGTCCCACGAGTCAGCAACTTACTCAACGTTTCCAAGGCAGCAAGGGATCAAAAGAAAAAGGAAATAGTCAAAAATCAGAGGGTGAGCAAAAAATCCAAGAAAATAAACTTTTATAGTACATAGAGGATGGCATGCGGGTCCCATGAGCCAGCAGGTTCCTCAATGTTTTAAACGTGGCATGAGATCGAAAGAAAAGGCAAGTGACCAAATATCAGGAGCCAAAAATAATCCAAGAAAAGAAACTTGATTGTACATAGAGGATGACATGCGGGTCCCATTTAGCAGCAGCGGTATCGCCGTTTGAGAGGCGGCACGGGATCGAAAGAAAAAGGCAAGTGACCAAATATCAGGAGCCAAAAAAATCCAAGAAAAGAAAGTTTTATTGTACATAGAGGATGACATACGGGTCCCATTTAGCAGCAGCGGTATCACCGTTTGGGAGGCGGCAGGGGATCAAAAGAAAAAGGCAAGTGACCAAATATCAGGTGCCAAAAAATCCAAGAAAAGAAAGTTTATAGTACATAGAGGATGACATGCGGGTCCCATTTAGCAGCAGCGTATCACCGTTTGAGAGGCTGCACGGGATCAAAAGAAAAAAAGGAAAGTGACCAAATATGAGGTGCCAAAAAAACTCCAAGAATAGAAACTTGATTGCACATAGAGGATGACATGCGGGTCCCATTTAGCAGCAGCGGTATCACCGTTTGAGAGGCGGCACGGGATCAAAAGAAAAAGGCAAGTGACCAAATATCAGGGGGCAAAAATAACTCCAAGAAAAGAAAGTTGATTGCACATAGAGGATGACATGCGGGTCCCATTTAGCAGCAGCGGTATCACCGTTTGAGAGGCGGCACGAGATCGAAAGAAAAATGCAAGTGACCAAATATGAGGTGCCAAAAGTAACTCCAAGAAAAGAAACTTGATTGCACATAGAGAATGACATGCGGGTCCCATTTTGCAGCAGCGGTCTCAACGTTTCCAAGGCGGCACGGGATCAAAAGAAACAGGAAGTAGCCAGAAATCAGGGGGTCAAAAAAATCCAAGAAAAGAAAGAATTTTCGTTCATAGAGGATGACATGCGGGACCCATGATCCTGCATCGTAAACGGCTCGATCGGAGAGCGTTGAACGAGATGGCGCGATCGAGAAAAAAACAATGCTAGAGAGGCTGCCATCTGGGCCCTACATCCCTGGGTGGTGCGGATTTGCGTTGACTCAGCCGGCGAACCCGAGAATTCGTGATGCACCACGTCCCGGGCCACCATACGCGACGTTTTGGACGTTTTCGTCAGCGCTAGGTGGCCTCAAAAACGAAAAAAAGTTTTGACATGCACCACGGAGAGACCAAAAATCGTCGGCCATGGTGCAGCAGCAATCACGGCGCGACTTCAACTTCGTCGGCTATGGAAACTTTTCATGTAGTGAATTTAATGTTTTGTTGAATCTCAATGCAAATTTTTGTATATAATGTATTTGGCATCAAGTTTTCTAGTTTTATGTGCTATGATACAGTATCTAACTATGATACCACTCCCACCTCTCTCACCTCGTTAATTATTGTTGTGCCACATCAGATTTTTGCCAACATGGCATGCATGATATATACTAGCTATATATATATATATATATATATATAGGGTTACACTATTCTGAGAAACCAGTGCTCGATAATATTCCGAGCATCACCGTGTTCCCATAAAGACCGATCCGGTCAAACAGTCCGAAAACTCCGAAAGAAAAACACCCACGTTTTCTTCTCGTATCCAACACGTGCCCCGACTTCCAACCGCGCCGCCGCCCCTTCCGCCGCAGGCCGCTCCCCAGCGCCGCCGCAGGCCGTTCCGCGCGCGCCCCGCCAAGCCGTTTCCCGCCGCCGCCGGACCCTTCCCCGCGCCGCCGGATCTCTTCCTCAGCGCGCGTCGTTCTACAAGCAGAGCCGCCGGCCAAGGCCGCTCGAGTCGTCGATGGTGCGCTCCGTGCTCCTGCTGCCAACCCACTGGTCCGTCGACGGCCTGACTCCCCGGAAGGCGGATGCCCCCGCCGCGGCGTTCTCCCCACGCCGTGCCTGTCCCCGCGGCCGCGGCCGGTTCTATCTCCCGCCCTCGCCGCCGGCAGAGATGGCCGGGCCGACTCCCCTCGCCCAGCCAGCCCCCTTCCCAGCCGACGATTTCCGGCCGCCGTCACGTCCCCGCGCCGGCTCCGCTGCCACGGGAGTCCTCTGCTGTGAGGTTGGATTGACCTCCATGGTCACGGTCTTGCTTTTTTGACGTATTTGCATTCTAGTTTCTGGTCAAATCGATATGTGCTTAGGAATCTTTAAAATTGCAGCTATTTTTTCTTTTGATTCCTGATTAAATCAATCAAGATGATCATGTGCAGATTACACTGTTGTTGTATATTTATCTGATATAGGGAAGAATACATGCTGCATAAGAAGCAGAACAGGCTTTATTCAGTAAGTACAGTTGAAAACGGAAGCACTACAGGCTTTTTATTCGTTAGGCGCTGCCTGGGTGTCGGCACATCCAAATCTAGAAAATCAATTCCATGAAGGTCGCCGGCGAGTTCGGTGGTACAAAATCAATTCAGTATCCCGATCAGAACCACCATTGTTGTACCACTTTTTGACGTTTCCTTGATATGTAATGTTGTGCTGAATTTCGTATGGTTTATGTGTGTGTGCAGATGAGTAAGCACCTCAGTTCAGACTGAGCTGCGGAACCACCTGGACGAGATCGTGATGTTCGATCGGCTGGTCTGCTCTGCTACTGATTTCTTTCGTTTTGTCTGTGTGTGCTGGTGCTAGCTGCTATGTATCTCTCTACTATTGCTCCTCCCTGCTTTTGAAGGAACGGCTTCAGTTTTTGCTACTCTTTTCCACTTTTTTACATAGTTCAGTTGCGACGTCAATTTAGGGCAGTACAACCATTAGATATAGGCAGTAGACAAACTCTAACATGGCAGTGCATCTAACAGAAGGGACGGAAAATTGATTATATAGGAAGTACAAGTGCTGTAATAGGACATCGCACTTATTTTCTGCAGCAGTACAAGTAAAATTATACCATGCATCTCCGGGCAGTCTGCAGTGCGCAGCTCCGAGTCTACCTTGCACCGAACTCTCCCTGCTTCCTCTGAAACTCTTTGCCAGAGGACAATATGAAGGTTTGTTCCGCACTGGCTACCTCACCTCCGTGGCGTCGCTTGCTACTTCGCGGCCACGAGCTGGGCGGCAAGTAATTGAGTCATGCAGGCCATTAACATGTGCTTCTCTACTATGCAAGTCGCGTGTGAATTTTGAGAAGTTGGGATGCAAGGGAAGTCTGCTGATGCTCTGCCTGGTTCTGCTTTTTTTTTTTTTTCTGAATTTGTTTTGCTGCTACGTCCTGTGTTGTATTGGAACATGCCGTGCTAGAGGATAAGGCTAGAACCAGTGGTAGAGAAACGTAGGTGTTTCTGAATTATATTTGCTTGTGCAGATGATGGTCGTAATGACCCCGTCTCTGCAAGCAAATACATGGACGCAACAATTATATTTGCATGTATTGGAAGATCGAACGAGTGGTCAGGTTGTCTGTCTCTGCTACCATTTCTCTGAGAAATAATCTGAAGTTGATGTCCTATTTTCCTAACAACCTCTGTATGAATGAAAAAAGAGGGCAGTACAGGTGATTCCTGTTGGCAGCGAGTACATTAACATGGCACATGTGTGATTGCATAGCCTAATTATATTGACTCCCAAAAGGCGCTTGTATTTCGTCCACGTGACCAAGCCGTTTGATCATAAATGTTCAATTTTATGTTTTTCTTGTTTGGGAAAAACATGACCCATTCAGTTTACAAAGTGCAGATTTTGTTTGGGGAAAAGGTTCATGGCTTACCTGTCAAGAAGTGATCAGAACGTCACATTACCGAGCCACGATTGCTACCTCCTATCCTTGGATTAATGTTTTATTTGACACAGTTGCTGCGAGCCCCGAGCAATTGCCGTTGATTTTTTAAGAATGTTTCGTTTTAGTCGCAACTGATTCTTTCGCTCCCTCAGTTTTGATGACTTCCACTCATCGCCGAGCAGAGAAATGTTCACAAAATCACAGCCACCTAGTGATAATGTTTGTTTTTAGTCCAGCATCATGGCCTACATTCGTCTCGTGCTCTAACGAGACACACACAATCAAACTATGCGCCCCTCGCTTCTCCTACCGTCGGCGATACCACTCCGGAAACACTAACCGCGCCCGATTCTGCCACATCCCGTGCCGGCCTAGGCCTCGCCGCCCCCCACTTCCCCATCCCTAAGCCACCGCAAATGCACCGCCCACTTCCCGGCCACTACCACCAACAAAGGAACTGCCGCGCCGGCCTGGCTTCCAGCTTTGACCTTGCGGCTAGCGCCTTGCCGCCGCGTCCGATCCCGCATCTCGTTCCTCGTTGTCTCGAGTCCCGACTCCATGGGCATCGCCTCGCTACCGGTCACCACCACCCCTAGCTCTTTTTTTATCGGCACTACAAGTAAAAAGAAATTGATAGTCTGAAACTAAAGGACCATGTGAAGTGCTAAAAACAATATTAAAATCACTAATAGGGAAGTACAAAATATGAGAGCGGAAAGTACAAGTATTGATGCTGGTAAGTACAATCTTTCAGCTTCGGAAGTTCGAACCCCTCAAAAAAAGGAGGCGGCACCTACTTAATATAGAAGTGCAACAAAAATGGCTAAATCCTAATGTTGAAAAAAACAAAATAATACCGTCACGTGCATGGAAGTTTATATAATTGACGACGAGAAGTACAACCAGCCGACACGAGCAGTACACCCACTTAATATAGGAAGTACAAGAAAACCGACAAAATCCAAATGTAGAAAAAACAAAATAATCCCGTCATCTGCGAGGAAGTACGAGCAGTGATTCCGAGAAGTACAGGCGGAGACAACAGGAAGTACAAGCGGTAATTACATGAATTAAAAGTGTTCAAAGAAAATACCCCCACATAAGTTCACATAACAATAATAATCCCATCACCCGTAAGGAAGTTCATATACTTGACAATGAGAAGTACAACCATTCGACACGAGCAATACACCCACTTAATATAGGAAGTACAAGAAACCCGACAAAGTCCAAATGTAGAAAAAACAAAATAATCCCGTCATCTGCGAGGAAGTACGAGCAGTGATTCCGAGAAGTACAGGCGGAGACAACAGGAAGTACAAGCGTAATTACATGAAGAAAATACCCCCACATAAGTTCACATAGCAACATTGTGAAGTTCAAATATTAAGATCCGGGAAGTGCAGAATCTCTTAAAATAGAATATAGGGACAATCTAACATTATCATTTTGAAGCACACATGCTAGTTTTTGTAAAACACACTAGTATCAAAACATTTCCAGGAAGTACAACCACGAAGGCCAAGCAGTACAAGGACATGTCGTGGGAAGTTCAGATGCGCGTGGTTGTGCTGAGCATTTTGTGTGGCCATGGACCTCAAACGAACACCGTATGAGAAACTTATAGTCATTTTACTGAACACTTTCGTGAAACAGCGCCGAGAAGTACAACCGCATTTCCCTAGAAGTGCAAGTTCGTGTCGAGGGAAGTTCAATGCTCTGTTTTTACGGGGCGGAAATCTATTGTTCAAATCTCATCGATTTGATCACCAACCACTTCAATCATTGTCACCAAAAGCTTTATATGGTAGAGTATATGTCTAATTTCATTACCTACAACATTTTACAACAAATAAATGGATCTAATCTATCAAATTCAAATCGTTATCCCACAAAATATACCGGAAACATGATTTCAAAACTTCTAAAATTAGTTTTAAACCGTTTGGATTTGGCAAAAATGGTAGATACAAAAGATATGCGCCATTTTAACACCTTTCCAACCATATATCATTTCACTTGTTTAAATATACTGCATGAAAATCGCGGGGAAATCATTCTGCCCGTCACATAAAACAGGCGGACAGTAATTCGTGTTATTCTCTTAAACTGTAAGGAATTAGAGAAAACAATTGGAATAAGAAAGTTGCGCCTAGTCCATAGCTTTCCAACGCCATATCATTTGCATCATTCCGATATACGGTTGAAACAAATCATCCAAATTACTGTCCGCTCGTTTTTTGAGTACGTCCGAATTTCGGTATTTTCAAAATTGTTCAAAAACTGTGAGGATTTTGAAAAAACGTAAAACATGAAAAAGTTGCGCAATTTCATTATCTTTCCAACGGTATATCATTTGCACAGTTTCGATAAGCGATTCAAAAACCGAACTAAAAGTTCGTTTTCTCTAGAAGCGTTTTCGTATTTTCAAAATTAAATTTAAACCGTGCAAAATCTGTGAAAAGTGTGAACATGAAAAAGTTGCGGTTTTTCATTATCTATCCAACGGTATATCATTTGCATAGTTCCGACAAATGGTTGGGAAACACGAAGTAGAATCAGTAGCTCTGAAGAAAATGGGAAGTTCAGGTAAGTTCGACAGAAAGTTGAACCCTGTTATCCGGGAAGTACAACCTTGTGTCCAGGAAAGTACAAGTCGGTGCTCAGAATATTATTCTGCAACCGGTTGCAGAATAGTGCTGGTATATATATATATATATATATATATATATATATATATATATGATACTCCCATTGTGGCTAGTCTACGATACAACACTAGCATATCTCCTCATCAACCATAGTGCCACATAAGCATTTTGCCTATGATACCGTGCTAAGATACAAAAGGATTCTGATTTCTTGTTTTTGGTTAATTAATCATGATTATTGTTAATCCTAGGTATACTCTAGAATGATTAGATTTGCCTCAGTATTACTGAAATTATTACTCTATTATAGATATACATGTAAATATGAATGTAGCCCTGCTAATCTATACTTCTTATAAAGCAAAACCCACTAACTGCAATTAATGTTAGTCTATCTCTACATGCAAGCCATCCACATCATCTATTCCATTAGCCAATCAAATATCCATGTCATCCCCACTAACATTCATTATTGATGTATCCTTGCATGCAAGCTATCTATGTCACCATTTTTTGATTAAAATGTCCACATAGCTAATTTATAGCCATCAAATATAAAAAATAATGTGAATTAAATTTAGCATCTCAACTATTTTGGCCAATTGAATATTGCATACTTCTACAGACAATTCATATTACATATGTATTATACCATTTCATTTAGACAATATAATTTCTTAGAAGATTCCACATCGCAAATATATAAGATCTTTCCTAATTGTTATAATTTAATGCTGCCTTTTCTACGAGTTTGATCAAATAACAGTATTGACTTCAATCTAAGAAACGCTCCAATCGCATTGGCTGAGCTTGTTACAAAGTATGTTCTAGGATTAAATCGTAATGCTTTGCCAAGGCTTGAATAGTCCATCACACGCAAAACCAGAATCCGCTTTAGGGTAGCATTTATGGTGAAATTTTGAAAGTTCGCAAAGAAAACACTACTTACGAGGTATCTAGTGTAATCCCCCAGCTATATATTGGATCTGAAATCTCTTAACATACATACACTAGCTTAATTTTTTGAGGACATAATGAGTGTACAACGGAAGTTTGATTCTGCTAAATCAACCTCGACATTCTTCCCCTATGGACCTTTACCCCTAATCTATTTCATTTGAATTTTCGAATAAGTCTCCTTTAAGATAAATATGGTGGAGGAAGATAAGCACATAAGGCTATCTTTTTTTTGAAGTCCTAACATAAGCCTATCTTATTGACTAATATAGCTGCTTAATTAATAAAAGGATTAGCTACAACATGCTCAGTTTGCCCATTTATTAAGGTATAAGACTGGCAGGAGAGAAAGTAATCGCTAGTTTCCTCATTTTCCCCTGCATGCTCGCACGATTAAGGCTGGTCATAGTGCTAGTATCTTAGGTAGTATCATGCATCTTAGGCCCACAAAAATGCCGATGTGACATCTAATTAAGAAGGAGAGATAAGATTAGAGTAACATAGCTGGATACTGTATCATAATGCACGTTACGAGAAAAGCTAATGCTAAATAGATCTTGTACACACATTTTGTATTGGGATTCTACAAAACAATAAATTTAGAAGATTATGATACTACTCTATAATACCACCCACTATAGTGATAGTATCATAGACAAGTATCATATGCATGATACTACTATATGATACTATGCACTATGACCAGCCTAAAGCACCTTCCGCACGCGCTGGACTCCTCATTTCCTTAAACCTCCTCGTTTCTCGGGATAGACCAACAGTTTTTCAGGATCTTGGGTTAATGTGGCCAGGTTTCGACTTTCGACTAGTGGAAACGGGAAAGCAGGTGCAAATTAGGGAGATAACTGAACCACAACCACCCGCGCCTTAAGCATCGAGTAATATCGGGAAAAAATGCGCCGTAAGTAGTGAGACGGAGGGAGTAGTTCACAATTCCAATACGGAGTATAATTTTACCTGCCATATTTTCTTAATTTTTGTGCAGTCTACAATATATACTAAGATTTTCACATTGAGATTTTGCACGTAGCAGGATATTTTTCATTGGTTTCGAAACTTAAAACTATGATTACGATTTGACAAGGGCTCCCATCAGTATGGGGTGAACAAGCCCTCCCATCAGTATATCAGAGGAATTTGACAAGGGCTACATGACGACTAGATACATCACCAAAAAAGGTGATGCATGTCTCCTTCACCAAAACAGCTGAAACAAGTACATGAACGCAAGTACACCACCATAATAATACTACTACATTAACACAAGTACGAGTAATATAATAAAGTAAGAGTACTACTCCCTCTAATCTAATTTAAACCAAAATAAAACTTAAACTTCATCCTAAATTTAAACTAGTGCTCCTGCCCCTGCCTTCGCTTTCATTTTCTGATCCAACACGGGCGCAGAGTGCACGGCACGGAACCTTCATCTAAGTGGGATGCCACGGGATGTCACCGGATCCGTGTCCGTCCGTGCCCGGCTTCGTCCCTTGCTTCGCGCTTTGAAACTTCTCTCCCCGAAAAAGCCTCTTCGAAGAAGATCGCTGTCAGCAGCACGCTCATAATGGCGATGAGCCCATCCCCGCAGAGCTTCTGTTGGAAAGCCTCCTGCATCCTAAGTCGTGCTCGCGGTTCGCCTCGTCCTCGTTCTTCGCTCATTTTCTGATCCAAGACGGCGCAGAGTGCCAGAGTGCATGGCACGGAACTCTTCATCGGTGGCATGCCATGGGCATGTCACCGGATGCATGATTTTTTTCGCAATGTTTAAATTTGAATTTAGGCCGCATTCGTGTGACATGCAAAAGGTGCATGTCACCTGGTGGTGGTAGGCAACTACCCTCATTTACGGCGGCGTAGGCGACTGGACGCCGCGTGGCCAGCCGCTGCCTCGTGGCCGCCTCGGTTTCCACGCGGGAGACCATTAAACGCCGACGACCAACCTTCCCGCGTCACGGCCGATGCGAACCATCGCGTCCTCTCGCTGACAAGGCGGCCCCTGGGTACTTTTCAATTTTTGCGAAACTTAAAACTATGATTGATTTAAAAAAATAAAGTGCTACATGTAGCTCGGAGTTGCAACTGAGATTTATTTAAAGACATCAACTGTTTGAGAACGAGGTTAAGTTCTCATCAGTCCACAAATCGCACCCTAAATTTATATCACCATTTCGGATGGACGGACACGATTGCTCCAAGAGAGTCGAGGAGACGCCTGTAGGCCCGCCATATGCGGACAGTTAAAGTCAAAGAAACCCGTTCGGCTAGCGACTATGACTATAAGGGCAAAACGCTAAACTCTCTCGTTCCATTCACTTTCTTCCTCTCTCCACCTCAAACAAACATTTGTTCGTCGCTCTCTCCTCCAGCAATGTCTTCAAAATTCAGGTCGTCGGCGGTCAAGTACGCGGAGAAAAAACGCCGGCTCGAAATTTCCGGTAAACCAAGGGCTCGCTCGCCGCCGCTGCCGAAACGCGTCCGTGCTGTGCTCACCGGGTTAGTTTCCTTCGCCATGTACTTTCGTTTCTTTCGTCGCTCTCTCCTCCAGCAATTAATGTGTTCAAACTTCAGGTCGCCGGCGGTCAAGTACGCGGATAAAAAACGCCGGCTCGAAATTTCGAGAGACGGTTCCAGAAACCAAGTGGGCTCGCCGTCGCCGCCGCCGAAACGCGTCCGTGCTGTGCTCACCGGGTTAGTTTCCTTCGCCATGTACTTTCGTTTCTTCTTGCCCGGGCTCAAGCTCTTTAAGAGTCTCTATGGTTATACATCTTAAAGGGTTGGAAGTTCCAACGACGCCCGTACTGCACCAACTTCCACGACCAAGGAATCATCGTCGTCCGATGATTTCAACCCGGCCCTACCCCGGCGAAATGAGGTAGCACCAAGCACTGTGTAGTTATCTTCTTCTTCTTCCTTTGCGCTTACTTGCTACCGATGATTTCGCCCTGAAGGAAGCGGCGCCGACTATCGACACCACTGTCGCCATCTTGATGGAAAAAAACGAGGAGCTCAGCTTAGAGTGTGATCGCCTCCGAGACGATTTGGCTGCCAAGAAGAAGAATTCGAAAAATCTTGTGGAGCTCATTTGCAGCCTTCGCAATGAGCGCGACATGTTGAAGAACGAGCTGATTAAGCAGAAAGAGAGGAACATTGCATCAGCGGAGAAAGCCAGCAGCATACTCAAGACTGTGTGCCTCGAAAAAGACAAGTCTGATATAGAGTGCAAATTACTTCTTCAGGATAAAGAAGAGCTCCAAAAGTTGAACCTTGAATATGCTGACATCGCCATCCTTGCCCTTCTCGAGAGGCAGAAGGCACAAGATAAGTTGATGCACCTGATGTTGGAGAGCTGCAGTGAAAGAGAAGAGACATTGAAAGAAATGAGCAGTTTGGTGGGATACATGAGTGGCGTCGGGCAAACTTCGCAGAATCCGCCCCGGCTGAGCTCAAATTCCAGCGGAACCAGCAATGCAAGTTATGCGCACCTACAACTTCTACTCATTGATTAGAGGTCGCACGACATGGCATTTTCCCTCGAAATAGTAGTACTGTAGTAATAGTTGTACTACTTAGTATGTACCTTTTTGTAAAATAATTTCTTACATGTATTAGAAACTACCCCTCTCCTTTCTGGATGCACCCGGGACATTGTCATCCGGCCCTCTTCTGGACAAACCCCCTCGGGAAGGACAGTATATTTTGCACATTTCGCTACTAGTACTTCTAATTCCACCGCGATAGATTAGACCAACAAGTGGTGAATTGTGCAAAAGATATGTCCGTGTTTTATGCAAAAGAGTGATATGGAGATCTGGTGGAATCTTGAATCCTCTTCAGTGGTAGGCATGCTTCACTTATAGCTGGAGTACATTGCGGACCTGGTGCATTTCGTCAGTACCGATCAGCTATTTTTGCTTATCCCGGAAGAGAAGGTAGTAGCCTTTTCAGTGCTACGGAGTTGTCTGTTCACTGCTTGCTTTGTCTGCTCAAACGTCTCTCTTCTTGTCAGTCTCGCAGGTGAGACTCCCCTCCCCCCTCCTCCGCGCATCTGTCAAATATTCTGCCTCCTATTTAAAAGGACATTGCCACCGCTCGTGGGCCCCGCGCCTCCAGTGGGAATTGATGCTTCTCCATCGGAGTGTAGGACGAATGACAGAACAAGATTCGGGAGATTATTTTTCATAGACAATATCTGACACAAAAAATAAAATGTTAAGGTCTCATATTATTCTGAATGATTTTGAATTACTTATGACGTTTGGAAGTATTGGTATACATGAGTCCCACATGAAGTTAAATGGTCCAAGAAAAAAAGGTTTCGTACACGTTTCCCAGAAAGTGGAAAGTCGAGTACATGCACGACTTCACGCGTCCACTACTGGATACAGAGAGTCAGAGGCTATAAAATTATCGGCCTCATCGTCTCTCGCGGGCTCGTCCTCTCCCCTCCCCCAACTTGCCTCCCCCACACTGTGAAAACCCCCATCCACTCACCGCACCCGAGGCATCGACTTCCTCGTTTCCAACCGCAGCAGCATGAAGACAGGTCTTGCGTACGAGGCGGAGCAATCGGCGGCCGCTCGCGCAGAGGATGCCTCTGCGGTAGTGGCCGTCGCGGCGGGTGAGGCTTCACCGGGCACCCAGGCCGCTCGTCTCCTCTGCTTGTCTGATTCTTCGACCTCGGTCGAAACGGGCGTCCTGGCCGTCGAGCAGAAGGTGGATACCAACGTTGTTGATCCCGCCGAAGATGTGCACGGCGTTGCAGGCCACCACGGCGAGGTCTTCCTAGACCCGGTGCTGGACGCGGACCTCGACCCCTTCGACGATTTCGGCCCAAACGTTCAGTTCCAGGAGGATGTCGAGGGTGACGACGAGGAGGTACTGCTCTTTTACCGAAACTGTCCCGATCCTCTTTGTGTCATATTACTGTTCACGTGGTTTGCACGAACCTGGTTCTTGATTGATTTGATCTCCTACCTTGTTCTTGTAGACGTACTTGATTCTACGGTTCGTACGGTCAGATTCTAGTTTAATTTCGACTAATCTGCCATGTAGTTGGCTTGATTAGTCATATAATTAATTTATGTGTTCATACTTAGTGGACTTGCAATTGTTGTGGCTTATGTTCATTGCTGTTCATAGGGTTTTCTCGTGATTTAGTATGATTTCTTCTGCCATTTACTTGTTCTACACATTTAATTTTAGGGTTTCTAAGGTTTGATTATGTTAGTGGAGTATTTATTCGATCGTCATTAAACACCTGATTATTATGTACTTAATAATTCACAGGAGTATTCTGATGACATGGACGACAACAAGGAGCGCAGGGACCAGAAGAGCCGCTACGTTCTGAAGTGGCTGAAGGGTGGTGAAATTCGTTTCCGCAGCCCGATCTAGCATGGGACGGGCGTAGGCCTAAGTACATCGGGGAAGCACCGCCTCGCAACCGCGTCAAGCACGTGGCATATGGCCTCTCTTCCCCCTCCAGAATTCGTCTTCCCGTCTTGTTCCCCACAACGCCCTCGCTGGCCGCCTTCATGCTCCTGGCCCCATGAAAAGTTCATATGTAATCTTATTCCCTTTGAAGTTCAGCATTAAACTCTACTAGTACAACCATGTCTTGTGATGTAGTACTCTTTTGATGCATTTGTGATGTAGTAGTACTTTTTGAACTAGTATAGTACTTCATCCATTATTGGCTCAATATGCCCCTTAAAACCCGCCCAGCCTCGTGTACCCGCGGGATACGGGGTGAGTGCGGTTTGGGCTGCCTAGCAGGCCCTCCCGTATTCGGCCGCCTGCTTTCGGCCAACACGGGCTCCGCCAATCCACACCGCCGCCTCTCGCATATGGGTCGAGCGAAGGCGAGTGAGGGGTTTGACCTCACTCGCAACCCTAGCTCGCCGTGCGCCGCCTCCCCGCAAAGCTCCGGCGAGCAATCCCCACTGCACGCTCCGCATTCCGCCGCCGTTGCCATGTCGGGTCGCCGCGCTCCGCGTCCGGCAAGCGGATCGCGATCCCGCCGACGGACACCGTCAAGGAGGCAAGCACGGCGCTCCGCCGCGGGGAGTCGCCGTGCGGCATGCCGGTACGCCGGCGCGCTTCACATGTCGTCGTCGCTTCGTGAGTTCACCGTGGGTGGGCGGTGGTACTAAGAAGATCCACCGCTCAAGCCGATGAGCGGCGGCTACTTCGAGAAGTGGCGCGCCGAGTGGGAGAGAGACCGCGCTTCGAAGGCGGCATGGGCCGAGCTCATCGGGAGCACCAGCGGTGGAGGAAGCGGAGGAGATCCGCGAGCCGGCGAGTGAGAAGCGGAGGAGTGCGTAGTGAGGCGGCGCAGCTTCCTCGCAGGCGGTGGCCGCATCCGAGAAGGATGTCGCCGAAGCTGCTCGGGCGGAGGCAGAGGAGGAGGCGGCGGCCATCGACAAATTTTCCCGGGTTTTAATTTTTAAAAATACGGGGCGAAATACGGGGTCTGCTAGACGGAATGGTTCAGCAAGACGCACTTTTGGGATACGGGGCGAAAAACTCGCGTTTTTTGAACTGGTATAGTACTATCTAAGAAGAGTACTCCCTCCGATTCACATTCATTTTACACCAAGAAATATGGATCAGAGCGAGGGAGTAAATTAAACATGGCATCTCGTGCATGAAGCTTGACAGATCGATCAGGTTGGCTAGAATAGCAATACAATGCTGCTCATTAGGAAAATGCATGCCATGTACGATAGTATACATCCAGTAAAGAAGTCTATACTGACATAAAAAAGACTACATTGGGGATGAGAGTCAATTGGGGCATCTACAATACAGAAAATCTTGCTCGTAGCTGATTTTGGCTAAGAGGGTTTTACTCACATTACACGTGCCACTTTCCTTGTCTGCAAAACAAGTTCCAATAAAGGAAGAGGAAAGAAGAGGACATTGTGGGTGAGATTGAACACCTTTTTTATGTGTTAAGCTGAGGCCTCGTTTAGCTGAGGATTTCGACTTAGGCCTAACAGCTCAGCACACCCACAAATAAATCTCCTTGCGCGCACCACTGTCAGCAAAAATAAAATGAATTAGCACGCAAGATTAAGAACGAAGTGAATTTAAGAAACTTGGTTAGCTTTTCAAGCAATATACTCAGAGAAAGAGCACACATGTTCGGCTCGAAATAATCGTAAGAGAAGAACAATAAATCTAAGGCACCCCACTATGCAGAAGGGGCGCGACAACGCATGGATTCATACCTTGAGTCGACGCTGGCTCGTAGAAGGGCGACCGCGCCTCGAGGATGCCGACGACGTCTCCACCTCGGTCTCACATGTGACTGCTTCTCGGCGGGCGGTGCGCCGCGCCATGTAGAATATCTATCAAGAGAGGAGAGCCCGGACGCTGCTTGATGCGCGTAGCTGTACACGTCCGTTGGGAACCCCTAGAGGAAGGTATGATGCGCACAGTGGCAAGTTTTCCCTCAGAAAGAAACCAAGGTTTAATGGAACCAGAGGAGCCAATAGCTGCTGGAAGGTTGGTTATCGCTAAAATGTGGATGCGTAACACCAAGGGATTCCGGCGCCAACGCGGAACCTGCACAACACAACCCAAGTACTTTGCCCCAACGAAACAATGAGGTTGTCAATCTCACCGGCTTGCTGTAACAAAGGATTAAGCGTATCGAGTGGAAGATGTTTGCAAAGAAAACAGTAAACACAATTGCAGTAGATTGTATGCTATGTAAAGAATAGGACCGGGGTCCACAGTTCACTAGAGGTGTCTCTCCGATAAGATAAAAGCATGTTGGGTGAACAAATTACAGTCGGGCAATTGACAAATAGAGAAAGGTATAACAATGCATATACATGATATGATAAATATAGTGAGATTTAATTGGGCATTACGACAAAGTACATAGACCGCCATCCAACTGCATCTATGCCTAAAAAGTCCACCTTCCAGTTATCGTCCAACTCTATCCAAAAGATTAAGGCTAAAGCAAATGCACAATTGCATTAAGTATAAAGTAATGTAATCGACAATCCAGCTTCTGACATAGCATCAATGTTTTATCCCTAGGGGAAACAGCACATCACAACCTTAGAACCTACTATCACGTCCCACGTGTCAATGAAGGCATGAACCCAATTATCGAGCATAAATACTCCTCTTGAGCAGAGAAAAACTTGGCCCGAGCCTCTACTAATAACGGAGAGCATGCAAGATCATAAACAACACACATAAACAATAGATTGATAATCACCATATTAGTATTTCATCCATCGGATCCCGACAAACACAATATATAGTATTACAGATAGATGATCTTGACCAGCATGTTAGGCAGCTCACAAGATCCAACAATGAAGCACAACAAGGAGAAGACGGCCATCAGCTCCTGCTATGGACCCATGGTCCAGGGGTGAACCACTCACTCATCACTCCGAGGCGATCATGGCGATGAAGAGTCCTCCTGGAGATGATTCCCCTCTCTCCGGCAGGGTGCCTGAGGCGATCTCCTGAATCCCCCGAGATGGGACTGCTAGCGGCTGTGCGGCGCTTCTCTCCGGAAGGCTTTCTGCATCGTGGCTCCTCGCACGGGGCTCTGCGATCAGACTTTAAGTGCAGGCGGAAGGTCATAACGCGGGGGCCACACGAGGTGCCCAGGGGGTAGGCCGGCGGCCAGGGCTTGGGCCACGCCGCCCTAGCCCCCGGGCTGCTCCGTGGCCCCACTTCTGCTATCTCTTCGGTCTCTGGAAGTCAAAATAGGACCCCCGGGGCGAAAGTTTCGTCCAATTCCGAGAATATTTCCTACTAGGGATTTCTGAAATCAAAACAGCAAGTAAAAACAGCAACTGGCTCCTTCGGCATCTCACACAGGTTAGTTCCGTAAAATGTATACTATGACATATAATGTGCATAAAACATGTAGGTATCATCAGTAAAAGTAGCATGGAACATATGAAATTACTCGATACGCTGGAGACGACGCATCCCTGCTTAGTTCTGCTCGTCCCGAGCAGGCAAAACGATAACAAAGATAATTTCTCAAGTGACATGCCATCATAATCTTGATCATACTATTTGTAAACATATGTAATGAATGCAGCGATCAAAACAAAGGTAATGACATGAGTAAACAAGTGAATCATATGACAAAGACTTTTCATGAATAGTACTTTCAAGACAAGCATCAATAAGTCTTGCATAAGAGTTAACTCATAAAGCAATAAATCAAAGTAAAGGTGTTGAAGCAACACAAAGGAGGATTAAGTTTCAGCGGTTGCTTTCAACTTATAGCATGTATATCTCATGGATATTGTCAACATAAAGTAATATAACAAGTGCAATATGCAAGTATGTAGGTATCAATAGTTTACACAAGTGTTTGCTTTAAGGTGGAAGGAGATAGGTAAACCGACTCAATAATAAAAGTAAAACAAAGGTCCTTCAAGAGGAAAGCATCGATTGCTATATTTGTGCTAGAGCTTTTATTTTGAAAACATGAAACAATTTTGTCAACGGTAGTAATAAAGCATATGAGTTATGTAAATTATATCTTACAAGTTGCAAGCCTCATGCATAGTGTACTAATAGTGCCCGCACCTCGTCCTATTTAGCTTGGACTACCGGATCTTTGCATGCCATGTTTCAACCAAGTGTCACAAAGGGGTACCTCCATGCCGCCTGTAAAGGTCTAAGGAGAATGCTCGCATTTTGGATTTCTCGCTTTGATTATTCTCAACTTAGACATCCATACCGGACAACATGGACAACAGATAATGAACTCCTCTTAAACATGTAGCAATGATTATTATTCTCATATGAGATTGAGGATATATGTCCAAAACTGAAACTTCCACCATGATTCATGGCTTTAGTTAGCGGCCCAATGTTCTTCTCTAACAATTTTGCATGCTCCAACCACTAAAATGATAGATCCTTCAGACAAGACGACATGCATAGCAACTCACATGATATTCAACAATAGTTGATGGCGTTCCCCAGGAAGCATGGTTATCGCACAACAAGCAACTTAATAAAAGATAAAGTGCATAAGTACATATTCAATATAGTTTTAAGGCTATTTTGTCCCATGAGCTATATATTGCAAAGGTGAATGATGGAATTTTAAAGGTAGCACTCAAGCAATTTACTTTGGAATGGCGGATAAATACCATGTAGTAGGTAGGTATGGTGGACACAAATGGCATAGTAGTTGGCTCAAGGATTTTGGATGCATGAGAAGTATTCCCTCTCGATACAAGGTTTAGGCTAGCAAGGTTATTTGAAGCAAACTCAAGGATGAACAAGTGCAGCAAAACTCACATAAAAGACATATTGTAAACATTATAAGACTCTACACCGTCTTCCTTGTTGTTCAAAACTCAATACTAGATATTATCTAGACCTTAGAGAAACCAAATATGCAAATCAAATTTTAGCAAGCTCTATGTATTTCTTCATTAATGGGTGCAAAGTATATGATGCAAGAGCTTAACATGAGCACAACAATTGCCAAGTATCACATTATCCAAGACATTTTAGAATTACTACATGTAGCATTTTCCAATTCCAACCATATAACAATTTAACGAAGAAAAACTTCGCCTTGAACATTATGAGTAAAGCCTAAGGACCCATGTGTCCATATGCAACAGCGGAGCGTGTCTCTCTCCCACAAAGTGAATGCTAGGATCCATCTTATTCAAACAAAACAAAAACAAAAACAAACAGACGCTCCAAGTAAAGAACATAAGATGTGATTGAATAAAAATATAGGGGAGGAACCTGATGATGTTGTCGATGAAGAAGGATGCCTTGGGCATCCCAAGCTTAGCGTGAGTCTTCTTAGAATATGCAGGGGTGAACCACGGGGCATCCCCAAGCTTAGAGCTTTCACTCCTCTTGATCATAGTATATCATTCTCCTCTCTTGACCATGAAAACTTCCTTCACACCAAACTTCAAGCAAACTCATTAGAGGGTTAGTGCGCAATTAATAATTCACTCATTCAGAGGTGACACAATCATTATTTTCACTTCGGACATTGCATAAAGCTACGGACATTAATGAATCAAAGAAATAAATCCAACATAGCAAAAGAGGCAATGCGAAATAAAAGGCGAATCTGTCAAAAACAGAACAGTCCGTAAAGACGAATTTAAAGCTGGCACAGACTTGCTCAAATGGAAAAACTCAAAACTAATGAAAGTTGCGTACATATCTGAGGATCACGCTCGTAAATTGGCAGATTTTTTCGAATTTTCTACAGAGAACTGTGCCCAGGTGACAGACAGCAATGCTGTTTCTGCGCAGCGATCCCAAATATAACATCAACTTTGACATAGAAACTTTACTTGGCACAAAAACATGATAAGGAGAGGTTGCTACAGTAGTAAACAACTTCCAAGACTCAACAAAACAAAAAATTGCTGTAGGTAAAAACATGGGTTGTCTCCCATAAGCGCTTTTCTTTAACGCCTTTCAGCTAGGCGCAGAAAGTGCAAATCAAGTAACATCGAGAGTAGAAGCATCAACATTATTATTTTTCATGCAAACACAACTTGTTGCAGAGGGTACTTTAGGTGCTCCATTATCTAAATTTTCTATGGTGGTGCTAGGGGTTTTAGAAATTTTAGGCCTATAATAATTCTTTTGTTTAGGCACTTTAGAGGCGTACATGAATTTTTGCTCTTTACCCACATAAGCTTTCTCATTATACTTGAGAGAAGAAAAGGTTGAACCCAAGGTTCCCATAGCTTTTTCAAGTTCATCAATCCTATTGGTTTGATTATCATGGACTACACAAGTTCCTAGGACACTAATTCTTTCATCAATTCCTCCTAGGGATTTATCAAGTTCATCAGTTTTATCCAATAACATTTCCAATTTAGTTTCAATACTTGGAAAAATTTTCTCTATGGTTTCCAATTTTTTCATAACATCCTCAAGAGAGATTTCAATTTTAACTTCATTAACAGGTGGTATTCCAACTAGACTCTCAATGATGCAACTAGCTTCTAAAGCGGGAGTACCTAGGAAATTACCTCCCGAAAGAGTATCAAGAACATATCTATTCCAACTAGATAAACCAACATAAAAGTTCCTAAGAAGGATAGTGGTGGAGTGTTTCTTAATGCACCTTTGATGAGCATTACTAATTCTATACCAAGCATCTTTAAAACTTTCTCCACCTTGTTGCTTAAAAGAACGAACTTCAACTTCAGGATTACTCATTTTAGTAGCAATAAAGTAAACTAGGCAAAGACAAGTAACTAATTTTTTGTGTGTTTTTGATATAGAGAGCAAGACAGTAAATAAAGTAAAACTAGCAACTAATTTTTTTGTGTTTTGATTTAGTGCAGCAAACAAAGTAGTAAATAAAATAAAGCAAGACAAAAACAAAGTAAAGAGATTGAGAAGTGGAGACTCCCCTTGCAGCGTGTCTTGATCTCCCCGGCAACGGCGCCAGAAATTGCGCGTAAATGTACACGTCCGTTGGGAACCCCAAGAGGAAGGTATGATGCGCACAGTGGCAAGTTTTCCCTCAGAAAGAAACCAAGGTTTAATCGAACCAGGAGGAGCCAAGAAGCACGCTGAAGGTTGATGGTCGCGAAATGTGATGCGGCGCAACACCAGGGATTCCGGCGAACGCGGAACCTGCACAACACAACCCAAGTACTTTGCCCCAACGAAACGGGAGGTTGTCAATCTCAACGGTGCTGTAACAAAGGATTAAGCGTATCGAGTGGAAGATGTTTGCAAAGAAAACAGTAAAACACAATTGCAGTAGATTGTATGCTATGTAAAGAATAGGACCGGGTCCACAGTTAGAGGTGTCTCTCCCATAAGATAAAAGCATGTTGGGTGAACAAATTACGGTCGGGCAATTGACAAATAGAGAAAGGCATAACAATGCATATACATGATATGATAAATATAGTGAGATTTAATTGGGCATTACGACAAAGTACATAGACCGCCATCCAACCGCATCTATGCCTAAAAAGTCCACCTTCAGGTTATTCCGAACCCCATCCAGTATTAAGTTGCAAAGCAACAGACAATTGCATTAAGTATGGTGCGTAATGTAATCGACAACTACATCCTAGACATAGCATCAATGTTTTATCCCTAGTGGCAACAAAGACATCACAACCTTAGAACTCACACATGTCCTGTGTCATGAAGGCATGAACCCACTATCGAGCATAAATACTCCCTCTTGGAGTTAAGAGCAAAAACTTGGCCAGACTAATAACGGAGAGCATGCAAGATCATAAACAACACATAAACAATAGATTGATAATCACCATAACATAGTATTCTCTATCCATCGGATCCCGACAAACACAACATATAGTATTACGGATAGATGATCTTGATCATGTTAGGCAGCTCACAAGATCCAACAATGAAGCACAACAAGGAGAAGACGACCATCTAGCTACCTGGACCCATGGTCCAGGGTGAACTACTCACTCATCACCCGGAGGGCATCATGGCGATGAAGAGTCCTCCGGGAGATGAACCCCCGCGGGTGCCTGAGGCGATCTCCTGAATCCCCCGAGATGGGATTGGCGGCGGCGGCGTCTCCGGAAGGTTTCCGTATCGTGGCTCTCGGTACTGGGGGCTCGCGACGGAGACTTTAAGTAGGCGGAAGGTCAACGCGGGGGCCACACGAGGTGCCCAGGGGGACGGCCGCGCGGCCGGGCTTGGGCCGCGCCGCCCTAGCCCCTGGCCGCCCCGTGGCCCCACTTCGTTATCTCTTCGGTCTTGAAGCTTCGTGCAAAAATAGGACCATGGGCGAAAGTTTCGTCCAATCCGAGAATATTTCCTTACTAGGATTTCTGAAACCAAAAACAGCAGAAAACAACAATTGGCTCTTCGGCATCTCGTTAATAGGTTAGTTCCAGAAAATGCATAAATATGACATATAATGTGCATAAAACATGTAGGTATCATCAATAAAGTAGCAAACATAAGAAATTATCATAAGTTGGAGACGATGACGCTACCGACGCCTCAACCTTGATAGCACCGGCTTGTTGCTTCGCACCGAGATGCGCCACGTGCAAGATTTAGCGGATGCGCCAATTTTAGAGATATGTCATGATCGTTGTAACAAATTTCAACGTGATGATGATTTGATCCTGCACTCGGCCTTGAACATAAGTACTAGTACACAGTCTCATAATTTTTTTATCATTATACTTTGCGAGATTTAGCGGATGCGCCAAATTCAGAGATAGATCATGATCATGGTAACACAATTTTCAATGTAATGATGATTTGATGTTGCACTCGACCTTGAACATAAGTACTAGTACGGTCTCACAATTTTGTATCATTATACTTTGCAAGTTTTAGCGGATGCGCCCATTTTCAGAGGTAGATCATGATCATGGTAACAAATTTTCAACGTGATGATGATTTGATGTTGCACTCGACCTTGAACATAAGTACTACTACTACTGTCTCACAATTTCTTTATCATTATACTTTGCAAGATTTAGCGGATGCGCCAAATTCAGAGATAGATCATGATCATGGTAACAAATTTTCAACGTGATGATGATTTGATGTTGCACTCGGGCTTGAACAGAAGTACTAGTACGGTCTCTCAATTTTTTATCATTATACTTTGCAAGATTTGGCGGATGAGCCAATTTCAGAGATAGATCATGATCATGGTAACAAATTTTCAACGTGATGATGATTTGATGTTGCACTCGGACTTGAACAGAAGTACTAGTACGGTCTCACAATTTTTTTATCATTATACTTTGAAAGATATAGCGGATGCGCCAATTTCAGAGATAGATCATGATCATGGTAACAAATTTTCAACGTGATGATGATTTGATGTTGCACTCGGCCTAGAACAGAAGTACTAGTACGGTCTCACAATTTTTTTATCATTATACTTTGCAAGATCTAGCGGATACGCTAATTTTAGAGATAGATCATGATCATGGTAGTGACCAATATTCAAGGTGATGATGATTTGATTTTGCCATCGGCTTTGAACAGAGGTACTAGTACGGTCTCACAAATTTTTATCATTATACTTGGACCTTAGCCAAATTCAAAATCTCATAGCGGCAAAACTTCCCGCCCAAAAAATACAAATATTTCACACGCTTCCAAATTCCCATTCTACCCCTATGGAGATGACAGCAAAGTCGGTTGGTGGTGGGGGGGTCTGCCCGTCATTTTTTCGATCACCACCTCCCTAGCCCGGAAACCCTCCCAAAAAAATTCATTTCCCTCAGTCTCTCCTCTGAGACCACCCACCAGAACTTCTCAAGTCCCTCTCTCTCCCACCTCCACGACCACCGCACCGGAACATCCCCGCCGGACTTCCCTGGCCTACCCGAGGCCTCACGATCCTCGTCATCCGGCTGCCTACCGGAGCAGCTTCATCGACGCCGTCATCAACCGGACCGGATCATCCCCGCCGAACCTCGAAACCATACTCATCCAGCAGTCTACCGCAGTCGCTCAGCTGCGGTATCGTCCACCCCACCGCAGCCGCTTCGCCGGATCCGTCGTCCACCGCATCGAATCTTGCGCCACCATGTCTGTGCATGAACCGGATCTGCTTCACCGGCGCCGTGCATGATCCACACCTATCTAAACTCTTCTACTGTCGCTTTTCTATTGCTGCCTGCAAGTTCTTGTTTAATCTTGGGGGAACCTGTTTGTGCTAACGACGCGCCGTTACGTTTTTGCAGATGAGATGAGTAACCATGAAGTGTAATGGCCGTCTCTCCAACCCCAAGTAGCACATGTAGTGTACTTCATCACCGGATCTATCAACCTCAGGAAGATCTGCTGTGACTCCCACAGAGTGCTTCTCCTAATGTAAGTCCCTTGTTTTAGTGCCATGTTCTGGGTTCAGATGCTTGTTTGTCTGAAGCTCTTTTAGTTCATTCCTAGTTATGACCGTAACACCTTGCTATTTTCTAGTTCATTGCTAACTTTAAGCGATTGAACATTTTGGTTTGCATTCCCTGCTCTGTAGATGTAGCCATCATAACTTCTATCTTGCTCAGTCGTTGTTACAAAAATTATAGGCTGCTACTATTTTGTTCATGCCAATCTTGTTCTCCCTGAACATGTTGGTTTGCATTCCCTATACTACAGGTGATGCCATTGTTATTTCTATCTACTTCATCGTAAGCTAACAAAGTAACTGCCTGCTATTAGTTCCTGCATGCTATCGCTCTGCCATCCTGCAGTACAAATTTATTTGAACTCGTCACAGCAGCTACTTCCATCATAATTTTGTCTGCCATCTGATTCTTCAAAAGCTGCAATATTAACTTGTTTCTCTTACTTGGCATGGCGCTCACATATAGAATGGTGAACATATTGGTGTGCATTCCCTCTTCTACAAGTTCACAGGTGATCCCACTATATTCCGTTTCTGGTCCATCATAAGCTGTAGCATTAATTATCCTCTATGTGTTGCTCATTACAACTTTATATCCCGAAACAAATTGATTTGCATTCCCTTATCTACAAGTTTATGAGTGATGCCATTATAACTCCTATATGTTTTATTCCTAGCTATTATAGTAACATCCTGCTATTATTTAGTTCACGACCAATTTTAAGTAATTGCACATGTTGGTTCGCATTCCCTGCTCTATAGCTTTTGGCATCGTCACTTCTATATTTGGTTTACATTCCCTGCTCTGTAGATCTAGCCATCATAACTTTATCTTGCTCAGTCGTTGTTACAAAAATTATGGCCTCCTACTATGTTGTTTGTGCCAATTTTTTACTCCATGAACATGTTGGCTTGCATTCCCTGTACTACAGGTGATGCCATTGTTTTGTATCTAGTTCATCGTAAGCTAACAAAGTAAGGACTTAGTTTGGCATGCTATCACTCTGCTATCTAGCATGTAGTACAAATAAACTTGTCATACTACTAGATAATAATTTTGTGTGCCATCTTGTTCTTCAAAAGCTGCATTATTGACTTGTTTCTCTGACTTGGCATGACGCTCACATATGGAATGCTGAACATATTGGTTTGCATTCCCTCTTATACAAGTTCACAGGTGATCCCACTATATTATGTATCTGGTCCATCCTAAGCTCCAGCATTAACTATCCTCTATGTGTTGCTCATTACAAGTTTATATCCCGAAACATCTTGATTTGCATTCCCTTCACTATAAGTTCAGGAGTATTATTTAGTTCACGGCCAATTTGAAGTAATTGCACTTGGCACATGTTGGTTCGCATTCCCTCCTCTTTAGCTTTTGCCATCTTAACTTCTATTTTTGGTTTACATTCCCTGCTCTGTAGATGTATCCATCATAACTTCATCTTGCTCAGTCGTTGTTACAAAATTATAGCCTGCTACTATGTTGTTCATGCCAATTTTGTACTCCCGAACATGTTGGTTTGCATTCCCGCACTACAGGTGATACCATTGTTAATTCTATCTAGTTCGTCTTAAGCTAACGAAGTAAGGACTTAGTTGGCTCACTATCACTCTGCTATCTGGGTTGTAGTACAAATAAACTGTTCATACTACTAGATAATAAATTTGTGTGCCATCTTGTTCTTCAAAAGTTGCAATATTAACTTATTTCTCTTAGTGTGGCGCTCACATAGGCCTGCTCGTGTGTATATATGCATGAACACACATTCTAGGGAGATTCATGCCACATCGCTCACTATTTTTGGTGTCAATGCATGAATACCACCGGGACGGAGGGAGTACATAATTCTGTTTATCATGCTGGAACTCGTATGTATGAGTGACGTGTCTTGATGCAGAGTAACAAATAAGTCCCTTCAGAAATAAGGGCAACATTGACAACTTCAAGGCAGAACCAGGTGAGATGCATGGGACTACAGTAGTAAGTCTGATGTTTCATTCTAACTTGATCTGCTATATTATGTTGTATGTGGTATTCTTGTTTTCTTATTGGTAGTCTATATTAGCCCCATACCGGTAGACAATCTGTGCGCATTACAATGATCTTGTTATAACGACGAAATGATGAGTTCCAAATTCTTTGGCAAACAACATTGTAGTGTCTTTGCCTTTCCATTGTTGTTGTCTTAACTTGTAATGTCTTTGTTTCAGATATAGGTGGTGCATGGACAACTTAAAAGATTGCCGAATCGCTTCATTGTATTGCTAGGTTTAATTGCCATTCAATTTCTCTGGGTTCTGTAATATTTTTTCAAAGTCTTGCAGCTGATGTAATATTTAGTTAGATTCTATAGTTCTTTCGCGCATTCTTTCTATGGTGCTTGTGGTATGTGAGGCTATCCGACATAAATCATGTGCTGCGTAAATATTCTCAGTATCTTTCTATGTACTGCGCAATCTTAATCACAAATTCCCTTCCCTTCAATGGCCCAATTAAGCGAAATCACATATGGGCCGGCCCGCAAAATCCTAAAGCGCCTAATAGGCCGGCATATGAACAGCAACTAAACGGGCTGGCCCACTTACTCATTGGGCCAGCCCACTTGCTTCAAGGTGGACCCCACTCACTATCTGGGCTGGCCCTGCAACAGGAAAGTAGGCCCCACGTGCTTATTGGGCCAGCCCATTTTGTAACTGGGCCGGCCCGATAGCCGGAAAGTGGGCCCCACAAGCTTATTGGGCCGGCCCACTAACTTGTTGGGCCAGCCCAATTGCTTTTATGGTGGACCCCACTTACTAACCTGGCCGGCCCGTTAGCAAGAAAGTGGGCCCCAAATGTTTATTGGGCCGGCCCACTAACCTGCTGGGCCAGCCTACTTGCTTTATGGTGGGCCCCACTTACCAACTAGGTCGGCCCGTTAACATGAAAAGTGGGCCCCACCTGCTTATTGGGCCGGCCCACAAACTTGTTGGGCCAGCCTACTGTTACCCTCCAAAACCCCCCGACGGGCTTTGGTTAAGTAACACGAAGAGCCGGGAGGCTCCTAGGGCCGCTTAGTGGATCCCTGGCACCTCGCGTCGTCCCGCAAATCTTCTGGCGGTTGCCTGGGCGTGCCACCTGACCTAGACCTGGTCAGGAAGGTGTTAGTGCTTCGATTGTTCCTGCATGGTAGACACGTGCACATTAAATACGAGCCTTATCGGCTCTCAGGTTTCCCTGTGGATCGGCTCAAAGAGCCGATCGCCCCATGGTCCTTGATGGATTAGCAATGGCATGGGGATCCTGCTTGATCAGGACAAAGCTAAAACGATCCACGACGCTTAGGGTTTTCACCGCATAATCGGAACGTCCTACGTGCGATCGGGCCTAGCAGCTACGAGAGACAATGCAAACTACCCCTACGAGGGCCTAAAAACCAACATAACGTTGATCCCCGGAACATCCCTCGCAGGGACGGTAAACAACATCTAACGCACCAACCGGATCCTCCGACCCCAAGCATAAGGCCTAACTATGCAGATATTAAACTAATCCCCTGCAGATGCGGGGAGCAACCATAACGGATCGGATCTACTAAGCATGATCAAGCAAGATGCTGCCCTTACGTCTGGATAGACGTAAGGGCAGCTAGATATGCAAGGGTTGCACTACGATAGCATATTACGTGAAGAACAATGCTAACCCTAACACATCTATGATAACCACGTTGTCGCCATCAAAAAGGCTTCGGTGACGAGCAACGCATGAACAATACTAAGCTTACGCTGCCTAGATCGTGAGATGCGATCTAGGCAGCATGATGCTTTACCCGTAAGAACCCTCGTAGGAAAGGGGTGGCGATGCGCCGAGATTGGTTTGTTTTGGTTGAACGTGATTGTCCTCCTTTTCCGATAACCCTAGATACATATTTATAGTCCAAGGGACTTTCTAATTGAGGCGTGCACCTAACCGTGCACGGGCCAGACTCTATCTCTTTAATCTAGATTACAACACGATCTAATATGTTACAGATACACGGGCAATTAAGCCCAAACTCTTGGCGCGAGGCCGCTTCAAAAACGCTCCACGTGTAACCTTCAAAGCCCATCTTCACTTACGGCCCATCTCCTGATTTGGCCAAAATCTGTGATAACACATGCCCCCCTGGTTTTGATAATGATAATGGCAAAACCATCTGTCTCCTTCGAAGGGTCATGTCGTGGCAGAGCAAAACCGTCGCAGTATTTTCTCATCATGACGATTTGCCTTCCCAACTTATCTGCATGATTTGACCGTTTTGGTACCATGTCCTCGAAAACTGCTCGATAATTAAATTTCCATCTCCTTTTACTTTAACCGCATCGAACAGTTCTCCTCTTCATCCCCTCGCATCAGCACTTCCAAAACCCCTCCTCGGCCATCATGTCTTCTTCCTCTTCTTCTCCCTCATCGGGTCTTTCCACCCAATCCTCCCCCTCCCGCGAGCCGACGCCGGAGTGGGACCCGCAGGAGGCCCACGCGGCCAACATCCGCCGCGCCATAGCCGACGGGGACGAGTCGAGCCACGACTCTCCGTCTGGTCCGAAGACGACCAGTCCTCAACGGACGGAGCGAGCGACCTCCGCTTCCTCGCCATTGGGGAATCGGAAGAGGAAAGCGACGATGATGGCTTCTCCTGGGACGGTTTCTCCTCCGCTGAGGAGGTGAAGAAAGAAGAAGAAGAGGAGGACAACACCTCCTCCGACGAGCCGCCGGCCAAGCGTCCGCCCTGGCCGGGCAACCTTAGTGACTCGACAGCGACGAAGACGACGCTGGCGGAAGACGAGGACAACGAGTGTCCTCCAGGTGGTCGCGGCAGCAGCGACGACGAGCCCGCCGAAGCACTGATAGCGGCGGCGACGGCGATGACGAGGGCAGCAATGGCCCCTAGATAGGACCCTAGCATAGGGTCAGTAGTAGTAGGAGGGGTAATGCATCCCCCTAGGCCTTCCTTTTGAGAGCAATCAGCTCTTTTCGTGTAAGGAATCTGATTATCAATGAAGAAATTTCCCCAATTTGACTCTGCCGATTCCTTGCACACTGTTAGCCGATTCTCCCTTGTGTTGATTTTGCCGATTGTTAGCCGATCAACGCTCGATGAGCCGATGGCAACGCATCGGTCTCTTATGATAATTTCAGATAGATCAGTTCAGATCCTAATTCCTTCGAACAGGACCAAATCGTAACGTGCAAACCTTAAATCTTGGAAATCCAAGTCCCCTGAGCTTAATGTTAGCTTTAATCGGCAAGACTCCAGAATTGATGCCTTCAGGAGAACTCTAGGACCATTGCTGAAAATCTTGATCGCCTACAACTTTCCCCGCGATGCTTTGTCTCTTTGTAGCAACAAACTGGCCCAAAGCCTATCAATTATGATGGCTCCCTCTTCAAATTGGTGGCTCTAGCTCCTCAGAACAAAGAACCTTGAGGGCGAGCTGCCCCCCGAGCCTCAGTCAAGGCGAGAATAAAAGTGTACCAGCCGAATGGGCCATCATCGGCTTCCCAACTGTAGTGCAGCGTCAGCCGATTCTGACCAAATCGGCTTTCAATAGCAGAGAACCTCCAAGGTGAGCTGCCCCCCGAGCCACTCCAGCTCTTCATCAAAACAGGGCAGGAAAGCTTACGCCCAAGGAGACAATGCACTAGGACGGCTCTGGAAGGATCAGCAGCTCCCTTGAACTAAGAAGCCTCAAACGCAGTGGCCCTTGAACTCTTCCTAGCTCCATTCTTGCGTCTTGCTGCTCAGATCGGCTCATCACCTCGGGGACTAATGTAGCTTCTGGTGACGATGTTTGATGAAGTTGTCACCTTGGTCAAGCCCCAGGAGGAAATGTCACGGCCAATTGAATGGTCATCGGCTGTTCTCATGATCTTATCCTGATCTGCATGCTTACGCAGGCGCTGCTGATCTTGAAGATTTGCTAATAGAGCCACCAACCATTCCACTGAGGGCTCCTTCAGAGAGCCTCGCTGCGTACCTCGATGACTGCTCCATTAAGCCCTGCCGGTAACATCCTTGAGTCGATGGCCGTGCATCGGCTTTTTAATCCTTAAGTCGATGTCTGCGCATCGGCTGTGCTCAAAAATTTCTGTATTTTCGATTTTTTGCGGCCGATTTGCTTACGTATCGGCCCCCATACTTGAGCTGCTCTGCTGGAAATTTGACATCCGTTCCCGCCCGTATCCTCGTATATCATCCATCTATGTGCCCCCGAGCCGATTCTGTCAAGTAATTGATGGTATCGGCTCTTTGCATCCGTTGGATCGATGAACACACAAAAGAATGTCGAGGATAGTTTTGGCCGATTACCGGAATCGGCCTCCTTCTTTGTTGCAATGCTGACGATGATGTGCAACTTCTCGGATTTCCATTGTAGCTACGTGGCATGCTGGAGATAAGATCCCTTTCATTTTTGAGGGCCGATCGCAGGATCGGCCTTGCCACGATGTCCAATGTATTGGACGTGCTACCGCCTCTCCACGGATACCATGTTTGTGTCTGCCGTGCGTCTGCATCGGCATCGCCGATGCCTGTGCATCGGCTTTCGCCTGTTTGGGGCGCCATACTTTCTTTGGCGGGCGCGCCTTCGTCTCCACTATTTGCTGGATTTTCGCGGCCGCCGCGCTCTTCTCAATGTGTACAGGTACTGTGCCTCGCTTCTTCCAAGTTTCGAGCCCTGCACCCGCGTCGAATGGCTGAGTCCATCGGGCACCACCTTGGTCGGTGATACCTATCTTCTTCTCCATCTGACTCCTCGAAGTCTTCTTCTTGAGATGACTCAGCTCGTTTACTCGAGGTGGGAGAGGTCCTAGACGCTTGAACACTGAAACTTCGCTTGCCCCCTTCTTCCTTGCTGTTTGCATTCTGGGCAGTTCTCGATTGTTGGCAATCGGCTCATTCCTGAGTCCCAGCAATGTTTGAAGAAGCACAGCCCGTGCTTATCCACGTTGTCTTGCCCCCTAGACCTCCTCTAGCGACGTCGCTCCGTCGTTGTTGCTGCTTCCGACGATACCTCCTGTCCTCCGCATCGGACCGACGATATCTTTCATCGTCTTCGTCGTAGCGCCGACGTCGGTCGTATCGCTGCTCATGTTTGTTGAGGAGATGCACGGATAATGGGCGTTGATACCGTATGCTTCTCACCTCCTCCTTGGTCAGGTATCGTCTATCGTCGTCTTGGGGTCGCGTGGAACGGCCTCCTCTTTATCTTTGCCACGAGGGTGGCTGCTCTCTGCTTTGTCCGCGCCATGGCGAATCACGAACCCTGCCATATTGACATCGAAAGAGAACCCTGGTTCTCTTATGGAGTGGCTGAGGTCCACCATGTTGACGTCTGGAAACGGACGCCTGTCTACCTTCATGGCAAACTGTCCGAACGTTAATCGGCCTGCTTCTATCGCCATCTGAATTTGTGCGCGCAGTACTTTGCAGTCGCTGGTGGTGTGCGTGAACGTATGATGCCACTTGCAGTATGGCCTCTTGTTTATCTCTTGTACCGTAGGGATCTTGTGGCCTTCGGGTAGCTTCAACTGTTTCTCTTTCAGTAACAGATCGAAGATCTGTTCGGTTTTGGTCACGTCAAAGTCCAACCCTCTTGGAGGCCCTGGTGGATTCACCCATTGGCAGGACACAGGCACTGGCGTCCGAGTCCACTCGGCTACCGCAATTTCCTGATCTTCCGTAGAATCTTCATCTTCATCGGCATTGACCAGGCTGATCGCGCGCTTGAACTTGTCTTGGTACAGTTCTGGATGGCGCTGTTCATATAAGGTCAGTCTGTTGACCAGGTGCGTCAGCGAGTTGTACTCAACTTGGAACGTCAGATCCTTGAACGACGCTGCCAGGCCTGCCACGGCCAGCTCGACTGCCTCTTTCTCAGTTATATGAACCGAATAGCATCGGTTCTTGACAGTTCTGAAACGCTGAATGTACTCAGCCACTGTCTCTCCTCGCTTTTGCCGAACCTGTGCTAGTTCGGCAATACCAGCTTCAGTAGTCTCTGAATGGTATTGGGTGTGGAACAGTTCCTCCAGCTGCTTCCATGATTGCACTGAATTTGGCTGCAAAGAGGTGTACCACCCAAGCTGGACCGGTGAGGGATTGCGAGAAGCACCTCACCCGTAACTGATCTGATGCCGAAGCCATGCCCAGCTGGGCCAGGTATCGGCTCACGTGCTCGATGGAGCTCGACCCTTCTGACCCACTGAATTTGTTGAAGTCCGGAAGCCGGTACTTAGGCGGTAGTGGGATCAGGTCGAACTCATTGGGGTACGGCTTGGAATAGCCGATTATCTTCTTCTTCGGCAAGATGCCGAATTGATCTCTCAGGACTGCGCTGATCTGATCTGCGGTGGAGGTAGTAGCAGCTGAGCTTTCTCGGATTGGTGCAGTGGCGTACTTGGCTAGCCACGCTTGTTTCTCAGCTTCTGCTCCTAGACTCCCCGCTGTTGCAGTTATCCTTCCTGCCGGAACAATTGCTCCTGCTCCGGCAAATCCTCCTGGTGGAGCCTGGATCGCCTGCGTCCAGTTGTTGCAGTCCGGCACATACGCACACACGTATCCGTGTGGGATTTCCTTGGGCGGGTCAGGTAAGAACTGGTAGTCGCCCGGGTCACCCCCATCCTTGTAGACGACGTATGCCGGCGAGCTTTGTTGTGGTGGAGCCGCCGTTGCGTACGGCAGAGGCGGCCTGGAGTGGAGTTGCATCTCTCCCTGGTGAGTCCCTAGAACAGGTCCTGAAGGGGAGTAACGACGCTCCATGATCTCTTGTACCACCCGGAGCGCAACGCGCTCCAAAGTGTTTACCAGGCTCTCAGAGTGCCGATGCAGTGAATGGGCCACCATGTAGTTGATCTCCTGTCGCAGGGCTCTGGTACGTTCCTCTGAAGGGAGAGACAGATCCAACCCATCGAGGATGCCTTGTGGTGCGAATCCTTTGAACCTGACGCCGTGCGACCGGGTCTTCTCAAAGGAGCCGATGAGTTCGGCCTCGAGGATGACCTTCAGGTCATCGTACTTCTTCTTGTGTTCCGTGGGGAGATCCTCATACGTGATCGGTTTCTCCGCCACCTCGGATGTCGACGCTGACATGGATGTTGAAGAAGATGTCCCACCGGGCGTGCCAGAATGTGTTACCCTCCAAAACCCCCCGACGGGCTTTGGTTAAGTAACACGAAGAGCCGGGAGGCTCCTAGGGCCGCTTAGTGGATCCCCTGGCACCTCGCGTCGTCCCGCAAATCTTCTGGCGCGCGTCCTGGCGGTTGCAAGGGCGTGCCACCTGACCTAGACCTGGTCAGGAAGGTGTTAGTGCTTCGATTGTTCCTGCATGGTAGACACGTGCACATTAAATACGAGCCTTATCGGCTCTCATGCCCCGTGGATCGGCTCAAAGAGCCGACGCCCCATGGTCCTTGATGGATTAGCAATGGCATGGGGATCCCGCTTGACAGGACAAAGCTGAAACGATCCACGACGCTTTAGGGTTTTCACCGCATAATCGAACGTCCTACGTGCGATCGGGCCTAGCAGCTAGAGACAATGCAAACTACCCCTACGAGAGGCCCAAAACCAACATAACGTTGATCCCGGAACATCCCTCGCAGGGACGGTAAACATCATCTAACGCACCACCGGATCCTCCGACCCCAGCATAAGGCCTAACTATGCAGATATTAAACTAATCCCTGCGGAGCAAGGAGCAACCATAACGTATCGGATCTACTAAGCATGATCAAGCAAGATGCTGCCCTTACGTCTGGATAGACGTAAGGGCAGCTAGATATGCAAGGGTTGCACTACGATAGCATATTACGTGAAGAACAATGCTAACCCTAACACATCTATGATAACCACGTTGCTCGCCATCAAAAAGGCTTCAGTACGAGCAACGCATGAACAATACTAAGCTTACGCTGCCTAGATCGCGAGATGCGATCTAGGCAGCATGATGCTTACCGGTAAGAACCCTCGTAGGAAAGGGGTGGCGATGCGCCGAGATTGGTTTGTTTTGGTTGAACGGTGATTGTCCTCCTTTTCCGATAACCCTAGATACATATTTATAGTCCAAGGGACTTTCTAATTGAGGCGTGCACCTAACCGTGCACGGGCCAGCTCTATCTCTTTAATCTAGATTACAACACGATCTAATATGTTACAGATACACGGGCAATTAAGCCCAAACTCTTGGCGCGAGGCCGCTTCAAAGACGCTCCACGTGTAACCTTCAAAGCCCATCTTCACTTACGGCCCATCTCCTGATTTGGCCAAAATCTGGTGATAACACCTACTTGCTATATGGTGGACCCACGTACTAACTGGGCCGGCCCGTTAACATGAAAGTGGGCCCCACCTGTTTTTTGGGCCGGCCCACTAACTTGTTGGGCCAACCCACTTGCTCTATTGTGGACCCCACTTACTAAATGGGCCGGCCCGATAACAGAAAAGAGGGACCCACACGCTAATTGGGCCGGCCCACTAACTCCTTGGGCCAGCCCACTTGCTTTATGGTGGACCCCACTTCTTGAATGGGCCGGCCCGGTAACAGGAATGTGGGCCCCACATGTTTGTGGGTCGGCCCGTTTGCTCGTTGACCCACAAACAGCATTCGGCCCGGCCCATGTGCTTAGTGGGCCGGCTCATTTAAGTTTTGACCAACAACCTTAGAGGTTAGGCCTGGCCCATACCCAATGGACCAGCCCAGCCATATAGTTGACCTAAAACTAAGTCAGCTGCCCGACCCGCAAACTAATGGGCGGCCCACTTAAGGCGTGGCAGTGCCTCGTGGGCCTACCTTCTACCACGGGGTTTCACGGTTAACGGCGTTAACGGCATAACAGCTGTCTGCCACTCAGCCTTATGACATCGCAGTCAACGGGCTCCGAAAACACTTCGCAACGGTCCAATTTTCCGTGGCGGAAGGGCGCCCAACGCGACGACCGAAAAAAATGTGGTAGGACTTTGCCTGACGTAGTTTCGACCACAGAACGCATATCGTCGGGTTAGGCCCATAGGCGACGAAAAAGGGGCTATACCTGACGAAAATTGGAGGTTGAGTATCCGAACTTTTCTTGTAGTGACTTATAATGTTCTACTCCATCACATCATGACTCTCAAATGAATCATATATGATTACCAACTCTACCATCAAAAGTAGACTTATATAACTCCTATCACTCTTCCTTACCTCCCATGATTGACTCATCATAGGTATACTACGTCATATGACGTATCTTCCTCACTTAATATAATTCATCTTAGTACTTTGAATGAATCTTACTTAACCATAACTTGTATTGGTATACTTCTTCCAATAGGATATCTTCCTTATGGTTGTATCCTCTCTTTCGACTACCATGTATTGTATACCAACTGTGGTCTACTTCCACCCATTATCTTAAGCTCCGTTGGTGTTCTACTAATTTTGAATGAAGCAAGATAACTAATCAACTGTACTTAAGAAAGATAGATAAGAAAGATTGACTCAAGTGTGTCAGGATTATTTGTCGGGGGGATGGCCCCCGGTAGGCCAAAGGTATGGCAAAGTTGCCATGTTTATCTCTAAAGATACCGGATCAAAGGCTAATCCAGATGGTTCAGTTAAGATTGGCAAAGCCAGTTAAAGCTTACCGGTATCCCAGAGGGGTATACCGGAGTTCCCAAACATAAGAAGTACCGGAGTACCGGCATGAATTTCACTGTAGCCTGTCGGCACTCTGGTCAAATATTCTCCCAAGGACTAGAGGACAAGGATGAGCTAAGCAAAGTAGCTTTAATCGAAGCCCTGACGCCAAAGGATCAAGATGACGTAAAAGGTTCCGGAGGAGGTCACTGCTGATTAAAGTCAAGACCGGAGTCATCCGGGCCAAAGAAGCTTTATAAAGTAGATTACATCACACTAGATGCCATTAGGCCGGGTTCCTTCCCTTGTAAGCCACTGTCTCCCCTATATAAGGAGAGGAGGGGCACCCCTGCGCGGGACACACAGACCCAACCATAGCTGATAGAGAGATCATAGTGCTTGTACTGTTCATCTTCAACCTCTTGCCAAGGCCAAGTTCATCAATAAAGATACCGGTTTCCACCCGAAATCCTTCCCTGTGTTAACAAAACCCTCCCGAATCCTCTAGCGCACATTCGCCCTCAACTTAAGCCATCCCATGGCATCCGTCTGCTCACCACGACGATAGTTGGCGCCCACCGTGGGGCCAGCAGGCGCTTGCTGGAGTTCATATTCGGGCGGGCCTCCTCACCGTTCCGGCGAGCGGGTGGTGTATGGACTTGTTCAGCGCTCTACTCGCTGGACTTCATCGACGACAACGCGGGCTGCTTCGCCAACGGCGGTAAGTTCCCCAAGAACGGCCGCATCATCGAGTTCGGCTCCATCCGCGTCTACTACGGCACCGTACCGGAGCGCCAGTGCCCCTCGCCGGTGCTGGTGGCGCCAGACCCGCCAAGATCTTCTGCCCGCGGGCTGCTGCGCGCCGGTCGCGCTGCCGGCAGCGTGGAGGTGATGATGGCTGGCGCAGGAGGCGCCGGCAAAGAAGCTGCTGGAGAGGGCGCTGGGCAGACAACGTCCACGCGCGCGGCCAAGCAACCGCTCGAGCGCGGCGAGGGCGTCGCCGGAACATCTTCTGCAGCACCGGAGGCAACCCCGCTGCAAACGGCCATGAACGTGCTGGCCACGCCCATCGCGCACAACGCCGATGTGGCGGCGACCCAAGCGGAGCTGGAGGCACAGCGGCAGAAGTTGCTCTCCGGAGGCGCGGACATCCTCAAGGCACAGCGCGAGCTGAACCTAATCCTACGTGAGTACAACGCTGCCCATGGCTTTGCTCTCGTTAGCGCGCAACCGGTTAGGGCTGCTGAGCATCGGCTGAAGGCACGCAACCTAGATCAGGATTTGCGCAAGGAAGTGCTTGCCGGAAAGAGCGCGTCGGTGTCTCTGAGCGTAGTGGAAAAACCTAAGTATAGCAGTCCGGATAAGATGATAAAAGCTGCTAGGGCTGCTGTACAAATGTGTGAGTCGCTTTCAGGCGAGGCTTTGGCAAAACAGCAAGATAGAGTGAGAGAGTTGCTTGACATGATAGAGGCACAAAATGCTGAGCTTGCTAGGATCAACAAAGCAGCTGCAGCGTCAAAATCGATCCGGTCGGCAAAGAATGCCGGTAGCAAGTCCCATGGGCAGGCATCGTCCCCCCATCCGGACAGAAGAAGAGAAAAAGAAGGAAATGCGCGGCAGATGACCGTGTATGATCCGGTCCTTGCCGGAAAACAACAAGCCGGGCAATACGAGGCCGGTAGAAAAAACCAAGGGGCAGGTCATGGCTATGCCGGAAACGCTTATGCTGGGAACGCTTATGCCGGTAAAGGTGAAACCGGGCAAAATTATTGAGCGCCAGAGCAGATTATGTTGAGGAGATGCCACCACCAAGGTACCGGCAGGCAAGAGCCGCGGTACCGGAAAGATACGAGAGGGAGATTCCGGAATGGAACGGACCGGAGCCTACCGGAACCCATTGGGGGAACGTGTGGGAGAAAGATGCTTGCCAGGCCAGGATGCGAGGCACAGGCTGGACAGAGTGCATCTTTCCGAGATAATCGAAGCTGAGGGTCCGCCCGGTCCACAATGCTTTGGCCCGCGGATCATGAGAGAAGAACCACCGGTACGCCCCGGGATACGAAAACATACGATGGCACGACTAAGCCGAAGATTGGTTGGCTGATTATGTCTGCTGTTTATGTCAACTGGTGGCGGAGGAGCAGCTGGTGGAGGAAACCGGCGTTGGGCAGTAAGAATCATACCGTCCCCTAGTAGGGGCATGATTTGGCAACAATTTGCCAAAGCGAAGTATCAACGGGTATGGCTGGATTTTGAAGAAGCCTTTGTGAGCAACTTCAGCAGACGTACCGGAGGCCAAACAGGTCGCACCCTCGGCTATGTGCCAGCAAAGCTGATGAAAACAGACCGGGATTTCTGACCGGTGGAACTCTGTGAGAAATTCTTGTGAAGGGGTGATAAAGGCACAGGCAATAGGCTGGTTCTGCAATGGATGCTGGAGAGCGTCCCCACTTTGGCAAAAGCTACAAAGAAGCATGCCAACAACTTTGGCTGAGATGATCAGGATAGCAGACAGTTACACATTGGGAGACCCAATGCAACCGACAATCGCGGGCGATCCTTTGGCAAAGGGCCCACCGCGTCCGGATCAGTACCGGGATAACGGCATAACAAAAGAAGAGAGGACTTTCCGGATTGGAGGTACGGTCCGCAGCAAGTGGCCGCGGTGCAGGATAATTCCGGCGCCGCGGAAGCCAAAGGCAAAAACCGGAACACCACCTTGGGGGTCCGAAGAAACAATGGGTTGAGAAAAGGCCGTGGCAAGATCAGGAAAAATACACCATGGAATCTGCAATGGATCAACCATGCCGGTGGCACACACCTAATCCGGCAAGACCGGCGAACCACCTGACAAAAGATTGCTCCTGGACCAAGAGGTTGTTGGAGAGAGGCATGATGAAGGATGCCAGGGACCAAATTTTCGTAAAACTACCACCACCACCGCCGCTAACCGACGCAAATGCGCAGCCTGTTTTTGCTCAGCAGAACTGGCCGGAGCAACATCAAGAGGTTCACCAGGTGGTATACGATAACAATCAACCACCACCGGCACCTTTGGGCCGGGACATTTATAAGGATCCGGATATGTGTTGTGTTCTGTTTGTCACTGAGCCAACAGATAGGCAAAGTGTCCGGAGATTGGGATGCAAAATATACCAACATGGCTGCATACCGGTTCCATGTGCAAAAGATTGCCGGATTCTTCGACGGATGTGAGTTTCACCATGTACCGCGGGCAGAAAACGAAGCCGCGGATACTTTGTCCAAGCTGGGCTCATTGATACGTCCAATTTGCATCACTATTTTGTATCATAATTTGCTGTTATTCATTGATATATTTCATATTGGGACACAATACTTATATTATTTCATCTATTTTGCATGTTTCATCATCATTGGAGGATCAACCGGAGCCGGATTCTCGCTGGAAAAAGCAATCGTCAGAACGCAATATTTCGGAAGATCAACTGTGGAAGGAAATTTCACGTAAATTCCTATTTTCCAGATGACGGAGGGAGCCAGAAGGGGGAGCAGAGAGGAGCTAAGGTGGGCCCAAACCCTAGGGTGGCGCGGCCCATGGTCTGGCCGCGCCACCATGTGGTCTGGGGGGCCCACGACCCCTTTCGCCTCCTTTTCTTCGCGTACTCCTTCGTCCCGAAAACCTAAGCCAGGGGGAGGACCTCACGAAGGGTTACAGCCGCCTCGCGGGGCGGAGAACACCCAGAGAGAAAGAGCTGGCAGGAATCCGCCGGGGAAATTCCCTCCCGGAGGGGGAAATCGACGCCATCGCCATCGTCATCGAGCGGGACATCATCTCCATCATCATCATCATCATCTCCACCATCTACACCACCATCACCACCGCTGCACCTCGTCACCGCTGTAACAATTCGGGTTAAATCTTGATTGTTTGATAGGGGAAACTCTCCCGGTGTTATTCTATACTTGTTGTAGATGCTATTGAGTGAAACCATTGAACCAAGGTTTATGTTCAGATTGTTATTCATCATCATATCACCTCTGATTGTATTCAATATGATGTCTCGTGAGTAGTTCGTTTAGTTCTTGAGGACATGGGTGAAGTCTAAATGCTAGTAGTGAATTATGGTTGAGTAATATTCAATGTTATGATATTTAAGTTGTGGTGTCATTCTTCTAGTGGTGTCGTGTGAACGTCGACTACACGACACTTCACCATTTATGGGCCTAGGGAGTGCATCTTGTATTCGGTTGCTAATTGCGGGTTGCCGGAGTGACAGAACCTGAGCCCCCGTTAGTATATCGATGCAAGAGGGATCGCAGGATCTCAGAGTTTAAGGTTGTGGTTAGATTTATCTTAATTACTTTCTTGTAGTTGCGGATGCTTGCAAGGGTATAATCACAAGTATGTATTAGTCCTAGGAAGGGCGGTGCATTAGCATAGGTTCACCCACACAACACTTATCAAAACAATGAAGATTATTAAACCACATGAAGCGAAAGTACTAGACTAAAATCCCCGTGTGTCCTCAAGAACGTTTGGTCATTATAAGTAAACAAACCGGCTTGTCCTTTGTGCTAAAAAGGATTGGGCCACTCGCTGCAATTATTTCTCTCGCATTTTACTTACTCGTACTTTATTCATCTGTTACATCAAAACTCCTTGAATACTTGTTTGTGAGCATTTACAGTGAATCCTTCATCGAAACTGCCAACACCTTCTGCTCCTCGTTGGGATCGACATTCTTACTTATCGAAGATACTACGATACACCCCTATACTTGTGGGTCATCAAGACTATTTTCCGGCGCCGTTGCCGGGGAGTGAAGCGCTATTGGTAAGTGGAATTGGTAAGGAAAACCTTTATTGTTTGTGCTGATTTTATTTCTGCCTGCTGCTATAAATCATTATGGAGAGATCTTCTCTTCAATTTCTATTTGGGAAATCTACTACTACTGCAACGGTAGTGGATGAAGCGCCAGGGGAGGAAGTAGTACCATATAAAATACCTATGAAAATTATTGAACGTGTTATGGATAACCGCTATGAAGGGGATGGAACTGTTCATCCTGGTGATCATTTATTGTTTTTGCATGAATTATGCGGGTTATTCAAATGTGCAGGTATTTCTATGAATGAAGTTAGAAAGAAACTATTCACTATATCGCTGTCTGGTAAAGCGGCGCACTGGTATAAATTGCTGAAGAATGGTGATTCTATTGATTGGGAGGACATTGTGCCTTTATTTTATTCCAAATTTTATCCTCCAAGTGAAATTCACAAAGATCGGAACCGCATATATAATTTCTGGCCTCATGATGGAGAGAGTATTTCCCAAGCTTGGGGGAGATTGAAGTCTTTAATGCTCAAATGCCCCATTCCTGGTAATGTTATTATTGATAATTTCTATGCAAGACTTTCTTTTCAAGACAAGACCTTGCTGGATACTTCTTGTTCTGGATCATTTACACGCAACAAAGAAGAGTTTAAAAGGGACCTTCTTGATCGGATCCAAGAAAATACTGAAGGATGGGAGAACGACAAAGATAGAGAATCAGGTATAATTTATGATTATAAATGCATTGAAGTTTTTATGGATACTGATAAATTTCGTAATATGAGTGCTACATATGGTCTTGATTCCCAAGTTGTTGCAAATCTTTATAAAGCTTTTGCCTCTCATTATGAACTGCTTAAGAAGAATTTTGATAAGTATCATGAACCGTATAAAGATAAAGTTGATTCATCTGTAAACAAATGTGTAGTGATTGAAACTGTTGATAATGTTATTCCTGAAGCTTATATTGAAAAAACTCCTTTCCTGCTAAAATGAAGGAGTACTCTGTCATATCTAGTGCGGTTAATAAAAGTGAAAAGAAACCTAAAGAACACGAAGAACAAATTAAAATTGAACCTGTTGTTGCAATAGTTAAAGATCTTGTGACTGAAAATGTGGAGGATGGTCATATTATTTTCTGTGAAGATGCTTCTAATATTGTTTCACATCCTAATAAACCCAAACAAGTTAGTGTTCCTATGCTATCTGTTAGAATTGGTGATCATTGCTATTATGGTTTATGTGATATTGGTGCAAGTGTTAGTGCTATTCCTTATGAGCTTTACACGGAGATTATGCACGAAATTGGTTCTTGTGAACTTGAAGATATTGATGTGGTTATTCATCTGGCTAATAGAGAAACTATTTCTCCAATTGGTATTGTTCGAGATGTGGAAGTTCTATGTGGTAAGATTAAATATCCTGCTGACTTTTTGGTACTTGGTTCTGCTGCTAGTGATCATTGTCCTATCATTTTTGGTAGACCTTTTCTAAATACTTGTGGAGCTATTATAGATTGTAAGAAAGAGAAAATTTTGACTAGATTTGCTGGTGAACCTTATGAATTTAACTTTTCTAAATTTACCAAAACTCCTTATAAAGTTGACTTGCCTAGTAATGATTTTAAAATGGAGCAGTGTGCATCTATTGTTCTTGTTCATAATAATCCTTTGCAGCAACATTTGGAGAATAGTGAAAGTGAAGCTTTTAGGAAAGAAAGAGATGAGCTTGAGGAAATTTTTCTTCGCCAACCTATTCTCAAGCATGATTTACCGGTGGAAGATTTGGGTACCACACCGCCACCAAAGGAAGATCCTGTTTTTGATTTAAAGCCTTTACCTGATAATCTTAAATATGCTCATATTGATGATAAGAAAATATATCCTGTTATTATTAGTTCTAAGATTTCAGAGATTGAGGAAGAAAGGTTATTGGAAATATTGAAGAAACACCGAGGAGCTATTGGCTATACTCTTGATGATTTGAAAGGGATTTCTCCTTCTATTTGCCAACATGCTATTAATATGGAAGAAGATGCAAAGCCTGTTGTTGAACATCAACGTCGTCTAATTCCGAAGATGAAAGAGGTGGTAAGAAATGAGGTATTAAAACTTCTTGAAGCTGGTATTATATATCCTATTGCTGATAGTAGATGGGTTAGTCCTGTGCATTGTGTTCCTAAGAAAGGAGGAATGACTGTTGTGCCTAATGATAATGATGAGCTTATTCCTCAAAGAATAGTTGTAGGTTATAGAATGTGCATTGATTTTTGAAAAGTTAATAAAGTTACTAAGAAAGATCATTACCCTTTACCCTTTATTGATCAAATGCTAGAAAGGTTATCTAAAAATACTCATTTTTGCTTTCTTGATGGTTATTCTGGTTTTCACAAATTGCTGTTAAAGCTAAAGATCAAGAGAAAACCACGTTTACTTGTCCTTATGGAACTTATGCTTATAGGCGTATGCCTTTTGGTTTATGTAATGCTCCTGCTACTTTTCAAAGATGCATGTCTGCTATTTTTCATGGTTTTTGTGAAAGTATTGTAGAGGTGTTTATGGATGATTTTTCTGTCTATGGGAATTCTTTTGATAATTGCTTGCGAAACCTCGATAAAGTTTTGCAGAGATGTGAAGAAACTAACCTTGTTCTTAATTGGGAGAAATACCACTTTATGGTTAATGAAGGAATTGTATTGGGACATAAAATTTCCGAGAAAGGTATTGAAGTTGATAGAGCTAAAGTTGAAGCAATCGAGAAGATGCCCTATCGAGGGATGTTAAAGGTATTCGTAGTGTTCTTGGTCATGCTGGGTTTTATAGGAGATTTATTAAAGATTTCTCTAAAATTTCAAAGCCTCTTACTAATCTTCTTCAAAAAGATGTACCTTTTGTTTTTGATGATGATTGTAAGGAAGCTTTTGAAACTCTAAAGAAAGCCTTAACAACTGCTCCTGTAGTGAACCTCGATTGGAATTTGCCTTTTGAAATTATGTGTGATGCTAGTGATTTTGCTGTAGGCGCTGTTCTTGGACAGCGGGTAGATAAAAAATTAAATGTTATTCATTATGCTAGTAAGACTCTTGATGCTGCTCAAAGAAATTATGCTACAACTGAAAAGAAATTGTTAGGTTGTAGTCTTTGCTTGTGATAAGTTTAGACCCTATATTGTTGATTCGAAAGTTACAATTCATACTGATCATGCTGCAATTAGATACCTTATGACAAAGAAAGATGCTAAGCCAAGGCTTATTAGATGGGTACTTCTGTTGCAAGAATTTGATTTACATATTATAGATAGGAAAGGTGCTGATAATCCTGTTGTTGATAATTTGTCTAGATTGGAAAATATTGCTTATGATCCTGTTCCTGTTAATGATAGTTTTCCAAATGAACAATTGGCTGTAATAAAGGTGAGCTCGCGAGAGAGCCCTTGGTATGCAGATTATGCTAACTTTATTGTTTCAAAGTATTTGCCTCCAACCTTTTCAGCTCAGCAAAGGAGGAAATTCTTTTATGACTTGAGGCATTATTTTGGGATGACCCACACTTATATAAAGAAGGAGTGGATGGTATTATGCGAAGATGTGTTCCCAATATGAACAACAGGAGATATTGAGTAAATGTCATGGTAGTGTTTATGGAGGACATCACGCTGGAGATAGAACCGCGCAAAAGGTTCTACAATCAGGTTTTTATTGGCCAACACTTTTCAAAGATGCAAGGAAATTTATTCTATCTTGTGATGAATGTCAAAGAGTTGGTAATATCTCTAGACGCAATGAAATGCCTATGAATTATACTCTTGTTATTGAACCATTCGATTGTTGGGGATTCGACTTCATGGGTCCTTTCCCTTCTTCAGATGGTAACACTCATATACTTGTCGCTGTTGATTATGTTACTAAATGGGTAGAAGCTATACCTACGAAAAGTGCTGATGGGGAGACCTCTATAAAAATGCTTGTAGATATTATATTTCCTAGATTTGGAGTACCTAGATATATTATGACTGATGGAGGTTCTCATTTTATTCATGGAGGTTTTAGAAAAACTCTTGCTAAGTATGGTATTAATCATAGAATTGCTTCTGCTTATCACCCTCAAACTAGTGGTCAAGTAGAATTATCAAATAGAGAGATTAAAGCTATCTTAGGAAAGACTGTTAATAAATCTAGAAAGAATTGGGCTAGCAAATTGAAAGAAGCACTATGGGCTTATAGAACTGCTTATAAAAATCCTATGGGAATGTCACCTTATAAAATGGTTTATGGAAAAGCTTGTCATTTACCTTTAGAACTAGAGCACAAAGCTTATTGGGCTGTTAGAGAACTAAATAAAGATCCTAAATTAGCCGGTAATAAGAGGTTGTTGCAATTAAGTTCTCTAGATGAATGGAGAAGTGAAGCTTATGAAAATGCTAAACTCTTTAAAGAAAAAGTTAAGAAATGGCATGATAGAAGGATTATTAAAAGAGAATTTAATGTTGGAGATAAAGTCCTATTGTATCGGTCTCGTCTCGGATTTTTTGCAGGGAAGTGGGAAGGACCATATGTTGTTGAGGAGGTGTATCGTTCAGGAGCAATTAAAATTAGCTCTCTCCAAGGCAATGCCACACAAGTGGTGAATGGACAAAGACTCAAGCATTATATCTCGGGTGATTCTTATAATGTTGATGTTGATATTATTCAAGTGGAAACACCGGAGGCTTTCATCAAAGGACAAATTGACAGTCCGCCAGAACTGGACTTTGAATAGGTAACAGTACAGCAACAAAGACAAGGGGCCTTGGAGGGAAGAGATGGATGAAAGGATCAATAAGGAGAAGGAGAAGATAGCATCGGCAAAAGGAGAGTGGGAAACTACGAGGAGTAAGCCAATCTTGGTGGGATCGGTTAACACTGGGCGTTCTTTTTCTCATACTTGCAGGGAGCTCTTCCGCCTGCTCTGGACCTCGACTCTTTCCCTTGTGTGGAGGAAGCAATACGGGTTGCTGATGAGTTTTGTGATCAATATCGTGCTCTCAAAAGGGAAGTGGAGATACTTCAGGAGGAGAACCAGCGACTTCGTAGAATGCTGGAATATTACTCAAACCTCAGCACAAGGCCGTCACCGCCACACTCGGGTAACAATGAGTCTCTTCAGGTTTTGGTGCAGAATTACAAAATTGAGAAGCTGAAGCTGAAGGAGATCCTTATGAAGCGCGAGAGGAATCCATCACCACCATCACCGAAGGAGTAATTCATCATCGGTATTGGCATCCCCTTGGTTTGTTCCAAGCTTGGGGAGTGCCGCGGTATCACATCATCATTACCTTTATCTTTTACTATCAAGTAGTGTCATATCATGAGTAGGGAAGTTATCATATGGAATAGTATGCAATGTGGAAGTATCTCTCTTAGTTAGTTATCTATGTATCCATTGGTGTGAGTTATCGTTATGGAATATTAATGAGAAGTCTTATCATTTACTTTTTGCACACCTTATTTTAGTTTGCAATCTCCATTATATGATTACTCTTGACATGAGTATTGATATCACTTTGGGAGCATCAAGTAAATCTATTTGGTTTTGGCAAACTTAGCATTGGTCAATAGCAACAACACCCTGATGTTTAAATAGAAGAGAGAAGTACACTTAGATATACTACTCTATTATCTCTATGCCAATGAGTTTAGTATTCTTAAGATAAAATTGCTTGTGCTTATGAGAAAGATGCATGATTGTTTCTATCATATGTATATTTGTTTGTTTCCCTCAACCTTTATGCTTGCTATCAAACCTTGCTAGCCAAAGACCTGTATCGAGAGGGAATGCTTCTCATACATCCATAACTTTAGACCAAACCTATGCCATTTGTGTCCACCATACCTACCTACTACATGGTATTTTCTGCCATTCCAAGTAAATACTTCATGTGCTACCTTTAAATTATTCAAACTACTACTCCTTATTTGTGTCAATGTTTTATAGCTCATGAGGAAGTATGTGGTGTTTTATCTTTCAATCTTGTTGGGCGGACTTTCACCAATGGACTAGTGGCACATCCGCTTATCCAATAATTTTGCAATAAGAGCTGGCAACGGGGTTCCCAGCCCCAATTAATAACTTTCATTAATAATTCTCTTCACATGTTTTGCTCTGATTTATCAGTAAGCAACTTAATTTTGCAATAGACACTCCTCCATGGTATGTGAATGTTGGAAGGCACCCGAGGATTCGGTTAGCCATGGATTGAGAAAGCCAAGGTTGGGGGAGTGTCATCCTTAATAAAACTAAAATACATGTGTAAACAAAAGAGAAGGGGGATGATCTACCTTGCTGGTAGAGATGCCGTCCCTCATGGGAGCCGCTCTTGGAAGGTTCGTTTGGCAAGGGGGTTAGAGTGCCCGCTACCATTCGTTGACAACAACAAACACCTCTCAAAATCTTAATTTTATGCTCTTTATATGATTTCAAAACTTGAAAAGCTCTAGCACATGATTTAATCCCTGCTTCCCTCTGCGAAGGGCCTATCTTTTACTTTTATGTTGAGTCAGTAAACCTATTTCTCTCTATCTCAAGCAAGCAATTGAGTTGTTGTGAACCAATCATTTATGCTATGATTCAGTTAATCATGTCTTTTATACTTTCTTGTTTAGTACCAATTTTATCTGAATGAATATGACTTTGAAGTTATCAATGATTATGAAGAGATTGTCATGCTTAAATATGAAGGCTCAGCTATAAATTCTAATATGAAAGCTTTGCTTAGAAGTACAATCCGTTAGTAGTTCTCTGACCAAGAACAAAGTTTTCCATCACCAACTATGATTTCTTATGCACCTTTACTTGTGATTTCTCTTTACCTATTTCAAGATGAGTTATATGAGGAAGTTGCTTACTAGAATGTCTTGTGTGAATGAATATGATGCTTCTTGTCCGTATTTTATTTATCGACTCTTCACTCCATAAACATGTGGTCTTGTTTATCGAGCTCAGTTTCGCTTGGGGACAAGCGAGGTCTAAGCTTGGGGGAGTTGATACGTCCAATTTGCATCACTATTTTGTATCATAATTTGCTGTTATTCATTGATATATTTCATATTGGGACACAATACTTATGTTATTTCATCTATTTTGCATGTTTCATCATCATTGGAGGATCAAGCACCGGAGCAGGATTCTGCTGGAAAAAGCACCGTCGAACGCAATATTTCGGAAGATCAACTGTGGAAGGAAATTTCACGTAAATTCCTATTTTTCCAGATGACGGAGGGAGCCGGAAGGGGAGCGAGAGAGGAGCTAAGGTGGGCCCAGACCCTGGGGTGGCGCGGCCCATGGCTGGCCGCGCCACCATGTGGTCTGGGGGGCCACACCCCTTTCGCCTCCTTTCTTCGCGTACTCCTTCGTCCCGAAACGTAAGCCACAGGACCTCACGAGGGTTACAGCCGCCTCTCGCGGGGCGGAGAACACCGAGAGAAAAGAGCTCTCCGGCGGGCAGGAATCCGCCGGGGAAATTCCCTCCCGGGGGAAATCGACGCCATCGCCATCGTCATCGAGCGGGACATCATCTCCATCATCATCATCATCATCTCCACCATCTACACCGCCATCACCACCGCTGCACCTCGTCGCTGTAACAATTCGGGTTAAATCTTGATCGTTTGATAGGGGAAACTCTCCCGGTGTTATTCTATACTTGTTGTAGATGCTATTGAGTGAAACCATTGAACCAAGGTTTATGTTCAGATTGTTATTCATCATCATATCACCTCTGATTGTATTCAATATGATGTCTCGTGAGTAGTTCGTTTAGTTCTTGAGGACATGGGTGAAGTCTAAATGCTAGTAGTGAATTATGGTTGAGTAATATTCAATGTTATGATATTTAAGTTGTGGTGTCATTCTTCTAGTGGTGTCGTGTGAACGTCGACTACACGACACTTCACCATTTATGGGCCTAGGGGAGTGCATCTTGTATTCGGTTGCTAATTGCGGGGTTGCCGGAGTGACAGAAACCTGAGCCCCCGTTAGTATATCGATGCAAGAGGGATCGCAGGATCTCGAGTTTAAGGCTGTGGTTAGATTTATCTTAATTACTTTCTTGTAGTTGCGGATGCTTGCAAGGGGTATAATCACAAGTATGTATTAGTCCTAGGAAGGGCGGTGCATTAGCATAGGTTCACCCACACAACACTTATCAAAACAATGAAGATTATTAAACCACATGAAGCGAAAGTACTAGACTAAAATCCCCGTGTGTCCTCAAGAACGTTTGGTCATTATAAGTAAACAAACCGGCTTGTCCTTTGTGCTAAAAAGGATTGGGCCACTCGCTGCAATTATTTCTCTCGCATTTTACTTACTCGTACTTTATTCATCTGTTACATCAAAACTCCTTGAATACTTGTTTGTGAGCATTTACAGTGAATCCTTCATCGAAACTGCTGCCAACACCTTCTGCTCCTCGTTGGGATCGACATTCTTACTTATCGAAGATACTACGATACACCCCCTATACTTGTGGGTCATCACTCATCCAGGCAAGAAATTCCTTCCGGAATAGCCTTGGCTCACCTGAGAAAACCATCAATCACACCAAGTCCGGAATCTGTATCAATTTTTGTACCGGAATCTCACATCGTACCCATGGATGTTGACGAGGGAAACCCGGGGACTGTTCCGGCAAACCCGGGGACTTCGGGGTCAAAACCGGAAGAAACTATGATGGTGGATTTCATGGAGATAGGCGTACCGGTGTTTCTGGTTCGAGAAGCACCAACTTGGGTTAAACCTATTAAGGAATTCCTGATCAACGGCACCTTGCCGGTTGACGAAACTGAATCGAGGAGGATCCAAAGAAGATCCAAGGCGTACACCATTATCAATGGCGAGATGTACAAGAGAAGTGTCACCGGTGTCCTTCAATGATGTGTGGAACCGGAAGAAGGAAGAGAAATCCTCGTGGAAGTTCACCAAGGAGAGTGCGGACACCGTGCCTCATCTAGAGCATTAGTGGCAAAAGTGTTCCGGCATGGGTTCTATTGGCCCACTGCTTTGGAGGATGCTGAGGACTTAGTCCGAAAATGCAATGGGTGCCAGAGGTACGCCAAGCAAAATCATACCCCAGCATCCGGTTTAAAAACTATACCGATAACTTGGCCCTTTGCGGTTTGGTGCCTGGACATGGTCGGACCGTTCAAAACTGCAAGAGGAAGCATGACTCATATCTTGGTGATGGTCGATAAATTCACTAAGTGGCTAGAGGTAAAGCCAATTGCAAAATGTGATGGTCATACAGCCGTGAAGTTCTTGAAAGATGTCATCTTGCGGTATGGATACCCACACAACATCATCATAGATAACGGAACAAACTTTGCTCAAGGAGAGTTTAAGTGGTTCTGTGACGATCACAATATTCGGTTGGATGTGTGCTCTGTGGCACACCCACAAGGAAATGGGCAAGTTGAGAGAACAAATGCACTCGTGCTTTCCGGTATCAAACCGAGGCTTAATGAGCCACTCGAAAAAACGCCGGGATGTTGGCTTGATGAGTTACCATCAGTGCTGTGGAGCATAAGAACCACACCAAACCGGTCTACCGGATATACGCCATTTTTCATGGTATACGGAGCAGAAGCGGTCATACCAACCGACATTCTCCATGATTCACCAAGGGTGCAGCTCTATGCCGAAGAAGAGGTAAAAGAGGCCCGAGAAAACGATGTGGATTTGCTTGAGGAGCAAAGAGAAATGGCTCGGCAAGGTCAACCATATACCAGCAAAACCTCAGACGCTATCATAGCCGGAAGGTAAACCCGAGGGTGTTCGGGAAGGAGATCTGGTGTTACGTCTAGTGCAGCGCACTGAAGGACGGCACAAACTCTCACCTCCGTGGGAGGGGCCATTCATTGTGAGCAAGGCTCTGCACAATGATGCCTATTACTTGATCGATGCACATGAATCCAAGAAGGGAAGAAGGACAGTTCAGGAGAGGAGACAAAGCGCCCATGGAACATAGCACTACTCCGTCCTTTCTATTCCTGAAGATGTGGTGTAAGAAATTCCGTTTTGTACCTTATTTGCTATGAATAAAATGTCGGCACTGATACGTCCAAAACGTATCTACTTTCCCGAACACTTTTGCTATTGTTTGCCTCTAATTTGTGTATTTTGGATACAACTAACACGGACTAACGCTGTTTTCAAAGTGCTCACGGTGTCTCGTTTTTGTGCAGAAATTCAACTTTCGAAAATCCTCGGAATTTATGTCGAAGGGCTTATTTTCCGGAAGAATCACGAGCGAGAAGGGCGACTGAGGGGGCCACGGACAACAGGCCGGTGCGGCTGGAGGGGGCGCGCGCCGCCCTAGCGTGTGGCCCCCTCGGCCAGCCTCGACGCCCTCTGGACTACTTAGGGTTTCGATCTAAAAACGCGAGAAGAGAAGTCGAAGTCGCGAAACCATCCAGAACACCGCCGCCATCGCGAAACTCCGTCTCGGGACCCGAAACTCCGTTCGGCACCTCCCGGGACGGGGAATTGGAGGACATCATCGCCATCATCACCACCGACGCCTCTCCATCGACCAGCCATGTTTCCCCCATCCATGTGTGAGTAATTCCCGCTGTAGGCTGAAGGGGATGGTAGGGATTGGATGAGATTGGTCATGTAATAGTCATAAGATTGTTAGGGCATAGTGCCAGTATCCGTTGTTGGTACTTTTATGATATTGTTGCAACTTGTTATGCTTAATGTTTGTCACTAGGGCCCGAGTGCCATGATCTCAGATCTGAACATGTTATTGATTCATGAAGATATTCGTTGTTTATGATCTTACCTGCAAGTTGTATACACATGTTCTGTCCGGAACCCGAGGCCCCAAAGTGACAGAAATTGGGACAACCGGAGGGGAAGGCGGTGATGTGAGGATCACATGTGTTCACGGAGTGTTAATGCTTTGCTCCGGTGCTCTATTAAAAGGAGTACCTTAATTTCCAGTAGATTCCCTAGAGGCCCGGCTGCCACCGGTTGGACAAAAGATGTTGTGCAAGTTTCTCATTGCGAGAACGTACGACTATATACGAACACATGCCTATGGATTGATTAGTACTTGGATACCGCTTTATTATTATCTGCAAATGCCCTGCCTTGATTGTTACATGAGTTCTCTCATCCATGCAACGCCCGTTCATCCATCCCTGTGCCTCGTATTTTAATCCTGCTGTTTACTATAATCACTCGCATCTTTGTTTTTCTCTTTCATTTATTTCACTTTACGCTATAAAGCCCGATAAACTCTTGCGAGCAAGTCTGTTTCCAGTGCAGCTGAATTGACAACTCCGTTGTTAAGGCTTTCAAGTATTCTTTGTCTCCCTTATGTGAATCAATAAATTGGGTTTTACTTCCCTCGAAGACTGTTGCGATCCCCTATACTTGTGGGTCATCAAGACTATTTTCTGGTGCCGTTGGGGAGCATAGCTTTATTTGGAAGTTCACTTGGATTGATATTGTTGCTGAAAATTCTCCATCATGGGTAAACCTCGCGATACTAAGGTCGCCATACTACCATCCACTACAAGAAAAGGTACAACTCTAGTACCTCTGTTGCTCTTGATTCACCATCTGTGATAAGTAAACTTGTTTCACCACCACAAGCTTCAAATGCTGGTACTTCTGCTGAATCTGAAAATTCCTCTTATAATTTTGATGATGCTTCTGTTGTGCTTGATAATGATGGTTCGTTAGGATCTTTTCTAGATGCTACAATTGCTAGGTCTAGACAAATTGAAAATACTGAAAATGCTGCTACACCTGTTAATTCACCTGAGTGATGATCCCGATGAAGATTATGTGGAACTTGATGATGATTTTATTGATAAATGCAATGCTACTATGATGCAAGAAAAATTAAAAAGTTGCTTGCACAACATACTATTAGATATAAACTGTCTCCTGATCCTAAATTTGCCACATCTCCTATAAATATTAAGGATAAGGATTATGATTTTTCTCTTGATTTATCTCATATATCTATTGTTGAGAAAACACCTTTTTGTGGTACTGAAAAAGAAAGTGTTGTTGAACACATGATTGATTGTCTACTCTGAGAAGCTTGTTTTCTGATGATGTTAAGAAGCGTACTTACTTTGTTGCTAAAAATTTTCCATTCTCATTAAAGGATGATGCTAAAACTTGGTATAATAGTTTGCCTCCTGGTTCTATTGATAGTCCAAGTGGTTTACTTGATGTTTTCTTTCGGAAATACTTTCCTGCTAGTGCTCAACATATTGCTTTGCAGAAAATTTATAGCTTTGACCAGGAAGATGGAGAGAAGTTGCCTGAAGCTTGGGCAAGATTTTGCTCTCTTATCAGAGCTCGACCTGGACATGAATTGGAAAACCATGATTTACTTGATATATTCTATAGTTGTAACACCCCAAGCTAAAATAGCACTTGAGATGTTACTACATACGTTACAAGCAGAAAATTGCTAAGACATTTTAGGAAAAATTCGACAGAGCCTCCTTTGTTTTTTCAAGACATCGGAAACAGGCAAGTACATATAAAGGCAAGTTATATCACCAGCAAAACTAACACCACGTTCGGCCATAAACAAATCTGTGAACACATGTAAAGAAACTAACATCCGCACAGAATACCAGTTGCCATAACCAATGGGTAAAACCAACAACAATTTAAGAGACAAATTTCCACAAGACTCCATGACCAAAAATGACATAATAGACTCAAGCTATCCAATTCTGGGTTCCAACAAATAGATGAATCAAGTGTGAAACGTGAGGTGAAGTTGGTGAAGGTACTACTCCCAAAACTCCCCATGCATGACGTCCTCAAGGATTACCTAAAAACATGGAAGCAACAAGGGTGAGTACAAAGACTCAACAAGTTCACAATCAAATAGTAAACCTTACATAAATCGAAACACCAACACATCATTAGCCATCATTAATCCATTAGAACATATTATGATGTCCTACATGCCTATATGCTCATCACATCACATTGCGGATACCGGTATCGCTTGAGTAGACACCCGTCGGCATCTACTCACTCCAACTAGTGGAGGGTGCCTCCAAAGTGGGTCGCAACCCATCAATGAAGGTCGCATTGTGCCCACCAAAGTAGGTCACCTTATCATCATTGTCATCATGAGTATGCATTATGCATAATATGCATGGGTCATCATCATCATTATCATTTGCATCATGGTCAGATCATAAACATTAAATAAAACCGAGTGAATAGAGATATGCAAAATTCACTATCCGTCATGAACTTGCCTCAACCATGGGGCATAAACTGTTGATTGTAGGACTTCGGACCAGAAGTAACAACACCTGTTATTGAAATACATGTCACACTCAATACACATCATTACTTCAAAAGCATACAAGCAAGAATAGCAATCGCTCCTATGCGCAAGAAACCCACTGATATTTACTGTACATTACAAAATTACTCAGAGAAACAACTGACTAAATTTATAGGTGGTCAAAGAGATAACTACTACTGGCTGCTGGCACTTTCTTTTCCTTTTTGTATTATCACAGAGAAAATGTATTCTCTGCTAGTGTAAACAAAAGAAATAAACTGAGACAGTTCATCACACGTACACATACACAGCCTATCAATTTATTTTTCCGCGGCTTACTAACAGGAAACCTCATCAATAAATTTGTCTAAAACATCACCTAATTGAGACCTGGAGCTACACAAAAGTACCAAATACATGACCCAGAACAAGAGTCCATCTCATGGTATGCTCCAGTCAAGAAAACTAGAAAGGACTAAGCTAGCTTCCTAATATCACTGTAGCTTTAATCCCTCCAAGAATTCCTCCAACGCTAGTGAAAATACTGAAAAACTTCAAGTACCAAATTCATTGATGGATTTAACTAAATCGTGGACAGTAAAGTAGCTAACTGAATTATATTCTAGATCAACCTATGCAAAACTCTACAGCTGCAGACTTCTAGGGACAACGCCCTTATCACCTGAATATAGAACTATACAGGAATCCAATCTGAACAACGCTAGCCCACACCTAGGAAATTTCATTGTAACAGCCGTACAAGACTAGAACAAGAACAAAGTTCTTAAGTGCAGACCTAGCTACCGGACAGCTAGCGAGAGAAAATTAACCTTGCCATCGGCGACAAGGGCCGGCAGAGATACGTACTGCTGAAAACAACGGTGAGGATGCCGACCTCCCTCACAGCCGACCCTCCACAACAGGAACAACCCAGATCGAGGAAGACTCAGCAGCGCAGCCTCGGACCCTTACGCCGGCGGTAGCAACCGGACGGCGGCGGCCTTGATTGGGAGGACAAGGAGTAAGGCTGAGGTAGGAGGAGATCAAAAGGGGCGAGCGCATACCTAGATCGTATTAAGAGGCGGCGCAGTTGGGCATAGACGTCAAGTCCGATAGGGCTCAGCCCAGCCCGATGATTTCCTTACCTCCCCTACTGAAGAGGCAACAAAAATAAAAGATGATGGTTCTATACTACAAACACGCTCAGGGTTAAGATGGTTAAAGCTACAAGTTTTGAAATAGCAGGTCGTGAGCTCAAGCACTACTACGTGCTATTTGTTTTTGTTTTCCTTTTCTCTAACCAACCATTCCAAAAACCCTATACAAACAGCAACACTATTCATTTTTACTTTTTGTTAAAAATAGTTGAATAAGCACAGAAGATTAGTTCCAAAAAAATTGGGATATTACATTCTTACCCCCTTAAACAGAATTCGCCCCGAATTCTTTCTCTTACTCTACTAACAAAACCAAACGGAACAAGTAAAAACATATTCATGCATCACATACCAGCCATAAACAGTTTTGGATACTTCTCGCGCATGTGAGACTCAAGCTCCCAAGTCGCCTCACGCTCGGTTTGTTGCGACCAAAGAACCTTGACATATTTTAACATCCTATTTCTCATCACCCGCTCGGACTCTTCCAATATACTCACAGGACGAACCTCAAAGGTTAAATCTTGTTCAATCGTAAATGGTTCCATGGTAATTTGTCATTCTTGATCACGAAAATGCTTCCGTAGCATACAGACATGGAACACATTATGGACGCATTTCATTGTCTCAGGCAACTCAAGTCGTAGGCTAGCTTTTCCACTCAAGCCACTATCATGAAAGGTCAAATGTACCGCAGACTAAGCTTTTCTCTGATGTTAAATCTTTTTTTTTTTGAGAAACTGATGTTAAATCTTATAACACCTTTAGTGGGTGACACCATAAAGAATGTCTCCTTGCTACCTTGAAGTCCCCCCTCTACCTCTTGTTCTGCTATGCGTTGCTACCATATATTGGCTAATCGATCTCAAGCACCCAATATATAGTTCATTGAATCTACTTTGCTCCCAACACGCCCATGATATTCCAGCAAAGTGGAGATCTACACTTTATCATGTACTATAAAAAAAACCTTGTATGTTACAATTCCTATGAGATCCTGGCAGCTCTTATTATAAAAGAACCCCACAAGTGACAAGTGATCTTCCTATCTCCCTTGCCAGGTTAGGACATAATGGCTCTACAAACATTCCAAAGTTTTATGCTCTAACTGACCAATTGTTCGGGAATGAAACACGTTACCAAGTCTCAATAGCAAACCTAGTGCACTGCGCAAGCTCTCCCAAAATTTTGATACAAGCTTAGCATCCCTATCACAGGTAATGGTTTCAGAAAAAACATGCAACAGTACTATCTTCTACACATATATTGGTGCCAAGGACTTAGTTTTTTTTTTTGGGTATAAATACAATGGGAAAATATGATAAGTCAAAGTCCAACCACCGAATTGCATCATGCGTGATTCCCATGCTAGGTAAGACAAAAAAAATATGATGGCCATTATGGAACCTCCAGGGATTACTACCCATCCCGTTGGTATATTACGCTCAGCCTTCACTCATAGACAAACCTCATAATAGGACACATACTTGTTTACCACAAATAATTCTTTTTCACCACATCGTACATCTTTATCCCTCCAAGAAAAATGGTATATTGGGTACGATGTGCCTCCCTGTGAATGACCTTGCACCTGAGCCTTTCGTGGAACAAAAATATGTCCATTCAACAGAGCGGCCTTGGTCCCGTCTATTGTGAACTATTCAGTTCAACCTTTTTTTTTGAATATGTTCTATCTCCCTTGATGTATTGGCTGATCAAGGTGGTGCGCCTCATGTATCTGCATAGATAAAGAACTACGTCTCCTCATGTGCTACACTGAAGATCAATATGAGATGGCCATCCTTTAAAGATTTGTCCTGAGATAATCTATAGTAGGAGAAAAGAACATCCGACTAAGGGCGCATGGAATCACATTTGCCCTGCCTAGGTGGGAGTACTAGATAGATAGGCCATAGTCCTCTTATCAATTCCAGCCACCGACTTTGTCTCGAGTGGAACTCATGTGTCAAGAGGTATTTGAGACTCTTATGAGGAGTGAAACTATCACAAGATTCCCTTTACAGACAATGCTTCCAAATCTTTAGTCCAAAGATGACACATGCAAATTCTATATCAAGAGTAGGATAATCCTTCCCATGTGTTTTTAATTTAGTATTTCCATCTTGCATGAGAACACATGATCAAGAGAACCCACTTCTGAAAAAAAAATCAAAACTCAAGTTTGTTTAGATTTGCATAAAATTTACTATTTCTCAAAGTCTAAAGCATAAGCCACAATGGTGCTTAGTGCTACTATTTTTTCCTAGAATATATGAGCATAACATACATGTACACTACCACGAAGTTAGAAACATATGCACGATATGGTTTGTTTCCCTCATGAAATTGCATTCGTTAGTCCAGAAGACAACTCTATTTTCATAATGCCCATACCTAAGGGAGGAGGAAATCTTTTCAATGTCATGTTCCCATTCTATTATGGCTAGGATGGAGATCAATCTTGGAGAACACAGCTTTGTTCAGCTCATCACATAAGTCCTCGATGTGAGGCAATGCATTTTTCCTCTTGATGGTTACGATGTTTAGAACACAACAATCCACACACTTCTTGGTTATAAGAAAATGGGTGTTCCCTAAGGTGAGACACTAAGTCGACCAAAACCTTGGGATAACAATAATCCAATAGATTCTTCAATTCTTCTTGACATGGTCATCACAATCGATAAGGAAACATATAGATAGGTCGAGCAATAGGAATGAGATCAATGTGAAACTCCATGTTTTACTCTCGAAGAACTTGGAAAATAAACATGGTATCTTGGTCATAAAAAACCGTCCTTGTCTTTGGTAAATTATGAAACCCTTATGAAGAATATAGATGTTACATGCCCACTTGATGCCCAACATTTTTCACCTTTGGAACACCAAAAAAAAAACACCGCATGACCTATCCGAAACTCTCATGGAATTCTACAAGGGCATATATCTTGTACCATAAAACGATGAAGATTTAGCTTCGCCATCTCCTACGCTTGGTAGAGATCGCCTATACTACAAGTGGAACGTCATACCATTCTATAGTTTAAGCTACTGAACATCATCTCTCCACTAATTAAGGAAAAACAATGTGATTCCCCACTCCAACGTACAAGAGCAAATAATAAGGGTAAGTGGTATGGGGGCCAATCCATCCCGCACCCAAACTATTAACTTTGTAATTGGAATACTGGATCATGCAACACTAACGCTCGTGCATCCTCACTAGAATTTCAACAGGATTTCATGGGCACGAAATAAGGTTCAAGCTCGACTCCCCTATATCGTTTTTGCTAAGCCGCTACAATTACTAAACTATTGATTTTTTTTATAAAATAAAACACGTGCAAGGTTGTGTTAAAAGAAACACTTAAGAACAGAGAGTCACTTTATGGATGGTTAGGGTTGAACTAGAACACTGACACTATGGAGGATAAAGGAAGGACAACCTTCTCACCTAGAATAGCAACCAAGGAAAAGGATTTTAGAATCAAAAAGTTTTTTTAAAGGAACAAGTAGGTTGCCTCCAAGGACATTAGCGCATTCCCCGTCTTTATAACCAACGGTGGGAGAAGGGATACCAACGAATGTTGAAGAAAAATAGACCAAAGAGAGAATGGGGCAAACAGAGGGAGTTACCTTTAAAACACTACTAGTCAAACGAGAATGACATTTGAAGTACATGATTGAAAATACTTCATCAATCAAGAAGAATAAACCAACAACTACAAATCCAATACTATATATTGAGTTTCAAACCGAGGCAAAAGAAGGTGATGTACTACAAATAAAGGATGTATAAGACTAACCGCGTGAAACTATTTTTTAGAAGACATGGACAGAGAAAAGAGATTCTCATATAGATTTGGATCCACAAGAGTCCTCATGACATTATTTAATCTACTCCAATACTACATCATCGATGTTATCCAATCTAGCTTTATCCTTTCGAAGAGCAAATCAACTGGTCCACCTAATCTTTCAAACTAGCAAACTATTCACTCAAATTCCTTTGGGATACTTGGCACGTCTATAAAAACTTCGAACAACGCCAGTCAAACCCAACTTTAGTCTTCCACGGTAACACTATGTTGATAACAAACCTTAATGCCAAACCAAACTCTTCAGCTAGCGAAGCAATAAAAACATCTAAATCCACCAATGCATGTATCTTACTTTATTCACATCTCTATGGTTAACTACTATCAATCTATGAACGAGGAAAAAATACCTGAAGTAAGGCCTTGAAGTCTTCCATGGCAATAACATGCTCACAGGCACCAATAAACATATCAATAACAGAGGTCAACAATAAGATATAGTAGAAGCGTAAATGCAATGCATGACCCACCCCATCCTATGTGCTCCAGTGTGTCAAGTTTTATATTTGCTTATCTTGATTTAAACGCAAAGTCCATCATACTTAAATTCACCGAATTTATTTCCAGACCACGGACCTAAAGCCCGCTCTGATACCAACTGTAACACCCCAAGCTAAAATAGCACTTGAGATGTTACTACATACGTTACAAGCAGAAAATTGCTAAGACATTTTAGGAAAAATTCGACAGAGCCTCCTTTGTTTTTTCAAGACATCGGAAACAGGCAAGTACATATAAAGGCAAGTTATATCACCAGCAAAACTAACACCACGTTCGGCCATAAACAAATCTGTGAACACATGTAAAGAAACTAACATCCGCACAGAATACCAGTTGCCATAACCAATGGGTAAAACCAACAACAATTTAAGAGACAAATTTCCACAAGACTCCATGACCAAAAATGACATAATAGACTCAAGCTATCCAATTCTGGGTTCCAACAAATAGATGAATCAAGTGTGAAACGTGAGGTGAAGTTGGTGAAGGTACTACTCCCAAAACTCCCCATGCATGACGTCCTCAAGGATTACCTAAAAACATGGAAGCAACAAGGGTGAGTACAAAGACTCAACAAGTTCACAATCAAATAGTAAACCTTACATAAATCGAAACACCAACACATCATTAGCCATCATTAATCCATTAGAACATATTATGATGTCCTACATGCCTATATGCTCATCACATCACATTGCGGATACCGGTATCGCTTGAGTAGACACCCGTCGGCATCTACTCACTCCAACTAGTGGAGGGTGCCTCCAAAGTGGGTCGCAACCCATCAATGAAGGTCGCATTGTGCCCACCAAAGTAGGTCACCTTATCATCATTGTCATCATGAGTATGCATTATGCATAATATGCATGGGTCATCATCATCATTATCATTTGCATCATGGTCAGATCATAAACATTAAATAAAACCGAGTGAATAGAGATATGCAAAATTCACTATCCGTCATGAACTTGCCTCAACCATGGGGCATAAACTGTTGATTGTAGGACTTCGGACCAGAAGTAACAACACCTGTTATTGAAATACATGTCACACTCAATACACATCATTACTTCAAAAGCATACAAGCAAGAATAGCAATCGCTCCTATGCGCAAGAAACCCACTGATATTTACTGTACATTACAAAATTACTCAGAGAAACAACTGACTAAATTTATAGGTGGTCAAAGAGATAACTACTACTGGCTGCTGGCACTTTCTTTTCCTTTTTGTATTATCACAGAGAAAATGTATTCTCTGCTAGTGTAAACAAAAGAAATAAACTGAGACAGTTCATCACACGTACACATACACAGCCTATCAATTTATTTTTCCGCGGCTTACTAACAGGAAACCTCATCAATAAATTTGTCTAAAACATCACCTAATTGAGACCTGGAGCTACACAAAAGTACCAAATACATGACCCAGAACAAGAGTCCATCTCATGGTATGCTCCAGTCAAGAAAACTAGAAAGGACTAAGCTAGCTTCCTAATATCACTGTAGCTTTAATCCCTCCAAGAATTCCTCCAACGCTAGTGAAAATACTGAAAAACTTCAAGTACCAAATTCATTGATGGATTTAACTAAATCGTGGACAGTAAAGTAGCTAACTGAATTATATTCTAGATCAACCTATGCAAAACTCTACAGCTGCAGACTTCTAGGGACAACGCCCTTATCACCTGAATATAGAACTATACAGGAATCCAATCTGAACAACGCTAGCCCACACCTAGGAAATTTCATTGTAACAGCCGTACAAGACTAGAACAAGAACAAAGTTCTTAAGTGCAGACCTAGCTACCGGACAGCTAGCGAGAGAAAATTAACCTTGCCATCGGCGACAAGGGCCGGCAGAGATACGTACTGCTGAAAACAACGGTGAGGATGCCGACCTCCCTCACAGCCGACCCTCCACAACAGGAACAACCCAGATCGAGGAAGACTCAGCAGCGCAGCCTCGGACCCTTACGCCGGCGGTAGCAACCGGACGGCGGCGGCCTTGATTGGGAGGACAAGGAGTAAGGCTGAGGTAGGAGGAGATCAAAAGGGGCGAGCGCATACCTAGATCGTATTAAGAGGCGGCGCAGTTGGGCATAGACGTCAAGTCCGATAGGGCTCAGCCCAGCCCGATGATTTCCTTACCTCCCCTACTGAAGAGGCAACAAAAATAAAAGATGATGGTTCTATACTACAAACACGCTCAGGGTTAAGATGGTTAAAGCTACAAGTTTTGAAATAGCAGGTCGTGAGCTCAAGCACTACTACGTGCTATTTGTTTTTGTTTTCCTTTTCTCTAACCAACCATTCCAAAAACCCTATACAAACAGCAACACTATTCATTTTTACTTTTTGTTAAAAATAGTTGAATAAGCACAGAAGATTAGTTCCAAAAAAATTGGGATATTACAATAGTGGACTAACTATTGAGTCTAGAGCATATTTGGATAGTTGTGTGATACGTCTCCAACGTATCGATAATTTCTTATGTTCCATGCTACTTTATTGATGATACCTACATGTTTTATGCACATTATATGTCATATTTATGCATTTAGGAACTAACCTATTAACAAGATGCCGAAGAGCCAGTTGTTGTTTTCTGCTGTTTTTGGTTTAAATCCTAGTAAGGAAATATTCTCGGAATTGGACGAAACTTTCGCCCAGGGTCCTATTTTTGCACGAAGCTTCAAGACCGAAGAGATAACGAAGTGGGCCACGAGGAGAGACGGCGCGGCCCAAGCCCCGGCCGCGCCCCTACCCCCGAGCGCGATACGTCTCCAACGTATCGATAATTTCTTATGTTCCATGCTACTTTATTGATGATACCTACATGTTTTATGCACATTATATGTCATATTTATGCATTTTGGAACTAACCTATTAACAAGATACGAAAGCGATTCTTTGTTTTACTGCTATTTTTTTTCTTTAAATCCTAGTAAGGAAATATTCTCTGAATTGGACGAAATCTTCGCCCGGGTCCTATTTTGCACGAAGCTTCCGAAGACCGAGATAACGAAGTGGGCCACGAGGCAGCCAGGGATAGGGCGGCGCGGCCAGGCCCAGCGCGCCGGCCTGCCCCTGGGCCTCGTGTGGCCCCCGCGTTGCCTTCCGCCTGCTTAAAGCCTCGTCGCGAAAAACCGGACAGAGAGCCACTATACGGAAAACCTTCCCGAGACGCCGCCGCCGAATCCCATCTCGGGATTCGGAGATCGCCTCGGCACCTGCCGGAGGGATCATCTCTCGGAGGACTCTTCATCGCCATGATCGCCTCCGGAGTGATGAGTGAGTAGTTCACCCCTGGACCATGGGTCCATAGCAGTAGCTAGATGGTCGTCTTCTCCTTGTTGTGCTTCATTGTTGGATCTTGTGAGCTGCCTAACATGATCAAGATCATCTATCTGCAATACTATATGTTGTGTTTGTCGGGATCCGATGGATAGAGAATACTATGTTATGGTGATTATCAATCTATTGTTTATGTGTTGTTTATGATCTTGCATGCTCTCCGTTATTAGTAGAGGCTCGGCCAAGTTTGTACTCTTAACTCAAGAGGGAGTATTTATGCTCGATAGTGGGTTCATGCCTCCATTGAATCTGGGACAGTGAGAAAGTTCTAAGGTTGTGGATGTCTTGTTGCCACTAGGGATAAAACATTGATTCTATGTCTAAGGATGTAGTTGTCGATTACATTACGCACCATATTTAATGCAATTGTCCGTTGCTTAGCAACTTAATCCGAATAAGTTGGATAACCTGAAGGTGGACTTTTTAGGCATAGATGCGTTGGATGGCGGTCTATGTACTTTGTCGTAATGCCCGGATTAAATCTCACTATATTTATCATATCATGTATATGCATTGTTATAGCCCTTCTCTATTTGTCAATTGCCCGTTGTAATTTGTTCACCCAACATGCTTTTATCTTATGGGAGAGACACCTCTAGTGCTGTGGACCCCGGTCCTATTCTTTACATCATGTACAATCTCTTTGCAATACTTGTTTTACCGTTTTCTTGCAAACATCTTCCACTCGTCGCTTAATCCTTTGTTACAGTAAGCCGGTGAGATTGACAACCTCACTGTTTCGTTGGGGCAAAGTACTTTGGTTTTGTTGTGCAGATTCCACGTTGGCGCCGGAATCCCTGTTGTTGCGCCGCATCACATTTCGCCACCATCAACCTTCAACGTGCTTCTTGGCTCCTCCTGGTTCGATTAAACCTTGGTTTCTTTAGGGAAAACTTGCCACTATGCGCATCATACCTTCCTCTTGGGGTTCCCAACGGACGTGTACATTTACGCGCATCAAGCGTTTCTGCGCCGTTCGGGAGATCAAGAACTGCAAAGAGTCTCCACTTCTCAATCTCTTTACTTTGTTTTTGTCTTGCTTTATTTTATTTACTACTTTGTTTGCTGCACTAAATCAAAATACAAAAAAATTAGTTGCTAGTCTTACTTTATTTACTGTCTTGCTCTCTATATCAAAAACAAAAAAAAATTAGTTACTTGCATTTACTTTATCTAGTTTGTTTTATTTACCGTTGCTAAAATGAATACCCCTGAAAATACTAAGTTGTGTGACTTCACAAATGCAAATAATAATGATTTCCTATGCACACCTATTGCTCCACCTGCTACTACAGCAGAATTCTTTGAAATTAAACCTGCTTTACTAAATCTTGTCATGAGAGATCAATTTTCTGGTGTTAGTTCTGATGATGCTGCTGCCCATCTCAATAATTTTGTTGAACTTTGTGAAATGCAAAAGTATAAAGATGTAGATGGTGATATTATTAAATTGAAAGTGTTTCCTTTCTCATTAAGAGGAAGAGCTAAAGATTGGTTGCTATCTTTGCCTAGGAATAGTATTGATTCATGGACTAAATGCAAGGATGCTTTTATTGGTAGATATTATCCTCCCGCTAAAATTATATCTTTGAGAAGTAGCATAATGAATTTTAAGCAATTAGATAATGAACATGTTGCTCAAGCATGGGAGAGAATGAAAACTTTGGTAAAGAATTGCCCAACCCATGGACTGACTACTTGGATGATCATCCAAACCTTATGCAGGACTAAATTTTTCTTCGGGAATCTATTGGATTCAGCTGCTGGAGGTACCTTTATGTCCATCACATTGGGGGCGGCTACAAAACTTCTGGATGATATGATGATAAATTACTCTGAGTGGCACACGGAAAGAGCTCCACAAGGTAAGAAGGTAAATTCTGTTGAAGAAACCTCTTCCTTGAGTGATAAAATTGATGTGATTATGTCTATGCTTGTGAATGGTAGATCTAATGTAGATCCAAATAATGTTCCTTTAGCTTCATTGGTTGCTCAAGAAGAAAATGTTGATGTGAATTTCATTAAAAATAATAATTTCAACAACAATGCTTATAGGAACAACTCTGGAATAACTATAGGCCATATCCTTCTGCTAATGGTAATGGTTATGGTAATTCTTATGGGAATTCTTACAATAATGATAGGAGTGTACCCTCTGGTCTTGAAGCCATGCTTAAAGAATTTATTAGTACACAAACTGCTTTTAACAAATCTGTGAGGAAAAGCTTGATAAAATTGATACTATTGCTTCTAGAGTTGATAGGCTTGCCTCTGATGTTAATCTTTTAAAATTGAAAGTTATGCCTAATAATGATATTGATAATAAGATTACTACTACAGCAAATGCCATCCAAGTTAGAATTAATGAGAATATAAGATTAATGGCTGAGTTGCGTGCTAGGTGGGATAGAGAAGAAAATGAAAAACTAGCTAGAGAGAATAATGTAGCTAAAGTTTGGACTATTACCACTACTAGTAATGCTAATTCTTCACATGTTGCTGCACCTCCTATTATCAATGGTAAAATAATTGGTGTTGGCAATGTTGCTACTCCTAGTGCAAAGCGTACAAAACTGACTGAAATTGCTAAAGCTGCTTGTGATAAAACTGCTGAAATTTTTCCAACCTTGGGAACAATGATCCCATTGCTGTAGCTCATAATGATTTAGATTTTGATGATTGCCACATCTCTGAAGTTATAAAGTTCTTACAAAAACTTGCTAAAAGTCCTAATGCTAGTGCTATAAATTTAGCCTTTACAAAACATATTACAAATGCTCTCATAAAATCTAGAGAAGAGAAACTAAAACTTGAAACTTCTATTCCTAGAAAGTTAGAAGATGGTTGGGAGCCCATCATTAAAATGAAATTCAATGACTTTGAATGTAATGCTTTATGTGATCTTGGTGCAAGTATTTCTGTTATGCCTAAAAAGATTTATGATATGCTTGACTTGCCACCATTGAAGAATTGTTATTTGGATGTTAATCTTGCCGATAGTGTTAAAAAGAAACCTTTGGGAGGATTGATAATGTGCATATTACGGTTAACAATAACCTTGTCCCCGTTGATTTTGTTGTCTTGGATATCGAATGCAATGCATCTTGTCCTATTGTGTTGGGAAGACCTTTTCTTCGAATTAGTGCTGTTATTGATATGAGGAAGGTAATATTAAATATCAATTTCCTCTCAAGAAAGGTATGGAACACTTCCCTAGAAAGAGAATGAAGTTGCCTTTTGATTCTATTATTAGAACAAGTTATGATGTTGATGCTTCTACTCTCGATGTTACTTAATTTGCACTTTCTGCGCCTAGCTGAAAGGCGTTAAAGAAAAGCGCTTATGGGAGACAACCCATGTTTTTACTACAGCAATTTTTTGTTTTGTTGAGTCTTGGAAGTTGTTTAATACTGTAGCAACCTCTCCTTATCATGTTTTTGTGCCAAGTAAAGTTTCTATGTCAAAGTTGATGTTATATTTGGGATCGCTGCGCAGAAAGCATTGTCTGTCACGAATCTGGGCACAGTTCTCTGTAGAAAATTCTAAAAAATCTGCCAATTTACGGGCGTGATCCTCAGATATGTACGCAACTTTATTAGTTTTGAGTTTTTCCATTTGAGCAAGTCTGGTGCCACTTTAAATTCGTCTTTACGGACTGTTCTGTTTTTGACAGATGCCTTTTATTTCGCATTGCCTCTTTTGCTATGTTGGATTCATTTCTTTGATCCATTAATGTCCAGTAGCTTTATGCAATGTCCAGAAGTGTAAAGAATGATTGTGCCACCTCTGAACATGTGAATTATTAATTGTGCACTAACCCTCTAATGAGTTTGCTTGAAGTTTGGTGTGAAGGAAGTTTTCAAGGGTCAAGAGAGGAGTATGATATACTATGATCAAGAGGAGTGAAAGCTCTAAGCTTGGGGATGCCCCCGTGGTTCACCCCTGCATATTTTAAGAAGACTCAAGCGTCTAAGCTTGGGGATGCCCAAGGCATCCCCTTCTTCATCGACAACATCATCGGGTTCCTCCCCTGAAACTATATTTTTATTCAATCACATCTTGTGTTTTTTACTTGGAGCGTCGGTTTGTTTTTGTTTTGTTTTTGTTTGAATAAAATGGATCCTAGCATTCACTTTGTGGAGAGAGACACGCTCCGCTGTTGCATATGGACAAATATGTCCTTAGGCTTTACTCATAATGTTCAAGGCGAAGTTTCCTCTTCGTTAAATTGTTATATGGTTGGAATTGGAAAATGCTACATGTAGTAATTCTAAAATGTCTTGGATAATGTGATACTTGGCAATTGTTGTGCTCATGTTTAAGCTCTTGCATCATATGCTTTGCACCCATTAATGAAGAAATACATAGAGCTTGCTAAAATCTGATTTGCATATTTGGTCTTTCTAAGGTCTAGATAATATCTAGTATTGAGTTTTGAACAACAAGGAAGACGGTGTAGAGTCTTATAATGTTTACAATATGTCTTTTATGTGAGTTTTGCTGCACCTGTTCATCCTTGAGTTTGCTTCAAATAACCTTGCTAGCCTAAACCTTGTATCGAGAGGGAATACTTCTCATGCATCCAAAATCCTTGAGCCAACCACTATGCCATTTGTGTCCACTATACCTACCTACTACATGGTATTTCTCCGCCATTCCAAAGTAAATTGCTTGAGTGCTAGGCACCTCGTGTGGCCCCCCGCGTTGACCTTCCGCCTACTTAAAGTCTCCGTCGCGAAACCCCCAGTACCGAGAGCCACGATACGGAAAACCTTCCAGACGCCGCCGCCGCAATCCCATCTCGGGGGATTCAGGAGATCGCCTCCGCACCTGCCGGAGAGGGGATTCATCTCCGGAGGACTCTTCATCGCCATGATCGCCTCCGGAGTGAGAGGTAGTAGTTCACCCCTGGACCATGGGTCCATAAGTAGCTAGATGGTCGTCTTCTCCTTGTTGTGCTTCATTGTTGGATCTTGTGAGCTGCTAACATGATCAAGATCATCTATCTGTAATTCTATATGTTGTGTTTGTCGGGATCCGATGGATAGAGAATACTATGTTATGGTGATTATCAATCTATTGTTTATGTGTTGTTTATGATCTTGCATGCTCTCCGTTATTAGTAGAGGCTCTGGCCAAGTTTTTGCTCTTAACTCCAAGAGGGAGTATTTATGCTCGATAGTGGGTTCATGCCTTCATTGACACTGGGATCGTGACAGAAGGTTCTAAGGTTGTGATGTGCTGTTGCCACTAGGGATAAAACATTGATGCTATGTCTAAGGATGTAGTTGTTGATTACATTACGCACCATACTTAATGCAATTGTCTGTTGCTTTGCAACTTAATACCGATGGGGTTCGGACGATAACCTGAAGGTGGACTTTTTAGGCATAGATGCAGTTGGATGGCGGTCTATGTACTTTGTCGTAATGCCCAATTAAATCTCACTATATTTATCATATCATGTATATGCATTGTTATGCCTTTCTCTATTTGTCAATTGCCCGACCGTAATTTGTTCACCCAACATGCTTTTATCTTATGGGAGAGACACCTCTAGTGAACTGTGGACCCCGGTCCTATTCTTTACATAGCATACAATCTACTGCAATTGTGTTTTACTGTTTTCTTTGCAAACATCTTCCACTCGATACGCTTAATCCTTTGTTACAGCAAGCCGGTGAGATTGACCACCTGTTTCGTTGGGGCAAAGTACTTGGTTGTGTTGTGCAGGTTCCGCGTTGGCGCCGGAATCCCTGGCCGCATCACATTTCGCGACCATCAACCTTCAACGTGCTTCTTGGCTCCTCCTGGTTCGATTAAACCTTGGTTTCTTTCTGAGGAAAAACTTGCCACTGTGCGCATCATACCTTCCTCTTGGGGTTCCCAACGGACGTGTACATTTACGCGCATCAAGCCTTTTTCTGGCGCCGCCGGGGAGATCAAAACACGCTGCCGGGGAGTCTCCACTTCTCAATCTCTTTACTTTGTTTTTGTCATGCTTTATTTTATTTACTACTTTGTTTGCTGCACTAAATCAAAACACAAAAAATTAGTTGCTAGTTTTACTTTATTTATTGTCTTGCTCTCTATATCAAAAACACAAAAAATTAGTTACTTGTCTTTACTTTGTTTGCCTAGTTTACTTTATTGCTACTAAAATGAGTAATCCTGAAGTTGAAGTTCGTTCTTTTAAGCAACAAGGTGGAGAAAGTTTTAAAGATGCTTGGTATAGAATTAGTAATGCTCATCAAAGGTGCATTAAGAAACACTCCACCACTATCCTTCTTAGGAACTTTTATGTTGGTTTATCTAGTTGGAATAGATATGTTCTTGATACTCTTTCGGGAGGTAATTTCCTAGGTACTCCCGCTTTAGAAGCTAGTTGCATCATTGAGAGTCTAGTTGGAATACCACCTGTTAATGAAGTTAAAATTGAAATCTCTCTTGAGGATGTTATGAAAAAATTGGAAACCATAGAGAAAAATTTTCCAAGTATTGAAACTAAATTGGAAATGTTATTGGATAAAACTGATGAACTTGATAAATCCCTAGGAGGAATTGATGAAAGAATTAGTGTCCTAGGAACTTGTGTTGTCCATGATAATCAAACCAATAGGATTGATGAACTTGAAAAAGCTATGGGAACCTTGGGTTCAACCTTTTCTTCTCTCAAGTATAATGAGAAAGCTTATGTGGGTAAAGAGCAAAAATTCATGTACGCCTCTAAAGTGCCTAAACAAAAGAATTATTATAGGCCTAAAATTTCTAAAACCCCTAGCACTACCATAGAGAATTTAGATAATGGAGCACCTAAAGTACCCTCTGCAACAAGTTGTGTTTGCATGAAAAATAATAATGTTGATGCTTCTACTCTCGATGTTACTTGATTTGCACTTTCTGCGCCTAGCTGAAAGGCGTTAAAGAAAAGCGCTTATGGGAGACAACCCATGTTTTTACCTACAGCAATTTTTTGTTTTGTTGAGTCTTGGAAGTTGTTTACTACTGTAGCAACCTCTCCTTATCATGTTTTTGTGCCAAGTAAAGTTTCTATGTTAAAGTTGATGTTATATTTGGGATCGCTGCGCAGAAACAGCATTGCTGTCTGTCACGAATCTGGGCACAGTTCTCTGTAGAAAATTCGAAAAAATCTGCCAATTTACGAGCATGATCCTCAGATATGTACGCAACTTTCATTAGTTTTGAGTTTTTCCATTTGAGCAAGTCTGGTGCCCCTTTAAATTCGTCTTTTTACGGACTGTTCTGTTTTTGACAGATTCTGCCTTTTATTTCGCATTGCCTCTTTTGCTATGTTGGATTTATTTCTTTGATCCATTAATGTCCAGTAGCTTTATGCAATGTCCAGAAGTGTAAAGAATGTTTGTGTCACCTCTGAATGTGTGAATTATTAATTGTGCACTAACCCTCTAATGAGTTTGCTTGAAGTTTGGTGTGAAGGAAGTTTTCAAGGGTCAAGAGAGAGTATGATATACTATGATCAAGAGGAGTGAAAGCTCTAAGCTTGGGGATGCCCCCGTGGTTCACCCCTGCATATTCTAAGAAGACTCAGCGTCTAAGCTTGGGGATGCCCAAGGCATCCCTTCTTCATCGACAACATCATCAGGTTCCTCTCCTGGAAACTATATTTTTATTCAATCACATCTTGTGTTCTTTACTTGGAGCGTCGGTTTGTTTTTGTTTTGTTTTTGTTTGAATAAGATGGATCCTAGCATTCACTTTGTGGGAGAGAGACACGCTCCGCTGTTGCATATGGACACATGTGTCCTTAGGCTTTACTCATAATGTTCAAGGCGAAGTTTCTTCTTCGTTAAATTGTTATATAGTTGGAATTGGAAAATGCTACATGTAGTAATTCTAAAATTTCTTGGATAATGTGATACTTGGCAATTGTTGTGCTCATGTTTAAGCTCTTGCATCATATACTTTGCACCCATTAATGAAGAAATACATAGAGCTTGCTAAAATTTGATTTGCATATTTGGTTTCTCTAAGGTCTAGATAATATCTAGTATTGAGTTTTGAACAACAAGGAAGACGGTGTAGAGTCTTATAATGTTTACAATATGTCTTTTATGTGAGTTTTGCTGCACTTGTTCATCCTTGAGTTTGCTTCAAATAACCTTGCTAGCCTAAACCTTGTATCGAGAGGGAATACTTCTCATGCATCCAAAATCCTTGAGCCAACTACTATGCCATTTGTGTCCACCATACCTACCTACTACATGGTATTTCTCCGCCATTCCAAAGTAAATTGCTTGAGTGCTACCTTTAAAATTCCATCATTCACCTTTGCAATATATAGCTCATGGGACAAAATAGCCTTAAAAACTATCGTAGTATTGAATATGTACTTATGCACTTTATCTTTTATTAAGTTGCTTGTTGTGCGATAACCATGCTTCTGGGAACGCCATCAACTATTGTTGAATATCATGTGAGTTGCTATGCATGTCCGTCTTGTCTGAAGGATCTATCATTTTAGTGGTTGGAGCATGCAAAATTGTTAAAGAACATTGGGCCGCTAACTAAAGCCATGAATCATGGTGGAAGTTTCAGTTTTGGACATATATCCTCAATCTCATATGAGAATAATAATCATTGCTACATGCTTATGCATTTAAGAGGAGTCCATTATCTGTTGTCCATGTTGTCCCGGTATGGATGTCTAAGTTGAGAATAATCAAAAGCGAGAAATCCAAAATGCGAGCATTCTCCTTAGACCTTTGTACAGGCGGCATGGAGGTACCCCTTTGTGACACTTGGTTGAAACATGGCATGCAAAGATCCGGTAGTCCAAGCTAAGTAGGACGAGGTGCGGGCACTATTAGTATACTATGCATGAGGCTTGCAACTTGTAAGATATAATTTACATAACTCATATGCTTTATTACTACCGTTGACAAAATTGTTTCATGTTTTCAAAATAAAAGCTCTAGCACAAATACAACAATCGATGCTTTCCTCTTTGAAGGACCATTCTTTTACTTTTATTGTTGAGTCGGGTTACCTATCTCCTTCCACCTTAAGAAGCAAACACTTGTGTGAACTGTGCATTGATTCCTACATACTTGCATATTGCACTTGTTATATTACTTTATGTTGACAATATCCATGAGATATACATGTTATAAGTTGAAAGCAACCGCTGAAACTTAATCTTCCTTTGTGTTGCTTCAACACCTTTACTTTGATTTATTGCTTTATGAGTTAACTCTTATGCAAGACTTATTGATGCTTGTCTTTAAGTACTATTCATGAAAAGTCTTTGTCATATGATTCACTTGTTTACTCATGTCATTACCTTTGTTTTGATCGCTGCATTCATTACATATGTTTACAAATAGTATGATCAAGATTATGATGGCATGTCACTTCAGAAATTATCTTTGTTATCGTTTTACCTGCTCGGGACGAGCAGAACTAAGCTTGGGGATGCTGATACGTCTCAACGTATCGATAATTTCTTATGTTCCATGCTACTTTATTGATGATACCTACATGTTTTATGCACATTATATGTCATATTTATGCATTTTACGGAACTAACCTATTAACAAGATGCCGAAGAGCCAATTGTTGTTTTCTGCTGTTTTTGGTTTCAGAAATCCTAGTAAGGAAATATTCTCGGAATTGGACGAAACTTTCGCCCAGGGTCCTATTTTTGCACGAAGCTTCCAGAAGACCGAAGAGATAACGAAGTGGGGCCACGAGCACCGGGGGACGGGCGGCGCAGCCCCAAGCCCGCCGCGGCCCTACCCCTGGGCACCTCGTGTGGCCCCCGCGTTGACCTTCCGCTACTTAAAGTCTCCGTCGCGAAACCCCCAGTCTGAGAGCCACGATACGGAAAACCTTCCCGGAGGCGCCGCCGCGCGAATCCCATCTCTGGGGATTCAGAGATCGCCTCCCGGCACCTGCCGGGAGGGATTCATCTCCCGGAGGACTCTTCATCGCCATGATCGCCTCCGGAGTGATGAGTGAGTAGTTCACCCTGGACCATGGGTCCATAGCAGTAGCTAGATGGTCGTCTTCTCCTTGTTGTGCTTCATTGTTGGATCTTGTGAGCTGCCTAACATGATCAAGATCATCTATCTGTAATTCTATATGTTGTGTTTGTCGGGATCCGATGGATAGAGAATACTATGTTATGGTGATTATCAATCTATTGTTTATGTGTTGTTTATGATCTTGCATGCTCTCCGTTATTAGTAGAGGCTCTGGCCAAGTTTTTGCTCTTAACTCCAAGAGGGAGTATTTATGCTCGATAGTGGGTTCATGCCTTCATTGACACCTGGGATCGTGACAGTAGGTTCTAAGGTTGTGATGTGCTGTTGCCACTAGGGATAAAACATTGATGCTATGTCTAAGGATGTAGTTGTTGATTACATTACGCACCATACTTAATGCAATTGTCTGTTGCTTTGCAACTTAATACTGAATGGGGTTCGGATGATAACCTGAAGGTGGACTTTTTAGGCATAGATGCAGTTGGATGGCGGTCTATGTACTTTGTCGTAATGCCCAATTAAATCTCACTATATTTATCATATCATGTATATGCATTGTTATGCCTTTCTCTATTTGTCAATTGCCCGACTGTAATTTGTTCACCCAACATGCTTTTATCTTATGGGAGAGACACCTCTAGTGGACCCCGGTCCTATTCTTTACATAGCATACAATCTACTGCAATTGTGTTTTATTGTTTTCTTTGCAAACATCTTCCCTCGATACGCTTAATCCTTTGTTACAGACAAGCCGGTGAGATTGACAACCTCACTGTTTCGTTGGGGCAAAGTACTTGGGTTGTGTTGTGCAGGTTCCGCGTTGGCGCCGGAATCCCTGGTGTTGCGCCGCATCACATTTCGCGACCATCAACCTTCAACGTGCTTCTTGGCTCCTCCTGGTTCGATTAAACCTTGGTTTCTTTCTGAGGGAAAACTTGCCACTGTGCGCATCATACCTTCCTCTTGGGGTTCCCAACGGACGTGTACATTTACGCGCATAGTTGTGCTGGTTGTGTTTTCAGGAAAAGAACTCCAGACGAAGCTGAAGAATTATTGGCTAAAATAGGCCGGAATCATGATGATTGGACTACACCTGAACCAACCCCGACACCGATATTGAAGAAGAGGGGTATGATTAAATTAAATGATGAAGATATGAGGGAAGCCAAGAAGTCTCTTAAGGAGAAGGGTATTAAACCTGAAGATGTGAAGAATTTACCTCCCATAGAAGATTTATGTAAGATAAATCCCCCTTCATCCATGATTGAGGTACACTCTCTTCAACGCTTTACTAGGGAAGATATTCCGTATTCAAAACCTCCTGCACAATGCTTAGATGAGTTTGATAATTATATTGTTAAGCAAAATAATTTTAATATGAGAGTAGAGAATCATTTAATGGAAAATTCTCAAGCTATTAGTGAATTGCATGGTATTGTGGAGAGAACCTCCAATGATGTTAATATGCTTGTTAAACATTTTCATATGGTTCAAACTCAAATTGATCAACTCACTAAAGTGCAAAATGACTTGTTAAAAAATAGTTCTAAAGAAAAACATGCTTATGAAGTAACAACTAGAGGTGGTGTTTCTACGCAGGATCCTCTATATCCTGAAGGGCATCCCAAAAGAGTTGATCAAGATTCTCAACAAACTAAAGAAACTAGTGCTCCATCTAAGAAAAAGAAAAAGAAACATAAAAATGTTGTAGAATCCTCTGAACCTGTTAATGATCCTAATAGTATTTCTATTTCTGATGCTGAAACTGAAAGTGGTAATGAGCATGATAAAGATAATGATAAGAATGATGCTTCTGATAAAGATGACATTGAAAATGAACCTGAAAAGCATGTTAAGAATAAAAAGTATACTAAAGAAGATTTTATTGCTAAGAAACATGGTAATGAAAGAGAACCTTGGGTTCAAAAGCAAATGCCTTTTCCTGCTAAGAAACTAAAATCAAAGGAAGAAGAACACTATAAAAAATTTTGTGATTGGATGAAACCTTTGTTTTTGCAAATCCCTCTGACTGATGCTATTAAATTGCCTCCTTATTCAAAGTATATGAAAGATATTGTCTCTAACAAAAGGAAAATTCCTAATGAGGAGATTTCCACTATGCTCGCTAATTACTCTTTCAATGGCAAGGTTCCAAAGAAGCTGGGAGACCCAGGTATACCGACTATTCCTTGTTCCATTAAGAATAATTATGTTAGAACTGCTCTATGTGATTTGGGAGCAGGAGTTAGTGTGATGCCTTTTTCTCTTTACAAGAGACTTGATCTAGATAAATTGATACCAACTGATATATCTTTACAAATGGCTGATAAATCTACTGCTGTTCCTGTTGGTGTATGTGAAGATGTTCCTGTTCAAGTTACTCAAAATTGCTTGATATTAACTGATTTTGTTGTGTTGGAAATGCCTGAAGATGATAATATGTCTATTATTCTTGGGAGACCCTTTCTTAATACTGCAGGGGCTGTTATTGATTGCAATAAGGGAAAAGTAACTTTCAATGTTGATGACAAGGAACATACTGTCTATTTTCCCAAGAGGATTGATAAAGTATGTGGAGTTAATACAATTTCCAATTCAAGAACTGTCAAAGTGGGAGTTATTGATTGTCCTATATATGATCCTAAAGAAGGATATCAAACTATTGTGATTGGATCCGTATCAATACAATATAAGGTAACATGATTGATTTGAGGTTTATTTCTTCTTATGACATGTAAAATTATTTGGTGGCAAGACTTGATCAACCTTGTTAACAAGTATATTTTATATGCATAGAAGAGCTAAACAACATTTCTTTCTTCCTCCACTTGTTTTGCAATATGCTTAAGTTGTTTAGAGGTTTGAAAATCTTTTTCTGCCCAGTAATAATCTTGACACCCAGAAATGTGCATTTTTCAAAGTTTTCAAAAATTTACAAAAATTATACCGTTGGTCTTATTTTTCGAAGAGGCACCTGGGAGCACCTGGGGATGACCAGTGGGGCATCCCACAGGCCGGCGCGGCCAGCAAGGGGGGCGCGCCACCCTGTTGTGTGGGGCCCTCCTTGCCCCACCACTTCATCTCTTCCTCCCACTCTCTTCTCTCTCCCGAAAAAACTCGCACCAGTTTTCTCTCACTCGCGTTTCTGCTCAAGAGCTCAAGATTTCTCGATCTCTTTGCTCAGCCCAGATTTCTGTCTGAAATTTGGCACATTTGCTCTCCGGTATGTGACTCCTCCGATTATCCAAGTAGAATTTTGTTTGGTTGAGTATATCTTGAATATTTTGCTGCTGTAGGTAACATGTTTAGTGAGCTTGCATGCTTGTTCTAAGTTGTAAGAATTAGTTTTGATGCATGTTTAGTACTCTAGCAAGTTCCTATGGTAGTTTCCCTCAATTATATGTCACCAAATCAAATTTTATATTGTTTGTTGAAAATTTCAGAAAATGGAATGGAACAGTCATCAACTAAACCAACAAGAATTGAAGGTGCAACAAGTTATGAGAGTTAACCGCGAGGAGGGAGTATACCCCTCTTACTACCCGTGCACAGATTTCATGAGAAGTGCAGGAATCTTGCGAGATGTTCAGAATCTAATTTCTCGTGCAGGGTTGGATGATTTTGTTGTTGGTGAACCATGCCAATATGCAAAATTGACTATGTCTGTAGTGCAGGATTTTGAATTCAATTGGTCTCAATCTAACCCCATGGTTCGGTACAAAATTTATAATAAAATTGTCAACTTGTCTTTCAATGATTTTTGTGCAGCCATTAGAGTGCCGCAATGGGGATCGTGCGAGAAGATAAGGGGATCGCCGCAAGAGCTCTTGAATCTCTACAAGATGATTTGTCATGGAAGAAGCTTCTCAGAGGATGGTGGTAAAATCAGTAGTATTCAACTCCCAGCCATTCGTTACTTTGCTTATTTCATCACCAAGTGCGTTCTTGCTAGAAAGAATGCAAGTAAGTTATCTATCCAAGATTTAGCTTTTCTAGCTGCTGCATTACAAGGTGATAGGACTTATAACTTGGGAGCTTTGATAGCTATAGACTTGCTACTAACCGTGAGAGGGGAGGAATTTGCGGAGGTCTCATCGCCTCTCGTTTATTAGCTATGCATGGTGTAGAACCTCACCATCTTGATATTCAACTTTCCGTAGAAAAACTTGACATAGTCTCCATGATTAAACATGAATTTGTTTCTGATTCGTCTAATTTGAGTAACCTATCTTACAAGATAACATTTTATAAGAAAACTTGGAGAACAACTAAGAAAACTGAAAAACTAGTAGGATTGCCTGCACCTTGTTCTGTTTAACCTTGATTCCAGGGAGGATTGGTCAGTCACGGAAGGTGAACTGAATGCATACTTGGAGGGAGATGGCCATCATGCAAGAGACGGCACGGAGGAGGCCGAGGAACACCTCGACTCGTCATCCGATGCAGCAAGTTCTTCGCATCAACATGTTGGGCATGAGGAGCCCTCACCCTTTTCTTCTGCACCGGGACCTTATTATGACTATGCCATGTATGATCCACCCGTGGAATCCCCGACCTCGCTGGGGTTGAACTCCACTTAGGCCAAAAGCCTAAGCTTGGGGGGAGGTATGCCGGCATCACTCATTCTTTGCATATTATAGTTGCTGGATACTTGTACATACTTGTTTAGCTTTTTAAAGTGGTTTTCTGATAAGAGGGAGATGATATTTGGGGTAGTGCTGATTAAAAACAGATTCTGGGCTGTTACTAAAAAATTCTGCACAGCCAGAACGTTATTTTGAGTTGCAAATTTTTTTGCATGTTCCCCAGGTTGTTATCTAACTTTCATTAGTTGAACACTTTCTGAGCTGAGCATGGAAGATTTTTGTAAAAATCGATTCCTGTACTGCTGTCAGGTTTTGGCAGATTTCTGCTATCCTGCTTTTCTGTGTTTCTTTTAGTTTTCATTCTCTTGTTTTTGCTTTGTTTCTTTCCTAAAACACAAAAAGACCAAAAATATTTCTGTTGTTTCTCTTCACCATTTGTTTATCTTGGTTTCTTGTTCCTATTTTGCTTTATTTGCTATCGTTGGTTTGCTATGAGAAAATCCAAAAAGATTTTGCTTTGTTTGCTTGTTTCCTTTTGTTCTTGTTTCCAATTCGAAAACACCAAAAATATTTGTTGTTCTTCTTTGGTTTTGTAAAGTTTATTAGGGAGTTCAGCGGTCTTCGGTGGTTGGAGCTTGGTTTTCATTCCATATTATTCAAGTTACACAAGTGAAAGGCAATAATGACGATCTACGACAATCGATTGTGGTGAGAGGCTGGTATGAACTCTATTTGTTTTCATTTTTGTACATATACTCATCCATTTGAGCATGCTTAGTTGGTTCATGTGAGGTATATGTCATTTAAGAAAGTCTAGTAGTTCATGATCTCTCATGTTTAGCTCCAATTTATTAATATGAGTAGCATGTCATAAATATTTGCTTGCATTGCTTTATTCATAGATAGATATGACATTGTGGTATCCTCCTCTGAATAATTCACTTGAATCGACTTGGCACATGCTCACGCATGCATATGACTGAACAAAAGTCAATTAAGCCTCGATGATTTATTTTGCCTCAGAGTTCTTGTATCACTTTTATGCCTCTGTTAATTTATTTTGCCGCAAGCATGATTATGACAGTTATTGCTCTCTTGATTGTCGCTTCCCAGTCTATTGCTAGCCTTCACTTGTACCGAGCGGGAACGCTGCTCGTGCTTCCAAACCTGAAAACCAAGTTATTCCAAAGTGTCCACCATAAATACCTATGCATGGCATTTCAAACCATTCCAAGTAAATTCTCATGTGCTACCTTTAAACCTTCAAAATGCTTCTCAATTTGTGTTAATGTTTTATAGCTCATGAGGAAGTATGTGGTGTTTATCTTTCAACCTTGTCATTTACTCTGGACGGACTTTCACCAATGGACTAGTGGCACATCCTCTTATCCAATAATTTTGCAAGAAGAGCTGGCAACGGGGCAATTAATTAACTCTCATCAATAATTCTCTTCACATGAATTGCCCTGATTTATCAGTAAGCAACTTAAATTTGCAAATAGACACTCCTCCATGGTGTGAGAATGTTGGAAGGCACCCGAGGATTGGTTTAGCCATGGCTTGTGTAGCAAAGGTTGGGGGGAGTGTCATCCATAATGAAACTAAAAAATATGTGTAAACAAAAGAGAAGAGGGATGATCTACCTTGCTGGTAGAGATAACGTCCTTCATGGGAGCCGCTCTTGAAAGTCTAGTTGATGAGGTAGTTAGAGTACCCACTATCATTCGTTGACAACAACAAACACCTCTCAAAACATTTTACTTCTGTCTTTAGAAAAATGAAAAGCTCTAGCACATGTTAATCCCTGCTTCCCTCTGCGAAGGGCCAATCTTTTACTTTTATGTTGAGTCACCATCCTTTCTTTGAGCACTTTCTTGAGAGCACAACTGTCATTCTTAGTATAATATGCTTGTCCCAAAATGTGATTAATTGTGGTATAGCTTTGATGCTTTTATCTTTGATAATCTCTACTTCTAGTCTTTCCATGAACTTCAAAGGTGCCCGGGCATTTATGTTTTGTTGTACAAATACGGGCAAGCGCGATACCACTTTATCATATCCTTTTATGAACATTACAATCCTGTTGATAGACATGATTCATGATGCTTATTGTTAATTTGTTGGTACCTTTTCCATGATTGACATAGTTATTAGATGATTTTATTTGTATATATCTTATTATGAATTGCTTAAGTACTTGCCATATCATGAGAATATATACATCATATGAACAAATGTGTTCGTGAAAGTTCTTTTATCGCACTCAGTTGTTAACTGAATTGCTTGAGGACAAGCAATAAGCTAAGCTTGGGGGGAGATACGTCCAAAATGTATCTACTTTCCCGAACACTTTTGCTATTGTTTTGCCTCTAATTTGTGTATTTTGGATACAACTAACACGGACTAACGCTGTTTTTAGCAGAATTGCTCTGGTGTCTCGTTTTTATGCAGAAATTCAACTTTCGGAAAATCCTCGGAATTTATGTGAAGGGCTTATTTTTCGAGAAGAATCACGGAGCAGAAGGGCAGACACGGGAGGCCCACATACAGGCAACGGGCCGCGCTGGAGGAGAATCGCGCCGCCCTAGTGTGGCCCCTCGGCGACCTCCACGCCCCCTCTGGACTACTTAAAGGTTTTGATCTAAAAACGAGAGAGAAGTCGAAGTCGCAGGAAACCATCCACAACACCGCCGCCATCAGAAACTCCGTCTCGGGACCAAAACTCCGTTACGGCACCTGGCAGGAGGCAGAGAGTCAGAGATCATCGCCATCATCACCAGACGCCTCTCCATCGACCCACCATGTTTCCCCCATGCATGATGAATTCCCCGTAGGCTGAAGGGGATGGTAGGGATTGGATGAGATTGGTCATGTAATAGTCATAAGATTGTTAGGGCATAGTGCCTAGTATCTGTTGTTGGTACTTTTATGATATTGTTGCAACTTGTTATGCTTAACGCTTGTCACTAGGGCCCGAGTGCCATGATCTCAGATCTGAACATGTTATTGATTCATGAAGATATTCGTTGTTTATGATCTTACCTGCAAGTTGTATACACATGTTGCTGTCCAAGAGAGCCCCAAAGTGACAGAAATTGGGACAACCGGAGGGGAAAGGCGGTGATGTGAGGATCACATGTGTTCACGGAGTGTTAATGCTTTGCTCCGGTGCTCTATTAAAGGAGTACCTTAATTTCCAGTAGTTTCCCTAGAGGCCCGGCTGCCACCGGCTGGTTGGACAAAAGATGTTGTGCAAGTTTCTCATTGCGAGCACGTACGACTATATACGGAACACATGCCTATGGATTGATTAGTACTTGGATACCGCTTTATTATTACCTGCAAATGCCCTGCCTTGATTGTTACATGAGTTCTCTTATCCATGCAGCGCCCGTTCATCCATCCCTGTGCCTACAGTATTTTAATCCGCTGTTTACTATAATCACTACTGCTGTCTTTGTTACTCTGCTGCTGTTATTTCACTACTCTTTGCTATAAAACTGATACTATCGATAAACTCTTGCGAGCAAGTCGTTTCAGTGCGGCTAATTGACAACTCCGCTGTTAAGGCTTTCAAGTATTCTTTGTCTCCCTTGTGTCGAATCAATAAATTGGGTTTTACTTCCCTCGAAGACTGTTGCGATCCCCTATACTTGTGGGTCATCAGGCACCTCGAATGTATCTCGGGGATTGCCTTTGCGGACTGCATGTGTGTTTATTTTCTCTTGCCGGTTTGCTGTTGAACACTTTTTCTTTCCGGTTTAGTAAGTGCTAAACCTACCGGAGTCTTCGACTTGCTGCTGTCCGCAACCCGGCTTCATGGCAAGCAAGATAAACCGGTAGGAGATAAGCACATGAACTGCGAAAGGGAGAGCAGGAAAGAACAATCCGGAAAGTTTAACTAACCCCGGTTGTACCGGTTTTTTGTGCATCAGATTGAATTCGGAAATGAATCCGGAAGATTCACCATGCAAGATCAAAGCAAACCGAAACGAACCAGGAAAGTCTAAATCACATAAGTTACCGGATTAATATATAAGCATCAGTCAAACATACCGATTAAGCTAAGAGTAGCACAACCAAAAGGACTTAAAAGTGTCATACATCTTTCCACCTCGGCATACCGGGGCGAATTTAACGAGCATTGTTTCATGTGAGGCAAGACAGGCTCAGGGACTATGGTACATAGGAGGCAGTGTGACCGGCACGGCGAGGGTGGCTCAAGGGCGATTTACGGGCGTACGGAGCTCACGAGGGCTTGCTCTGGAGGCCGCGACACCTTCTTCTTCCGGGATCTCTCGGTCTACTTCTTCATCTTCCTCGGCATCCTCTTCCGTCCTCATTCTCAGAGATTTCATGAGCAATGCTCCCGGGCGGAGGAGGGATGAAGGTCTTTGAGTGAAACGAAGTGGGGCGATCATTCAGGGCGCGATCGCGGCGCTTGGCGGCTTTGGCCGGATCGGTATTGGTGGGTGCGTCGCCTTTGTATGCTATGGAGCGTTAAGGTCCAGATCGTGCATTACCGGGAGCGAGGAGCAACACCTGAGAATCTTTGCATCCGCTACGACACGGGGCTGAGACGTTTCCACTCGGCGAACCTTGGCCGGCGTCCTTTGGCATGGACGACTTGAGTCGAGATCTTCGGCGCGGCTCTCGAACCACGAAATTTAAACACTTGAAGAGGCGACTTAGGCATATCGGCAAGATGCGGGTCGACAACCTTCATTCGAGTGATCCGGACGGAGAGCGCAACAAGATATTCGTGCGCGCTCATCACGGCTTCGGATCGGCTAGCATGTGCAACTCGTAGCGCTTGACTCCATGACCCTCTTGTGCGCGGCGGCGGGAGGCAGGGAAAAACTCACAGGAAGGAAAAACATAAGTTGGTATAAGGATGTATGCCGGAAAGTATAAACTAATGAGCATGAGAGAAGAACTTACTGAGCGCCTGATTATCGGCTTGACGACCGGCGGTCAAGCTTCGGCTGATCATGACGGCGTAGTGTTCGATCTGCACCTCCTTGTGCCTTGGCCTGGTCCTCCAACTCCTTACGCAGCGTGGCCTCAACAAGCTCCTTCGCACTTCACCCTAGCCTCAGCGACTGGCCTCCTTAGAGCGCCTCGCGTCTTTGTACTCGCCACGCGGATCGGCTCCTTTAGCTCACCAGAAGGTTGTGAGTGGGCTTCTGACATTCTTTGTGCTCGAGGGCAAGCTTCTCCTTCTCGGCTATGTCCAGGAAGAGCAAAGATTCGGTAAAGAAGCGGTAGGCTCGAAAAAAGAAAGATGTGAACAAGTAAGGCTTACCCTTGAGGGGCGGGTTGGCATGCGCTCTCAAAGCGAGGCTTCTGGAGGCGGTGCACAAGAAAAACTTCTAAGTAATATGATCAAGGCAGTGCGAAACAAGCCGGAAGAGTGAGACTAACCTAGGCACTTGCTGTGGGCCTGCTCGAGGGTGGTGTGTAACGACCCAGAGTAGGACACCCTATTAGATTTGTTTGCTCTTTTTTGCTTTATGCATAATCATGGCATCATGTATATTTTTGAACTCCAAAATTATTTTTATTAAACCCTATTTTATTGCTGAAACTATTCTCCTCTTTTTCTTCCAAATAATAGTCCTCCTTTCCCTGCTTAATTTCTAGTCTAAAAACTATTTGTAAATGCTTTTAAAACAAAACAGGAAAATGTTTTAACTAAAAAAAGAGAGGAGGAGAGCAACCAACCGACCAGGCCCAGGAAAGGCCCAGCCGGCGGTCTCCCCCTAGCCCACCCGGGCCACTCGCTCCAAACCCTAGCTCCCAGCCAAACCTCCCCTGGCAGTTTTGCAGCCGCCCCCCTCCTTTTCTTTCCCAAAAGCGATCGGCTCCTCCCACCGTCCCACCTCTCTGACCCGAGCCCGACGCGACCCCCTCGTCTGCGAGCGCTCGCGACCCTCTCCTCTAGCTCCGCCGGCCGCCGGCCGCCGGCCTCGCCACATGCGGCCCCCTCCTTCCTCGCCGGACGACGCAGGGCCCTCCCTCTACTGCGCCGTCCTCGCCCCGTCCCGTTGCCGCGCACCCTCTGCAACCCCGTGACCTCGTGCTCGTCGTCTCCCCAACCTGGTGCCAGAAGACGCCGCCGCCGCCGCTGCCGCCTCCGCCCCCTTCACGTCGACGGCCACCTCTCTGCCTCGCTTGCCGTCGCTCTCGTGCGCAGCGCTGCCTCCTCTCCGAGCTCTGCTGCGCCGCCAAGGACTACCACGTCGTCGTCCTCGTCCCGCACCGCCCCTTCTCCCCGCAGGCAGGAGCTCCACCGCGCGGCCAGGCCACCTCTTCCCCTGATCTCATCCCCGACCTTGATCTCCATCGGCGCCGAGGAGTCTCCAAGTGCTACCGGTTGCTGCTTCATGGCCGTTGCACGGTTCCCTGCATGAAGTTCATGCGCTCCATGTTCTGGCTGCATCGCCGGATGTCCTCACCTCTGTGTGTTTGTATCCATCGTTTAATCTGCAGGTTACGTGGTGCTGGTGAGATGTTGCTGCCGCTACTAACTCGCGTCTGTTCCTTGTTGGTTGTGCACTGTGTGGTAGTCCCAGTACCGCGCTGCTGAAAATCTCAACCACAGCTTATCGTTTCCAGTTTTACTCGATAGGGTTTCCCTGTTCACCGTCGACAAGATCTTCTGAAGATGTACACGCCAAGTTCGCCACACTCAAGCGCATTACTAACAACCACCGGTGTCATTTCAAGTTGGACAAATGAAGCCGAAAACATCGTTATCTCCTTCTCGGATAGGAAGACCCCTGTCCCCGACCCGAAGAAACCTTCTTCCTCTCTGAATCCGATTCCGGCGACCACAGATACTGTGAGACTCCGACCCTAAGCCAACCCTATTTTATAAATGTATCATCTAACTTGTTGCCCTTATCATATCATCATGCGCATTGCACCGCATATGTGGGTTCGGGTAAATAGCGATGCACCTAATAACTAAATATGGAATTGTGCGGGATTGCTATTCTTGTCCTGGTTCTATTTAAATTTGCCTAGCTCACCCATGCCATGTCTTGCCATGCTAATCAACATTTAATATGCGGGGTAGATAAACAACTCGAACCTAATAATTGTTTGTCCGGACTCCGGTTCCGCTTAAATTGGATAAGTTGCATCGCATCATGATTGTCATGCCATGCATATCATATCATCATCATGCCGATTCTTTTGCCGTCGTTGTAAATTGTGCATCCGTTGTTTGTTCTAGTGCTTTGCTTCTTCACGGATAGGGCGTTGAGTTGATGCGAGCTACGACAAGTTCTCCGGATGTCCCTCGGCAAGCTTTAACAGGCAAGCATCTCCTATACTCCTGTCTCTGCAGGAGTCGCTCACCTATTTTATTTTGCCTTCTCCCTCATGCTAGCCTTGAGTTGCGTTCTTGTCATGTGTCCTATCCACATGTTACCTCAAGCAGCCAATATTGCCTCCACCAACCACCTACAGCTATTGTTTGGTTTCGGTCTGCCTTGCGAGTCGTAGTGCATGCTAGTGCTTTTATATCTCGTTACCGTTATCACTATCTTATCGGGTTATCTGTTGGGGAATCATGACACATGCTACATGGTTATATCTTGTCGTCGTGGTGAACAGACAGATGCCATGGGATGGCTTAAGTTGGGGCCGAATGTGCGCTAGAGGGATTCGGGAGGTTTGGTTAACCTTTGGGAAGGATTTTAGGTGGAAACCGGTATCTTTGATGATGAACTTGGCCTTGGCCGAGAGATTGAAGATGAACGGTACAAGCTATATGAACTAATACCTAGATCGATCGTCTAATCTCCAGTGAGCGTCGTAGCCGGTGTACCTCACTCTCGCCTATGGGGAGATGGTGAGAAATACAAGGGAAGGAACCTAAAGGCATCTAGTGTATGTAATCTACTTTATAAAGCTTCTTTGGTCAGGATGACTTCAGTCTTGACTATAATCAGTGATGACCTCTTTCCGGTACCTTTTACGTCACCTTCTGCTTTGGCGTCAGGGCTTCGATTAAAGTTACTTTGCTTAGCTCATCCTTGTCCTCTAGTCTTGGAGAGAATCTTTGACCAGAGTGCCGACAGGCTACAGTGAAATTCATGCCGGTACTCCGGTACCTCTCATGTTACCGATCTCCAGTATACCCTCTTGCCAATCTCAAAAACCATTCGGATTGACCTCCAATCCGGCATCTTTAAGAAAGAAACACGGCAACTTTGCCATACCTTTGGCCTACCGGGGGCCATCCCCCCGACAAACTTACACTAATAACGTGCATAGTAAGATAGAATAACTTAAATAATAACTGGTTAAAACTTGTCAACAGTGTGAGTGCCTTTGTAAGTACTTCCTTGCGAGGGGGGAACACATCGGTTGTGTTATGTTTGCAGAGTATATAACTGTTAGTTTATGCGCTCTCTCGCCTTCTCTAGTTAGACGAATGTTGTAGAGTGTCTCTATAGGTTTCTAGTGCTTGCGCTGCCGCTTAACCCCACCATATTGCCTATGACGTTCCTCTTGCGTCCTCTAAGTCCCCTGCGTGCCTCAAGTACAAAGGATGACTGGTTGACGAATGCTTATACGTCTTGAAGTCTTGTTAAGTACGAACTACCGTACTTATTGCTGCTTCTACGGGACATAACCGGCGGTATGAAGATATGTTTGATGAAGAAACTTGGCCTTCATGTGAGTTACCCTTAGGCTTGGCACAGGCGGGGGTTATGGACGTCATCGTCTGTCTTCGGGACTCTTGATCAGAATTTGTCTTGTCCGTACTTGGATGTGTTTGATCTTCTGTATGATTTGGATCTTTGTATTGTGTATTTGTATCTTGACTCGTTGGAGTCGTTGTTGTAATATATCGGTTTCTTGTGGGCTCTATTGTAATCCTGTTGTAATGTTACCCCTCGTGATTGATTCCACCTGCATCGCGTGCATGCTTCGGCGTGTACGAGGCGCTTGGTGGTGCGTCTCCTAAAATCGATATCGTGCGGATTTCGGCGGATTCGCTGGGAGCTAGGGGATGTTGATACGTCGCAAACGTATCTATAATTTTTGATGTTCCATGCTTGTTTTACACCAATTACTATATGTTTTAAGGGACTAACCTATTAATAGTTGCAAAAGTGCACAAGTTCTTGGTTTCAACTTTGTTGTGCAGGAAATAGGCAAATATGGAAGGAAATAGCTCATTATGGTGAAATCTGGAATTTTCCGGAATCTGTCCCTGCTGAACACTTTTCAAAGATCGCTTTGAAACTCCATCAAAACGACGTCCAATGGAAAAGTCGTAAACTACAAAGTTGTAGAAATTTCAAACCTAACAATTTGGACATCTTATTCGTCCAGAACGGACAACGGATGCATCCGGCAGAGCAGAATTACTGCGGAGGTTCGTGCAGTCTCGGGACTCCGAAAGTTGGTGACGTATTTGACACAAACTCTTTCCATACCTGGATATTTCGGCCCAGCCACGAGTTGTGAGGCTCATGAAGGACAGAGGGGAGTCCTAGGAAGGTTCTAGAGGTGCCCAAGAGCCCTTGGATCAAAAGGGCATCCATCCGGCATGGCCTAGATTGCATCTCCACACTATATATTGATGGGAAACCCTATTTTTGGAGGCCCCAAGCATTGTCACGAAAATCCTCCTCCTTGGCAGCAGCCAAGGAGGGGGAAACACTCATCTACACCAGCACCAACTCAAGGAAGAAGAAGGCTAAGGGGCGGCGCTCCCCCATGATGCCGGCGGCGGGGAAGGAGTCCCCCGCGCCGGCGCCGCCCACCGCCTCCGCCTCCCGGCGCTCCTCGCTGAGCCCTCCAACGTCTTCACCGCCATCTCCATCACCAACTCCTCATTGTATTCAGTGGTCCATCCTCTCACAAACCTCTGTACCGTCCTATGTAAACATGGTGTTTGATGCTATAAGTTATAATCCTATGATCTATGTCATGTTGCCATAGTTTATTTGTTCTTTGATTGATTGGTTGTTTCTCTTTGGTTCATTAGAGTTGTATGTTGATATGTTACCGTCCTTGGTGCCCATTATATTTGTGCGCGCATGGATCAAGCACCATAGGGTTGGTAGTACTTGTATACTAGAAGGGGGAAGTTCCGTCCTTGGTGCCCATTATATTTGTGCGCGCATGGATCAAGCACCATAGGGTTGGTAGTACTTGTATACTAGAAGGGGGAAGTTCTGCCGGAGTGACAGAAACCTAAAGACGCGAACCGGATAGTTGCATGTATGGGAGTAAGAGGACCATTTACTTAAGGCTATGGTTGGGGAAACCTTAATGCTTGCTAGTATTTACGGATGTTTGCTAGCAAGCCAATCATATAGTACTTGTAATCCCGGAGGGAGAGCATGTATATTTAGCCTCTCCTACATAGAAAGCTGCATCGAAGACATTGAACCCAAGATCTTCACTAATTGATCTTGGACAAAGCCACCACTATTACCACCGCCTTTCCACACTCATTGTTTTATTGCTGCAGCATTAACTTTTATTCCGTGTATTTTATTGTTATGCAAAGTCACCTCTCATACCCGTTATCGCTCTAGTTTTATTTCCTAGATATTGCAAATGCTTAGTGTGCGTAGAGTTGTATCAGTGGTTGATAGAACTTGAGAGAATGTTTATCCTACCTTTAGCTCCTCGTTGGTTTCGACACTCTTACTTATCGAAAAGGCTACAAACGATCCCCTATACTTGTGGGATATCAGCATCACATGGTGAAGGCCGCGCTGAGGTCCCGGTACTCCCACAGCAGCCTCTCGAAGAGTTGTGGGCGAGGGCCTCCAACAGTTCAAACTGAATGAGCTACCAGTTTTTCGTTCGGCTAATGTAATTGTAACCCGAACTCGGGGACTAGCGGGCTTTTTTTTGCATTTCGCGCTAGTTCGTGCTTAACCCGAAACTCGGGATAATACCAAGTTTTGCGGTTTGGCCTTCGTATCAGTGTAACCCGAAACTCGGGGACTAGCTATGCCGGTTTTTTCAGGTTCGCGCTAAGTACCGTGCTTAACGAAACTCGGGGACTAACTATGTCGGTTTTTTAAAAGTTTTGCGCTAAATGCTGCGTGCTTAACCCGAAACTCGGAGACTATGAGGATATATCTATGGCGGAAAATCAACAACCGACATCGATGCAAAAGAAAAGAGTTAGTTTGGGTGTTGAGCTTAATGTTGGGGCCCAGCTCGTGCCGCCGTGTCGAAGTGACGCCCAAAACGGTACCATGAGGATCCCGTAGTCCAGAAATCGGCATGTCTCGGCGCAAACACCGCGTGACGTCTTGTGAATCACACACGTGATGCGACCAGCGTAACAGCAATATTACAATTGAGCCCACAAGAAACATATATTACAACAACGACTCCAAAGAGTAACGATACAAATATACAATACAAAGATCCGAATCATACAGAAGATCAAATGCATCCGAGTACGGACAAGATACAAATTGGACTAAGAGTCCTGAAGATAACGATGGCGTCCATAACCCTGCCCAGGCCAAGCCGGAAGGGTAACCTTGCTAACGTCGTCTTCATCGAACATATCTTCATACCTGCCCGGTTATGTCCCGTAGAAGCAGCAATAAGTACGGGTTCGTACTTAACAAGACTTCAAGACGTATATGCATTCGTCAACCAGTCGTTGTACTTGAGGCACGCAGGGACTTAGAGAACGAGAACGTCATAGGCAATATGGTGGAGTTAAGCGGCAGCGCGCAAGCACTAAAAAAACCTATAGAGACACTCTACAACATTCATCTAAACAGAGAAGATGAGGGAGCGCATAAGCTAGCAGTTCTATACTCTGCAAACAAAACACAGCCGATGCGTTCCCCCCCTTGCAAGGAAGTACTTAAAAGGGCACTCACACGATTGACAAGTTTTAACCAGTTATTATTTAAGTTGTTCTATCTTACTATGCAAGTTATTAGTATTGAAACAACAGGTGTAAGTTGTCTATGGTCGAGTCATACAGCTCCAAGTCGTCCATAACCGCGGACGCGGCTTATCGATAAGATTTAACCCTGCAGGGGTGCCCAAATGTGTCCACACGCACGCTCAACCCACTTGCGACAGGTGGATATCACGACTCGCACTCTCCTTCACTACAACAATGTCCAGGAAGCCACCTAACTAAGTTAAACCCGTATCGAAGTCCGACCGAATCTCCGAAGCGGACCTAGCTATTGCGTGCACGGCTTCCGAGGGTCAAAATACACACAGGGGCGAATGACCCGCTTCAGCATGCGATAAACGCTCAGGCCGCAAACCTATACGTGCATACCAGAAACAAGGGATACAAGGCACCCAGGGGCTTCCCAAAATAAATAAGTAACATGCTGGCATGCACGCAAACAACAAATGGTAAAACATTACGAAACTAGTTGTGGCCACTGGACAAAGCTGAAGATTCCGGTAGTGGTCGAGGGGAGACCCAATAAACATACCCACGTGTGGTTAGAGCGCTCAGTCTCGGAACAGATAACAAGAACTCGGGGTCCTAGATTTCATGGAAACACAAGTGAGCCGTCATAAAACGAGCAACTGACCCACCGATGCCTCCGCTAACAACTATTAACAAGTAACCATGATACCCTCAACAGATATATCCATAAACCATGTGTCATGATCTCCAACAGATAACCCGATAAGATAGCGGTAACGGTAACGAGATATAAACAACACTAGCATGCACTACGACTCGCAAGGCAGACCCGATAACCAAACAATAGCTGTAGGTGGTTGGTGGAGGCAATATAGGCTGCTTGAGGTAACAAGTGGATAGGACACGTGACAAGAATGCAATTCAAGGATAGCATGAGGGAGAAGGCAAAATAAAATAGGTGAGCGACTCCTGCAGAGACAGGAGTATAGGAAATGCCTGCCTGTTAAAGCTTGCTGAGGAACATCGTCGTATCTCACCGCACCACTTCGTGATCCTATCCGGGAAGAAGCAAATGCTGGAACAAGCAACAAACGCAAATCTTACAACTACGGAAGAAGAATCGGCATGCTCAAGATATGGTATGTATGGCATGGCAAACATGATGCGATGCAACTTATCCATATTATACGGAGTCGGAACCCCGAACAAACAATTATTAGGTTCGCGTTATTTTTCTACCGGCAATATTAAATGTTGATTAGCATGGAAAGTCATGGCATGAGTGAGCTGCTTCAATGTTAAATGGAACCGGGACAATATTTATACAATATCCCACATATTTCATATGTTACATATTAGGTGATAATGCAAACTAGCACGAAATTGTATGATTCATGATGCAACAGCAATCATGGATGGCATATTCATGTTCAGCACATTTTTCTGAGCAATTTTCATATAGAACACATTTTATTTCGAGTTATAGTTTGGAAGATATTGATTTTACAAGATATGAGTATTTCCTGCCATTTTTCAGAAAACAGAAATGAAGAGACGTTTCTCACCCAGGTTGAGCTATCCTGGGCGGCTGACACGCGGGCCAGGGAGGCCCTGACTGGGCGCTGACGCAGCAGGTCAGCGCAGACGTTTCTCACTGTAGAAGGAGCTAGCTCCAGAGGCTGACGGACGGGGCCCAGCTGTCAGGGAGCAAAGAATTAAATAAGAAAAAGGGTTGGCTTTGCATGGCCTGGGGATTGAACACGGGATTGCACAGATGCGTTTGCAGAAACGAACCAGCTGGGCTAGCGTCAGATGATAAAAAAGAAGGAGACGCGCTGCTCTTGATGGAGTCCAGGGCGGAAACTTGGACTTGCATGATGGGCCGGAAAAGCTGGGAGATGGCGCTATGCTCGCCGGCGAGCAGCGTTGGCAACCAAAGGGTCTTGGCGACGCGGATGCTGGCGCGCTGGTAGACGCGCGTGGCCAGTCGTTGATGATTGATGAAGCAGGGACGCGAGGCCGGCAGGTCGGAAGGCGCAGCGCGCGGAGCAGAGAGCCGGGGGCGCTCGAGCGCGGACCGGTAGTCGTGGAAGAGAAGCTCGAGGCGGAGCTTGCGGAAGACGGCGACGACGGAGGCTGCTGCGTGCGCGTTGCGTGCGACGCACTGCATGGCCGCGCTTCACCGAATAGAGGAACGGCGAATTGAGGAGATTAAATCTTAAGAAGATTCAGTGAGAGAAATTTATTTCTCCAACATAAATAGAAACCCTAATCCATATTTCAATGAGAGGAAATTATTTTTCCTAACACTAAGTAAAAAAACCCTAGCTTAATATGGGTAATATTAGGTGATGATGCTAGATCATCTTGAGTGAGCCATTAAGGCTACTTAGGCTCATTAAGTATTGATTGGTGTTTTTATCCTCGTATTTTGTTTATAGACGTTAGTACCGGAGACTATCAAGAGGAGGAGGTTTTCTATCAAGAGGAAGAAGAAGAGAATTTTGATCACTACCCCAACCAAGACAAGCTAATATTCTTGCAAAGTGCAAAGGTCTACAAGAGCAAGGCATCACCACATTTTACTTTATGCTTAAGGGTCCTATCCCAAGTTTTTACCTTACAAAGCTTTATTGAATTTGATTTATCAAAGTTACTTTTTGATTCATGATTCACTTGGTCTAGCTATGGAGTAGTACAAGAGCATCACACTTGGTATAGAAAGCTATAAGCTAGTTAGCACCCATCATGACTAGTTGCTAGTGCTAACAAATAAAATTGACTACTCTAGATGGGAACTTGTGAAATGAAATGACTTTGAAAACCTTGGAATGATGAGTCATTCTATTGAAAGATTTTGAAGGTGAATGTGACTTGTGAATGACATGGTGAACTTTACAAAAACTGATGGTTGGGTTCGGATGCGATACCATTCCAATTTTACAATTACCCCCACAATACCTGATTATGGGTAGGGCTTAACTAGAAGTTTATGTATCTTAGTATGGGTTCCCTCTAAAACAAGCGTCATAGGGGTCATGCTGAGGCTGCCTCCGTTGCAAGTGAAATGATGTGAAATGACGTGAAATGAGGTGAATGTCCGGCCCAAGCCCTGTGCGTTCCTGTGACGGTTTGTCTTCACTGGGAGGCCAAGCTCATGGGGAGAGGTGCCTACTAGGGTATGTAAGTTAAAGGTTATGGTTGGTAGTCCGCACACGGAGTGTGATAAATCAGGGCCAGTTAACCCTGACGGACTATTGCAAATGTTGTGGCACAAGTGTACGACCTCTGCAGAGTGTAGAACTATTCGAATAGCCGTGTCCACGGTTACGGACGATTGGAAAGGCCATACTGTTCCGTCAACAGACCATTTTCAAAAATGTGACATATGACTTGTGAATTGAATTTGAAAGGTGAATGGTGACTTTTGTTGGAGATATGCCCAAGAAGCAATAATAAAATGGTTATTATATATCTTTGTGTTTATGATAAATGTTTACATACCATGCTATAATTGTATTAACCGAAACATTGATACATGTGTGTTGTGTAAACAACAAGGAGTCCCTAGTAAGCCTCTTGTATAACTAGCTTGTTGATTAATAGATGATCAAGGTTTCATGATCATGAACATTGGATGTTATTAATAACAAGGTTATGTCATTAAGTGAATGATATAATAGACATACACCCAAATAAGCGTAGCATAAGATCACGTCATTAAGTTCATTTGCTATAAGCTTTCCGATACATAGTTACTTAATCCTTCGACCATGAGATCATGTAAATCACTTATACCGGAAAGGTACTTTGATTACATCAAACGCCACTGCGTAAATGGGTGGTTATAAAGGTGGGATTAAGTATTCGGAAAGTATGAGTTGATGCATATGGATCAAGAGTGGGATTTGTCCATCCCGATGACGGATAGATATACTCTGGGCCCTCTCGGTGGAATGTCATGATTAGCTTGCAAGCATATGAATGGTTCATAAGAGATCACATACCACGGTACGAGTAAAGAGTACTTGTCGGAGACGAGGTTGAACAAGGTATCGAGTGATGATCAAACCTCGGACAAGTAAAATATCGCGTGACAAAGGGAATCGGTATCGTATGTAAATGGTTCAATCGATCACTGAGTTATCGTTGAATATGTGGGAGCCATTATGGATCTCCAGATCCCGCTATTGGTTATTTGTCGGAGAGAAGTCTCAACCATGTCTACATAGTTCACGAACCGTAGGGTGACACACTTAAGGTTTTATGTCGTTTGAGTAGATATGGAATATGGAATGGAGTTTGAAGTTTTGTTCGGAGTCTCGGATGGGATCCAGGACATCACGAGGAGTTCGGAATGGTCGGAGAATAAGATTCATATATAGGAAGTCATATTCCAAGTTTGGAAATGATCCGGTGCATTTATGGAAGGTTCTAGAAGGTTCTAGAAAAGTCCGGAAGAGAGGCACTATGGAAGGTGGAGTCCCAGAGGGACTCCACAAGCTAGGCCGGCCAAACCCTAAGGGGTGGAGTCCCAGGTGGACCCCACCAAGAGTGGCCGGCCACCCCACCTCATGGAAAGGTGGGAGTCCCACTTGAGTAGGACTCCCCCCCAGTAGGTTTCCCACCAAAGGTAGGTTTGGTGTTGGGGTCTTATTCGAAGACTTGGGAGACAAGGTTTGGGGCTTCCACCTATATAATGAGGGGCAAGAGGGGGCCGGCCACCCCAATAGCCATAAGCGCCGCACCTCTCTCTCCCCAAACCCTAGCCTCTCCTCCTCCACCTCTCCCGCATACGCTTAGGCGAAGCCCTGCCGGAGTTCTCCACCACCACCGCCACCACGCCGTCGTGCCGGGATTCCAAGGAGGATCTACTACTTCCGCTGCCCTGCAACGGGGAGGAGGACGTCGTCTTCATCAACCGTACGTGTGACCGAGTACGGAGGTCTGCCCGATTGTGGCACCGTCAAGTTCTTCTACGCGCTTTTGCAAGCGGTCAAGATCTTCTACGCGCTTTTGCAAGCGGCAAGTTATCGACTACATCCACCACGAGATCTAATCTCGTTAGGCTTTGGAAATCTTCGAGGGTTAGTCTCATGATCTTCTCGTTGCTACCATCTACTAGATTAGATCTTGGCTTGTGTTTCGTTCTTGCGGTAGGAAATTTTTTGTTTTCTATGCTACGAATCCCATCAGTGGTATCAGAGCCGTGTTTATGCATAGATTGGTTGCACGAGTAGAACACAATTGTTTTGTGGGCGTTGATGCTTTTGTTGTCTTTAGTTAGTGTACTTTGCATCTTGCGGCATGGTGGGATGAAGCGGCCCGGGCTAACTTTACATGACCGCGTTCATGAGACTTGCTCCACGCTCGACATGCAACTTGTATTGCATAAGTGGCTTTGCGGGTGTCTGTCTCCCACCATAGTGAAGATCCAATTTACTCTTTCTATTGACAACACTAGTATCACCGTTGTGGTTCATGTTCGTAGGTAGATTAGATCTTACTCGAAAACCCTAAACCACGTAAAATATGCAAACCAAATTAGAGGCGTCTAACTTGTTTTTGCAGGGTTTGGTGATGTGATATGGCCATGATGTGATGATGAATATGTATGAGATGATCATTATTGTATTGTGGCAACCGAGCCTTATGGTTGTCTTTATATTTCATGTTGTAGTATTGTTTCAAAGTAGTTGTAATAGTTGCTACACATGGTGAACAACCATGAAGACGGCGCCATGGACCTTGACGCTACGCCGACGATGATGGAGATCATGCCCGTTGATGATGGAGATCATGTCCATGCTTTGGAGATGAAGATCAAAGGCGCAAAGACTAAAGGGCCATATCATATCACATATGAATTGCATGTGATGTTAATCCCTTATGCATCTTATTTTGCTTAGATCGCGACAGTAGCATTATAAGATGATCCCTCACATTAATATCAAGATAATAAAGTGTTCTCCCCTTGTATGCACCGTTGCTACAGTTCGTCGTTTCGAAGCATCTCGTGATGATCGGATGTGATAGACTCTACGTTCACATACAACGGGTGTAAGCCATGTTGCACACACGGAATACTTGGGTTTGCTTGACGAGCCTAGCATGTACAGACATGGCCTCGGGACAACGGAAACCGAAAGGTTGAACACGAGTCATATGGATGATATGATCAACATGTTGATGTTCACCATTGAAGCTACATCATCTCACGTGTGGATCGTGTGCCACTTAACAACTATGAGGGATGTTGTATTAAGTGGGAGTTCATTAGTAATTAGATTAACACTTGAACTAATTATCATAAACATAGTCTGAATAGTATTTTGAATTAAATTTGTAGAATTGGCATCCGTTTTCTACCATGCGTTAGTCTTGTAATTGAGATTGAAATACTGTTAAATCTGACAAGTAACTTTACGGACTGGTACCGTATTGTTAAAGAATCAAAAATTGATTAAGTCCTATTGCAAACTTTTAGTAAACCTCACATTGTTGATTCAAAGAACAATGGTTTCAATTAGTACCTAAAATCATCTTGTCTCCATGAAACTTGAAGTTCAAATCCGTTTGAAATTAAAGTAAGGAGCTGGAAATTTTGTTTTCAGATATAAGCGAGGTATGAGATATATGTGATATCTAAGATCTTATTGCAAGGTGATAGAATATAATTTGGTGAGAGTACATAAACTCATAAGTTTTATGGGAATGTACGAAGGTTGAAGACGCTAGGCGTCTCAATCCTCCAACTATTGGGGCACTAACGATATTCGCATATCCATGAAGTGATCGTCCTTAGTATGCACCGTTGCTAAGACTCGTCGTTTCGAAGCATCTCGTGATGATCGGGTGTTATAGATTCCACGAGTGCATACAACAGTGCGCATTTGCACATGTGAATACAGAGGTTAAACTTTACGAGCCTAGCATGTACAGACATGGTCTCGAAGTCGTCATCATATGATGGATAAAATTATGAGTGAAATTTTTCATCATATTACAAAGTTACTAATAGTGAAATCTGGAACACTTGTCATATGATGATCAACTTCAAAGTAAGAACCTCAAGGTTATTGGTATTTGACCAATGGACCTAGAAGTTATTGAAGGTGAAGTGTTTTCTGAGAATGAGGAAAACTAAAAGAGAAACTACAAAAGATTATTGGCAGAAAGAAAGTAAAGACTAGAAAGTCTAGCTCAGGTGTATATAGATGATATACATGTTATGGATGTATTCCTTGTTTGGTCACATAATGAAATTCTTGGGTATTTGTACCAGATTGGTTGGTATGAGATGTCATACAATACAACGCAATACAAGAATACGATGGCCTAAGTGACTGATAAGGAATATGGTAATAATGCACGTCTGGAACAAAATAAAGTGTTATTATGTTCGTCGTTGGCATTCTATCTAGCCCTTAGAATTTATAATAAAGAACTTAATAATTGTTATTTTGCTCTAGTCAAATGAAAACAATGAGTTGTTCAAATTATGACATTACTCCATGTATGATGGATAAGTTATTATAAATCTTAATGGTGAAACACACATACATAACACTGACGCTAAAATGCCATAAGGCAAATGATTTGAATTCCACTTATTTGTGGAACCGCCATTTAGGTCATGTTAGAAAGGAACGCATGAAGAAACTCCATGCAGATGGATTTTTGGAGTCATTTGATTTTTGAATCGTTTGGCGTTTGCAAATCTTTTCTAAAGAGAATGATTTAAATACCGTTCATAGGCCAAGAGTTGAACGGACAACTAACTTAGTGGAAACATACATGATGATGTATATGGTTCACTGGGCATAGTTGTGTGCGGGAGATTCTTCTACTTCATGAAAACTTCCAACAATGAATTGAGTATATATGTGGATATATTCGATAAGGAAGAAGTTTGAAACATTTGAATGGATTCAAATAAATTTCAACATGAAGTGGAAATCATCGTAATAGAAAAGTCAAATATCTATGATTGGATCATGGTGGAAATATTTGAATTACGAGTTTTAGCGAACATCTAAGAGTTATGAAATTGTTCTACAACTCACATTTCTTGGAGTATCATAATGATGATGAAGTATCCGAGAGATGTATCCAAACCATGTTGGATTAATGATGAAATAAAGCCATTATATTTTTTTGGTTTATGCTTTAGTGAGTACCGCTTTTACACTGAATAGAGCATCATCATGATCCGTTGAAATGACACCATACGAGTTATGGCATGGGTATAAACCTAATAGTCCTTTCTTAAATTTTGATATGCATAGCATATGTAAATAAGTTTACAACCAAAATCGGATGAATGTCTTTGTTGGTTATCCCAGAGAATTGATTGGGAATTCTTTCCACTATGAAGTAAAAAGACAAAAGTGTTTGTTATAGTTACTTGCTTATTTCCAAGAAATTGTTTTCTAGCGAAGTATTTGAGTGGGAGGACAATAGAACTTGATAAGGTTTATGAACCTGAGCATAATGATCAGAGTAGCGCAACGGAAATGGTTCCGGAAGCGGCCACGACGATCATGGCTCCCATGACTACAAAGTGTTTTAGCCATGGAGATCGAAGTACCTATTGAACCTTGTTGGTTTGGTCTACTTTGTGATAAAATAAATGATTTGTGGACAAAGGATTGTTTTTGAACAATGATAAACCAACTACATACAAAGAAGTTATGATGGGCCCTGACTCCGTTAAAATGGCTATACGCCATGAAATCCAAGATAGGTGAATACTTTTTGAAAGTAAATGAATCTATAAAATAGATGGACTTGGATGGAATATCCTTAAAGAAGCTTGAATTATCGAAAAATTGTTTACGACAAAGTTTCAAAGAGTTGACTACGATAAGATTAGATCTTCCGTAGCGATGCTTATAGTCTATGTGGATTATTCTAGTAATCGCTACATATTTCTTTTATGAGATATGCTAGTAGGATGGCAAAATATATTACTTAACAGAAGTGTGTATTAAAGGTGTATACAAGATACAACCAAGAGTTTTGCTAGTCCGTGGAATACTAGATAGGAATACGAACTTCAATTAGATGAAGTGAGTATTGCGGAGTTGGAATCTTCACCGGATGAAATAGTCAAAGAGTTTTTGATTTCATCAGAAACGATGAAGATGCTTGCATTTGCAAGAAATTAAGTGGGAGCGCTGAGACATATTTGTAATACTTTATGTAGCTGACATATCATTGATTATAAATATTGTAATTATATAATTGATTAAAAGGTTTCATTGAGAATTAGCTTCAATGAAAGGATATGGACTGAAACATATTTAATGTCAAGATCTATGAAGATAGATTGAAACACATAATAAGTTTAAGTCAAAGTACATAGAATGAATATTGAAGTAGTTCAATATAAAATTATAAAGAAGGTGTTCTTTTCATGTGAAGTTTTAACAAGACTTGAGTGTACAAGACACTCAATGAGTAAAAACACATGAGTGATTGTAGATCACGAATAATATGTACACAATCAGATGTCATGTGCTCTAAAAGTGTTATGAGCATATACCAGAATGATTCATGTGATGATTATTGGACGACAGTAAGAATATCCTTGAGTACTTTAGAAGAACCAAGGATATATATAGTTTTGTATGGGGTAATGACAAACAAATCGCTGTAAGGTGTTGCACCGATATTAGTTTGGTCACATATAAAAATGAATTTCAAATCTCAATTAGGCTAAGTGTTGTTTAAAAGGTAGCACAATGCTAGATTTAGAAGAGTTCTAAATATTGTGACGGATTCTACAAACAAAGGCAGAGTATGTCATTGTTTTGACAATGACTAAAGATGTTAAGTCAAAAAGTTCTTTGAGAACTTGGTGTAGTTCCGATAGTGTCAGAACTTTGAAGCTATATTGTGTATGACAATATTAGTGACATATTTCAGACCGCGGAATTAAGGTTCCACTAGAGGACTAAGCATATATGCCGACTCATTTGGAAAATGAGTGATGCGTTGAGACGCAAATGAATTGCAAAATACATACGTTTCTGAGCGTGTCAGATCCGTTGACTAAAACCTCTCCCGTGAGCATAACATGATAAAGCACCAGAAGACCAAGGTGTTATATCTTTACAAATGTAAACTAGATTATTGACTCTAGTGCAAGTGGGAGACTGTTGGAGATATGCCCAAGAGGCAATAATAAAATGGTTATTATATATCTTTGTGTTTATGATAAATGTTTACATACCATGTTATAATTGTATTAACCGAAACATTGATACATGTGTGTTGTGTAAACAACAAGGAGTCCCTAGTAAGCCTCTTGAGTAACTAGCTTGTTGATTAATAGATGATCAAGGTTTCATGATCATGAACATTGGATGTTATTAATAACAAGGTTATGTCATTAAGTGAATGATATAATGGACATACACCCAAATAAGCGTAGCATAAGATCACGTCATTAAGTTCATTTGCTATAAGCTTTCGATACATAGTTACCTAATCCTTCGACCATGAGATCATGTAAATCACTTATACCGGAAGGGTACTTTGATTACATCAAACGCCACTGCGTAAATGGGTGGTTATAAATGTGGGATTAAGTATTCGGAAAGTATGAGTTGAGGCATATGGATCAAGAGTGGGATTTGTCCATCCCGATGACGGATAGATATACTCTGGGCCCTCTCGGTGGAATGTCATCTAATTAGCTTGCAAGCATATGAATGGTTCATAAGAGATCACATACCACACGGTACGAGTAAAGAGTACTTGTCGGAGACGAGGTTGAACAAGGTATCGTGATACCGATGATCAAACCTCGGACAAGTAAAATATCGCGTGACAAAGGGAATCGGTATCGTATGTAAATGGTTCAATCGATCACTAAGTTATCGTTGAATATGTGGGAGCCATTATGGATCTCCAGATCCCGATATTGGTTATTGGTCGGAGAGAAGTCTCAACCATGTCTACATAGTTCACGAACCGTAGGGTGACACACTTAAGGTTTGATGTCGTTTGAGTAGATATGGAATATGGAATGGAGTTCGAAGTTTTGTTCGGAGTCTCGGATGGGATCCAGGACATCACGAGGAGTTCCGGAATGGTCCGGAGAATAAGATTCATATATAGGAAGTCATATTCCAAGTTTGGAAATGATCTGGTGCATTTATGGAAGGTTCTAGAAGGTTCTAAAGTCAGGAAGAGAGGCACTATGGAAGGTGGAGTCCCAGAGGGACTCCACAAGCTAGCCGCCAAACCCTAAGGGGGGAGTCCCAGGTGGACTCCACCAAGGTGGCCGGCCACCCCACCTCATGGAAAGGTGGGAGTCCCACCTTGAGTAGGACTCCCCCCTTAGTAGGTTTCCCACCAAAGGTAGGTTTGGTGTTGGGGTCTTATTCGAAGACTTGGGAGACAAGGTTTGGGGCTTCCACCTATATAATGAGGGGCAGGGAGGGGGCCGGCCACCCCAATAGCCATGCCGCACCCCTCTCTCTCCCCAAACCCTAGCCCCTCCTCCTCCACCACCTCTCCCGCATACGCTTAGGCGAAGCCCTGCCGGAGTTCTCCACCACCACCGCCACCACGCCGTCGTGCTGCCAGGATTCAAGGAGGATTGATGTCTACGGGAGCTTCTATTCTTGTAGACAGTGTTGGGCCTCCAAGAGCGGAGGTTTGTAGAACAGCAGTAAGTTTCCTTAAGTGGATTACCCAAGGTTTATCGAACTCGGGGAGGAAGAGGTCAAAGATATCCCTCTCAAGCAACCCTGCAATCACAAAGCAAGAAGTCTCTTGTGTCCCCAACTCACCAAATACACTTGTCAGGTGTATAGGTGCACTAGTTCGGCGAAGAGATAGTGAAATACAAGTAATATGGATGTATATGAGTGGTAATAGCAATCTGAATAAAATATGGCAGCGAGTAAACATGCAACAAAACAGTAAACAAACGGAGATTCGATGCTTGGAAGCAAGGCCTAGGGATCCTGCTTTCACTAGTGGACACTCTCAACAATGATCACATAATAGGACTACTCTACACCCTTTTGTTGGATGATGAACACATTGCGTAGGATTACACGAACCCTCAATGCCGGAGTTAACAAGCTCCACAATGCAATGTTCATATTTAAATAACCTTAGAGTGCAAGATAGATCAACATAATTACACCAAGAACTAACATAGCATGCACACTATCACCATCATGCATATGTAGGAGGAATAATACACATCAATACCATCATAGCAATAATTAACTTCATAATCTACAAGAGATCATAATCATAGCCTATGCCAAGTACTCACACGGTGCACACACTGTCACCATTACACACGTGGAGGAGGAATAAAACTACTTTAATAACATCACTAGAGTAGCACATAGATAATATTCAACTAGATCACATAAAGAGAGAGATGAACCACATAGCTATAGCGGGCCCTCAGCCTCGGGGTGAATTACTCCCTCCTCATCATGGAGCAGCGATGGCGGTGAAGATGGCGGTGGAGACGGCGGTGGAGATGACTCAGGGGCAATTCCCGTCCGGCGGGTGCGGAACAGAGACTTCTGTCCCCGAATCTTGATTTCGCGATGGCGGCTCTGGAAGGTTTTCTCCGTATCGTGGCTCTCCGTGTTTTTAGGTCAGAGAGGCTTAAGTAGGCGAAGAGAGGGAGTCGGAGGGGCCACGGGCTGCCCACACCCTGGGGGCGCGCCCCCCGGCCCGCGCCGGGGTGTGGTGTGGGCCCCCCTGGCTCCCCTCTCGTCCCTCTCCGGTGCTCTGGAAGCTTCCGGGAATTATAAGGTCTTCGGTCTTTATTTCGTCCGATTCCGAAAATATTTCTTTACTAGGATTTATGAAACCAAAAACAGCAGAAAACAGCAACTTTCGGCATCTCGTCAATAGGTTAGTTCCGGAAAACGCATAATAATGACATATAATGTGTATAAAACATGTAGATATCATCAATAAAGTGGCATGGAACATAAGAAATTATAGATACGTTGGAGACGTATCAAGCATCCCCAAGCTTAGTTCTGCTCGTCCCGAGCAGGTAAAACGATAACAAATGATAATTTCTTAAGTGACATGCCATCATAACCTTGATCATACTATTGTAAAGCACATGAGATGAATGCAGAGATTCGAAGCAATGATGAGGATAATGAGTAAACAAATGAATCATATAACAAAGACTTTTCATGAATAATACTTTCAAGACAAGCATCAATAAGTCTTGCATAAGAGTTAACTCATAAGCAATAAATTCTTAGTAGAAAGCTTTGAAACAACACAAAGGAAGATATAAGTTTCAGCGGTTGCTTTCAACTTTAACATGTATATCTCATAGATAATTGTCAACACAAAGTAATATAACAAGTGCAATAGGTAAACATGTAAGAATCAATGCACACAGTTCACACAAGTGTTTGCTTCTAAGATAGAAAGAATAGGTAAACTGACTCAACAATAAAGTAAAAGAATGGTCCTTCAAAGAGGAAAGCATCGATTGCTATATTTGTGCTAGAGCTTTGATTTTGAAAACATATAGAGAGCATAAAAGTAAAGTTTTGAGGTGTTTGTTGTTGTCAACGAATGGTAGCGGGTACTCTAACCCCCTTGCCAAACAAACCTTCAAAGAGCGGCTCCCATTTTATTTTATTTTTGGGTGGCACTCCTTCCAACCTTTCTTTCACAAACCATGGCTAACCGAATCCTCGGGTGCCTGCCAACAATCTCATACCATGAAGGAGTGCCTTTTTATTTTAGTTTTATTATGATGACACTCCTCCCCACCTTTGCTTTCTCAAGCCATGGCTAACCGAATCCTTCGGGTGCCGTCCAACAATCACATACCATGGAGGAGTGTCTATTTTTGTTAATTAATTTGGGACTGGGAATCCCATTGCCAGCTCTTTTTGCAAAATTATTGGATAAGCGGATGAAGCCACTAGTCCATTGGTGAAAGTTGCCCAACAAGATTGAAAGATAAACACCACATACTTCCGCATGAGCTATAAAACATTGACACAAATCAGAGGTGATAAATTTTGAATGGTTTAAAGGTAGCACTCAAGCAATTTACTTTGGAATGGCGGAGAAATACCATGTAGTAGGTAGGTATGGTGGACACAAATGGCATGAATATTGGCTCAAGTATTTGGATGCATGAGAAGTATTCCCTCTCGATACAAGGTTTAGGCTAGCAAGGTTATTTGAAGCAAACTCAAGTATAAAATGGTGCAGCAAGACTCACATATAAACATATTGTAAGCATTATAAGACTTTACATCGTCTCCTTGTTGTTCAAACACCTCAACCAGAAAATATCTAGACTTAGAGAGACCAATCATGCAAACCAAATTTTAACAAGCTCTATGTAATTATTCATTAATGAGTACAAGGTACATGATGCAAGAGCTTAGACAAGATCTATATGAGCACAACAATTGCCAAGTATCACATTATTCAAGACATTATATCAATTACTACATGTAGCATTTTCCCGTTTCCAACCATATAACAATTAACGAAAGTTTCAACCTTCGCCATGAAAATTAAAAGCTAAGAACACATGTGTTCATACGAACCAGCGGAGCGTGTCTCTCTCCAAACAATCATTTATTCAAACAAAAACAAAAACATACAGACGCTCCAAGTAAAGTACATAAGATGTGACCGAATAAAAATATAGTTTCACTAGAAGAAACCTGATAAGTTGTCGATGAAGAAGGGGATGCCTTGGGCATCCCCAAGCTTAGATGCTTGAGTCTTCTTAAAATATGCGGGGATGAACCACCGGGGCATCCCCAAGCTTAGACCTTTCACTCTTCTCGATCTCATTATATCACCCTCTTCTATTGACCCTTGAAAATTTCCTTCACACCAAACTTCAAGCAAACTCATTAGAGGGTTAGTGCATAATCAAAAATTCACATGTTCAGAGGTGACACAAACATTCTTTTCACTTCTGGACATTGCATAAAGCTACTGGACATTAATGGATCAAAGAAATAAATCCAACATAGCAAAAGAGGCAATGCGAAATAAAAGGCAGAATCTGTCAAAACAGAATAGTCCGAAGACGAATTTAAAGCTGGCACCAGACTTGCTCAAATGGAAAAACTCAAAACTAATGAAAGTTGCGTACATATGAGGATCACGCTCAAATTGGCAGATTTTTCGAATTTTCTACAGAGAACTGTGCCCAGATTCGTGACAGTCAGCAATGCTGTTTCTGCGCAGCGATCCCAAATATAACATCAACTTTGACATAGAAACTTTACTTGGCACAAAAACATGATAAGGAGAGGTTGCTACAGTAGTAAACAACTTCAAGACACAAATATAAAACAAAGTACTGTAGCAAAATAACACATGGGTTATCTCCCAAGAAGTTCTTTCTTTATAGCCATTAAGATGGGCTCAGCAATTTTGGTGATGCACCCGCAAGAAATAGTATTTGAAGCAAAAGAGAGCTTCAAGAGGCAAATTCAAAACACATTTAAGCCTAACATGCTTCCTATGCAGAAGAATCTTATACACAAATGAATTCATGAAGAGCAAAGTGACAAGCATAAGAGGATAAAACACGAGTAACTTAAAGATTCTCAACATAAAGAGGGGAAACTTAATATTATTAAGATGCATATAAACATATTTCCCTCTCTCATAATAACTTTCAGTAGCATCATTGATGAAATCCACAATATACCCGTCACTTAAAACATTCTTATCATGGTTCATATGCATAGAAGTATCATTAATTTTGGCATAAGAAGAGTTATTCTCATTAATAGTAATTGGAGCAAGATTATTATCAAGAATTTGAACATGGTAAACAAGTTGCATACTAAGGGAATGGTTTTTAGCAAGCCCATCATAACTATGACAAGTTTCATAAGGATAATTGTAACATGTGTCATATACATCTCTATAGCAATTATCTAAACCAGAATATGTAATATCATCATTTTCACTAAAAGTAGAAGTCTCAAATATAGGATCTTCAAGCACAACATCCCCAAGCTTAGGGCTTTCAATATCATCGTTTAAGGGGACATGAATAATGCTATCATCATTACTTTCATAATCAGTACCAAAGAGATTTCCAATATCAAAGGTAGTGTGCTCATTCAAATCATGATCGCTAATGTATGTAAAGGGCATAGGAAGATCATCGTATTCAGATTCATTATCACAATAATCATTAGGAGCAACATACTTACGGTTACCTAGCGTTATCTCGTTCACGCGGGGATACGCCGTTACCTCTTTCTTTTTATTCTCCTTCTTCTTCTTCTTCGTTCCCTTCTTCTTCTCCTTCTTCTTCTTCTTCTTCTCTTCCTTCTCCTCATTCCCTTCTTTAGGAGGAAGAGGCTTGAAGGGTGGCTTGTCCGCATAACCTGATTTACTTTTAGAAACAATAGAAGAAACTTGGGAGGATCCCTCCTTTTCATTAATTAGTTGAAAACACACAGCGGTCCTATCATATTTTGGCAAGGTGTCATCTTCTAAAATATTTTGTATGTAAGTATTTGTATGGCAATTATTAATGCAGTAAGAAAGACAACCATGCAGGACATCATCAATATCAAGATCGTTAATATTTAACAAAGAAATTTTTCTTGATAACTCTTCACACTTCAAAAATAAGGTAAGTTCATCATGCTGATTAGGAATAATTTCATCATCACAATACAAATTTGCAGCACTCATGGGGTTTGAATTATCATTGGAGGAGCATTGAAAATTAAAATGACCAACTCTATGGCAAAGTTCACAAATAAAAGGATAGAGGGCACACACTTTTTCTCCAAGATCATCTAGAGCTCTAGACCACTTTCTAGTTTTTTCATTCCTGTGATGGATACAATATTCATCTTCTATTTGATTAATTCCACAAGGTCTATGTATTCCACAAAAATTAACATGCTTATAGGAAATAGCATTCTTAGGAGTTTGAGCACGCTTATTGCAATCATTAACAACAATTTCATTCTTCATGCAAGCGTCTTTAAAAGGTTCATGATACTTATCAAAATTCTTCCTAGGCAATTCAATGTGAGAAGCAAAAGCTTTATAAAGATTTGCAACAACTTGAGAGTCAAGACCATAAGTAGCACTCATATTTCGAAATTTACCACTATCCATGAAAGTTTCAATGCATTCATAATCATAATTTATACCTGACTCTTTACCTTTGTCGTTCTCCCAATCTTCAGCGTTCTCCTTAATTCGATCAAGAAGGTCCCTTTTAAACTCTTCTTTATTGCTCGTGAATGATCGAGAACAAGTAGTATCCAGCAAGGTCTTATCTTGAAAAGAAAGTCTTGCATAGAAATTATCAATGATGATATTACCTGGAAGCTCATGATTGGGGCATTTGAGCATTAAAGTCTTCAATCTCTCCCATGCTTGGGCAATACTCTCTCCATCATGAGGCCAGAAATTATATATATGGTTTCGATCTTTGTGAATTTCACTTGGAGGATAGAACTTGGAATAAAATAGAGGCACAATATCCTTCCAATCAAGAGAGCGCCCGTCCTTCAATAGTTTATACCAATGCGCCGCTTTACCAGACAGCGACATAGAGAATAGTTTCTTCTTCACTTCATCCATAGAGATACCTGCACACTTGAATAACCCGCATAATTCATGCAAAAACAGTAAATGATCTCCAGGATGGACAGTTCCATCCCCTTCATAGCGGTTATCCATAACACGTTCAATAATTTCCATAGGTATTTTATACGGAATACTTTCAGCAGGTGGATTTAAAATATCAGAAGCATCATTAGAGTTATCGCATATGGGAGATAAAGCATTATCAGAGCAAAATATTTCTTCCAAAGCGGAGGAGCTAAAAAGATTATTTTTATGTAAACTAGCTTCCCCAAGCTTAGACTTCTTCATAGCATTAGCAGTAATTGCATTCATACTAATAACATTGCTACTATCATGTAAATAAGGTTCCATAGGTTTTTTAATTTTCGCATCAAACCATCCATGTCTTAAATCGGGAAATAGAGTAAAAAGGTCATTGTTGTCCATTATGCCTAACTAGTGTAAACAAGAAACAAAAAGATGTAATTGCAGAGTCTAAAGGAAATAGCTTCGAGCACACACACAATGGCGCCAAAAGTACTGTTACCTGGAACCGAAGTATGAGTGCCTTTTACCTTTCCTCCCCGGCAACGGCGCCGGAAAAGTGCTTGATGTCTACGGGAGCTTCTATTCTTGTAGACAGTGTTGGGCCTCCAAGAGCAGAGGTTTGTAGAACAGTAGCAAGTTTCCCTTAAGTGGATTACCCAAGGTTTATCGAACTCGGGGAGGAAGAGGTCAAAGATATCCCTCTCAAGCAACCATGCAATCACAAAGCAAGAAGTCTCTTGTGTCCCCAACTCACCAAATACACTTGTCAGGTGTATAGGTGCACTAGTTCGGCGAAGAGATAGTGAAATACAAGTAATATGGATGTATATGAGTGGTAATAGCAATCTGAATAAAATATGGCAGCGAGTAAACATGCAACAAAACGGTAAACAAACGGAGATTCGATGCTTGGAAGCAAGGCCTAGGGATCCTGCTTTCACTAGTGGACAATCTCAACAATGATCACATAATAGGACTACTCTACACCCTTTTGTTGGATGATGAACACATTGCGTAGGATTACACGAACCCTCAATGCCGGAGTTAACAAGCTCCACAATGCAATGTTCATATTTAAATAACCTTAGAGTGCAAGATAGATCAACATAATTACACCAAGAACTAACATAGCATGCACACTATCACCATCATGCATATGTAGGAGGAATAATACACATCAATACCATCATAGCAATAATTAACTTCATAATCTACAAGAGATCATAATCATAGCCTATGCCAAGTACTCACACGGTGCACACACTGTCACCATTACACACGTGGAGGAGGAATAAAACTACTTTAATAACATCACTAGAGTAGCACATAGATAATATTCAACTAGATCACATAAAGAGAGAGATGAACCACATAGCTACAGCGGAGCCCTCAGCCGGGGGATGAATACCCTCCTCATCATGGGAGGCAGCGATGGCGGTGAAGATGGCGGTGGAGACGGCGGTGGAGATGACTCCGGGGCAATTCCCCGTACGGCGGGGTGCCGGAACAGAGACCTCTGTCCCCGAATCTTGATTTCGCGATGGCGGCGGCTCTGGAAGGTTTTCTCGTGTCGTGGCTCTCCGTCGGCGTTTTTAGGTCAGAGGCTTAAGTGGCGAAGAGAGGGAGTCGGAGGCCACGGGCTGCCCACACCCTAGGGGCGCGCCCCCACTGGCCCGGGGGTGGTGTGGGGCCCCCCTGGCTCCCCCTCTCGTCCCCTCTCCGGTGCTCAGGAAGCTTCCGGGAATTATAAGGTCTTCGGTCTTTATTTCGTCCGATTCCGAAAATATTTCTTTACTAGGATTTATGAAACCAACAAAAAACAGCAAGCGACCTCGGCATCTCGTCAATAGGTTAGTTCCGAGCATAATAATGACATATAATGTGTATAAAACATGTAGATATCATCAATAAAGTGGCATGGAACATAAGAAATTATAGATACGTCTGAGACGTATCAAGGATCTACTACTTCCGCTGCCCGCTTGACATAGGCATCCCCAATGGGCCTGCCGAAGATGGTACCCAGAGTTTACTAAAGGCGGGACTCGAAGAGTAAGAAGATTCGGAAGCCCAAGATGCTAGTAAGGAAAGCTAGAGTTGTATTAGGAAGTATTAACTTGTAATCTTGCGGGACGGGTACGAAACCCTCCCGGACTCTGTAACTTGTATATTACGAAACCCTCGGCTCCACCTCCTATATAAGGGGAGTCGAGGGACAAAGAGAGATCGAATCGTCAACACAACCCTAGTTTCATAATCGTCGTACTTTCGGATGAAACCTTGAGATCTACTTACCTCTACATCCAACGAAACCTAGTCTACAATAAGTAGGCATTGATAAGTTAATACCTTGTCAATTGGCGCCGTCTGTTGGGTCTAGAGGCGACAAGGAGCTGATCTCGATGGCACGTTCAAGATCGTCGACTTCGTCAGTAGCAAGCAACGCGATGGATCGCGGTAAATAGATCGAAACTGGTCTGTTGATTTTGTACCTCACCCGCCCTCCCGTTTGGATGCATGTGCATATACGGAGGAGCCTAGGAGATGACGTTCGGAAGGTACGATTCTGCGTCGGGAAAGAAGGATCGTATCGTCTCGAGTTCCGATCTCGTCGGGATCATCGGCGGTCGACTCCAACTTCTCATCAAGCGATGAAGAGATTTCGTCGGCCTTCATCAACACCAGGGCAAGCGAAAAGCTCGCCAAGATCTTCGCGACATGTCCTTGAGTCGTGCGGACTCTGATATAGCCGATTCGGACAACGTCGACAACTTCAATCTTGTCACAGATACGTGGTTGTGGAAAGGTCTTCGCCAATCTAAACGATGGTGTCACCAATCCGACAAAAATCAAAATTCAAAATATCATCAGATTTACTAAAGGCCCAGGACTCGAAGAATAAGAAGATTCGGAGCCCAAGATGTAGTAAGGAAAGCTAGAGTTGTATTAGGAAGTATTAACTTGTAATCTTGCGGGACGGGTACGAAACCCTCCCGGACTCTGTAACTTGTATATTATGAAACCCTCGGCTCCACCTCCTATATAAGGGGGAGTCGAGGACAAAAAGGATCGAATCTCATTGTCAACACAACCCTAGTTTCATAATCGTCGAGTACTTTTCGGATGAAACCTTCGAGATCTACTTGCCCTCTACATCCAACGAAACCCTAGTCTACAATAAGTAGGCATTGATAAGTTAATACCTTGTCAATTGGCGCCGTCTGTTGGGTCTAGAGGCGACAAGGAGCTGATCTCGATGGCACGTTCAAGATCCGACATCGTCAACAGCAAGCAGCGCGATGGATCGAGGTAAACAGATCAAAACTGGTCTAGTCGATTTTGTACCTCACCCGCCCTCCAGTTTGGATGCATGTGCATATGCGGAGGAGCCTAGGGAGATAGCGTTCGGAGAAATTCGATTCTGCGTCGGGAAAGAAGGATCGTATCGTCTCGAGGTTCCGATCTCGTCGGGATCATCGGCGGTCGATTCAACTTCTCATCAAGCGATGAAGAGATTTCGTCGCCACGCTTCATCAGCACCAGGGCAAGTGAAAAACTCGCCAGAATCTTCAGCGACATGTCCTTCGAATCGTGCGGACTCGGATATAGCGACTGATTGACGGTCATCGGCGACTTCAGCTCTTGTCGACGGTCCGGTGGTTAATTGGAAAGGTCTTCGCCAATCTAAACGATGGTGTCACCAATCCTCCGACAAAAATCAAAATTCAAAATATCATCGGATCTCGCAATTGAGAGCAAACCGAAGCGAGTCGGAACGTCGGAGGCTTTCGACCTTTGCGGGGAAACCCGGTATGTCGATCCGCTGATCTTAGGCGAGGTTTAGGCACTAAGATGTCGGGCCTACACCACGTCTAAGGGTTCAACTCCGCAAGCAGCGTGGGATAGAGCCGCAAGAGCCATGGATGGTGCGAACCAATGACTACAACTGCGACATCAGAAGAATTGCAAGCTTATCAATATAGACTCGCTCGTGTTAGCAGAGAGTTAGAAAAACAGACAGCTGAATTAAATAGAAGAAAGGAGGCAGCTTCCGCGTCAAGCAGGCGAAGGGCGGATCTAAGTCGACAATCAGGAAATTCGGGAGATAGTCACAGAGAAGCTCGAAGGAGAGCAAGATCTCGGCTGCAAAATATACCTGAAGCAGAGAGGGAGAATTTAGTTCAAAACCTCGACATGTCCTTCATGACAATCGATACAAGGGGAAATATTATCCCTAAAACACCGGAAGCTGGGTATATGGCAACGCAAGCTTTCATCCTCGCATCCAGACCACCTCCTAGGGATCCGAGAGAAGCGTTGTACAACATGGCAATGGCGGGAGTTGGAGCCATGGGGATAGCGTTCGCAACTACGCCTCCCGAAGGAACTACAAGGCAAAATAGTCCACGACCGACTGCGGTAGTGCAAGATCCACCGAGAGCAAGTGGAGCAAGATATTCAGCAGCTCATGCAAGAGTGGATAGAGCGCGACAGGACAGAAGGGAACGTCGGCATTCACCGGAAGTTGCTGAAGAAGATATGTGTGGACTCACGTGTTTTACGAAGCGGGTTCGAAAAACTTCCCGAGTTCGTCCGGGGTTTAAATTACCCAAAAATTTTAAATTCGATGGTCTCGGGATCCCGAAGATTGGCTCGTTGATTACCTCGAGATGGTGAAGTTGATAGGCGGAACCAGAGCAACAGCCATGCAAAGCATCCAAGTACACTTGAGCGGTGCCGCGCGATCTTGGATAAAGAAACTTCCCCCAGGTTCCATCGACAGTTGGGACAGGGTTTGAGGATATCTTTGTGAAGAATTTCCGATCTACCTGCAAAAAACCCGCGTCATTAGAAGAGTTGAGGTCATGTAGACAGAAACATGATGAGTCAATGAGAAAATACATACAGAGGTGGAATATCATCAAAAATTCGGCAGAGGACACTTATCGGATGAGAAGTAATAGACGCGTTCGTGGCAGGAATTCGACGAGCAGATTTCGTCGAAGATTTTGGGAGAACCAACCCAAAGACAATATCAGCATTGATGGAAATAGCAAACAGATGGGCAGACGGAGAAGATGCTATACACAACAAGCGACATAGATCGCCAGAGGAGGACCGCAGTCGAAATTTCCAAAATAGACGACGATTCTCTCGACAGTTCACGAGTTATGATGCTCCTGGCCAAATATCGGCCGAGGAAACACTGGAGGCAACAGTCGAGATGATTATCAACGAAGTAGCGAGCAGCAAGGTGACAACAGAGGTGATCCCCGTAATAATCGACAAAATAGTGGACCAAGGTTCCAGAGACCATATGTGTCTCCCGAGGATATGATGAATGGACCGTGTCCAGATGCATTTTTATCTTGATAACAATGGGAAGAGACAGTAGGACAGAAGAACACTCGAAATTGCAGCGATGTTGAGATTTGCAGGGCACGCCAATGTCCAAGTAGCAAATAGAAACCCCCAGGGGCCAAGTGAGATCCACCTTCCACCTCCTCCCGCAATTACGGACGAAAATCGACACCAGTCTCAGAATAGCGGCGGCACCACACCCACCTCCATATGTTGATCCTAATTCCAATGGCGCGGTCTCGATGATTCGGAAAGCTAGGCCATCTAAGAGCTCAGAAAGTAATCTCACGGCAAGTGTTCATGGCCGGGAAAGTGCCTCCACCAGCAGTTGAGTATCTGAATTGGTCGGGACAGGACATCGGCCTACAGTGCAGGATCATCCACTTGTAAGTTCTCGACCGGGCGGTCGGCCTTATCTTTACCCGGCGTGATAACGGATCCAGTATCTCGAGTATTCATAGACGGAGGCAACAGTTTAAACCTTATGTATGCGGATACATTAAGGAAGATGAACATATCTACTGGCAAATCTAAAACCAACGACACCATTTCCAGCAGAATCCAGACAAGCCAAGTTATCCATTGGGAAAGATCAGTCTCGACGTTGATTTGGGACCGAAAACTACGGGATAGAAAAGTTGGAGTTTTGAAGTTGTGGATTTCAGTCGCAATATCACGCCTTGTTGGGACGACCAGCATATGCCAGGTTCATGGCGGTACCACACTGCATTTTGTTGTGGAGATTGCACAGTTAAGGGACCAGTACGGTCAAGGAAGTTTCACGTTAGGCGATAAATACGACAAGGATTTCCATCGTTGTCCAGCTTTCGGGATGCAGCGAATATATGGCGTGGGCACAACTGACTATAATGTGTTACCCCGAGATTCAGGAAGGCCACTGGAGAACCTTTATCTTTTGCTAAAGATTCCAAGGAGGTGCAGATTCACCCGACAGACCCAAAAACGCGTCCATTGCAGCAGAAACATGGACCTCGCATAGGAAGGCGCGCTCGTCGAGGTTCCTCCGTGAGCACTGGAAAATCTTAGCATGGTGTCCCAGCTGACATGCCGGGAGTACCCAGGGAACTTGCCGAGCACCACCTAAACGTGGATCCAATAGCGAGACCAATCAAACAACCTTTGCGGCGTTTTTGGACAAACCGCAAAGCCATGTTGTCATAAATTGGTCTGAGTGGGGAGAAACTGGTTTATTAAAGAAATATCTCAAGGAAGCCACTTCGGTAGCTAACCCGATGATGGTGCGAAGAAAAACACGAATGTCCTTCGCATGTGTGTCGACTTTCGTGTCTCAATAAACCTTGTCCAAAAGGATCACTTTCCCCTCCCAAGGATCGATCAAATCATCGACTCCACGGCAGGATGCGAACGTCTTTCCTTTCTGGATGCATATTCTGGTTATAACCAGATCAGATTAAAAGAAGATGATGAAGCAAAGACAGCGTTCATAACACCTTACGGCGTGTTTTGCTACAGAACAATGCCCTTTGGTCTTAAAAACGCGGGAGCAACATATCAACGGATGATGCAGAAGTGCTTGGCAACACAGATTGGAAAAAACGTACAAGTGTACATTGACGATGTCGTCATAACATCAAAAAAGGGGACAACATTGATCGAGGATTTGAAAGAAACTTTCGACAACCTTGACAAGTTTTGCCTTAAGCTGAACCCGACGAAGTGTTCTTTTGGTGTTCCTGCGGGGGAACTTCTCGGGTTTCTTGTATCAGCAAGAGGGATCGAGGCCAATCCAGAGAAAATCCAAGCCATCGTAACGATGAGGAAACCAACAAGTTGAAAGAGCTGCTTGGTGACAGGGCGAGTCGCGACTTTGGCTTGATTACGTCGCCAGGCGGAGAAAAAGTGTTGCCGTTCTACGCATTGATCAAACAAGGAGAAAAATTCAGTGGAACGAGGAAGCGGATAGAGCTTTCGAGATCTCAAGCGCACAATTTTGACACCACCAATCTTGAGTGAGCGCAGAGGAACCCCTCTGCATACATTGCGGCCACACCTCGGGTGGTCGGCACGGCTCTCGTAGTTGAAAGAAGAAGAAGGAAACTCCATGGAGTACGAGAGGCAGTATATTTCATTAGTGAAGTATTATCGCCTTGAAAACAGCGGTACCCGGAGTACCAGAACTGGCATATGGAGTGTTCACAACAGCAAGAAAGTTGCGGCACTATTTTTCGACGCATCCGATAATAGTGGTTAACGAGGCGCCTTTATCAAATATATTAAACAATCCAGAAGCTACGGGTCGCCTCTCCCTTTGGAGAATAGAGCTTTCCCTCGGGACATGCGTACGAAAAAGAAAAGCAATCAAGTCACAAATTTTGCCGGACTTCATCGTAGAGTGGATGGAGCTACAAAATACGGGACCCCCAGATTTAGAGAACATGGACTATGAACTTCGACGGATCCAAAAGGTTGGAAGGTGCTGGAGCAGGTTGATATCACCACAAGGCGATAAATTAAAGTATGTCTTACGGATGACGTTCCCAAAACGCGTCTAACAATGAGGCAGAACATATGAAGCTCTCATACACGGGATGAAGATCACAAGACATGGTGCCGCCTTGACCCGAAAATCTTTGAATACAATTGGTGGCTCAGCGGGTCATGAATCAATGTGATGTACAATCAATGAAAGTATGATAGCATACAAGGAGATGGCATATTAATTTGGAAAATTTGTTTGATGGAGTGCAAGTAAATCACATGTGAGGTTGAGGAGCAACGATGAAGCCAATGTTCTACATGAAACATCGATTGGCAGTGTCTCTCCATAATTCCACAGTATTTGGAAGAAATAGCCGAAAGATCTACAAAGCTGACGAAACCAAAGAAGAAGGAGAAGGATGAGAAACCCTCGGGGGCTACGAAAGAAACACTGGAAGAAGAAGAGGAACAGGAGCTAGTAATGATGGTGCAAATTCCATGGATGCATGCGTACATATCATACATCCTAGAGGAAAATAATCTTGACGATCCAGTTGAAACGTACGGGTATTAGACGTTCAAAGCCTTCACTGTGGTCAAAGGAGGATTGCCCACAAGCGAAGTATCTTGGGTGTGTTACAAGGTGCGTCACACTAGAAGAAGGAAGAGGTAATTACCGGAAGGAAGTACGAAGGAGTATGCGGTCATCAAGCAGTCGGGCTATCGCGGCCAAGGTTTTCAGAGCAGGATTTATTGGTTGACAACAATTGAGGATGCGAAGGAAATAGTCTGTGCGACGCGTGCGAGGAGATTTGCCGCAGCCTCATTCTCGGCAGCGGGAGTGTGCCAATACCGCTGTCTTGGCCCTTTGCCCAATGGGGTCTCGATATGGTAGGAAAACTACACAAAGCTTCGCCAGGAGTGAGTATATGCTCGTTGCCGTCGACAAATTCACCAAGTGGATAGAAGCAAAGCCGATAAATTCACCGGGCCGTCGGCAATCAAGTTTGTGAAAAGCATTGTCTTCCGATTTGGAGTCCCTCATAGCATCGTCACGGACAATAGCGGTAATTTCACATCAAGGAGTTCAAGGCATACTGTGCAGAGGTGGGCATCAAATTGAGTTTCGCATCGATCGCGCACCATGACCAGGTCAAGTCGAGAAAATAGCAGTATCATCTACAATGGTATAAAGAAGCGGTTGTTAGGACCATTGGAAAAGCTCGACATACTTGGCCAGAGGAGCTGCAGTGTGTTATGGAGTATCCGAACAACACCAAATACGGCGACACAGGAGACTCCGTTTTTGGTCCATGGAGCCGAAGCAGTTCTGCCGATAGAAATAGAGCATGACTCTCCAAGAGTCATGGAATATGAAAGGGCTTCCGAGAAGAGCATTGGAGAACGATGTCTGATGCACTTTCGATGAAGCTCCTGCCTAGTATATCATCTATGGTCACCCGCTCATTATTTGCAGGGCGGGTACTATGTTCAGCATAGCTGCCCTTCACGAAGAACTCAACATCCATCCGAAGAAGCTCATCCATCATGTCTTCTGCTACAGGGGTTACAATATCATCAATCTTGCCAACATTCCTTTTCCTTTTCGCCATCTTGGCCAGGCACTTGGTAACAATTTGACTCATGTCAAACTTGGGATAGCAGATTTTTATCATCATCATAGCAAATCTGGCGCCGGCAGATAGTTGGGCCCGCACAAATCCATGGATTCGAGGTGCATCCCGAAATTTCTCCATCAAATCAGGAAGGGTTTCTGGCATCTTATTGCGCGGAAACATGGTGCCGTAAACTAAAGACAAGGTCCTTGTACAGAAGTCGAGAAACTCGCGGACCTGAAGCGCGCGATCTTGAAATCTGACGATTTGGCGGGTACGTTCAGGTGTACCCCAAAAATTAGAACCATGCTCCAGCGCAAGTCTGAGAAGCGCATTGGATCGAGCTTCAACACGCTCAAGTTAATGAAGCATACCTGCCATATCCAAGCTAGACTCCGTCATCAGTTGAAGCATGCAATTTTCTCGTGCAGAAGCCGCAGCAGCCTCAGAAACCGTGTTTTCCTTTTCAGCTATGGCATCTTGAGCTTGTTGAAGCGCAATCTTTTCCCTCTCCGAAGATTTTCGAGACTGCATTATCATAAGTGACTGTTTCTTTATAGACTGGAGTTGTTGGCGAAGTTCTTCAAGTCTTCAATGCCGAACCTTTCGATGAATCTTCAAATAAGTTCGCTTGACAACAAATTTCTTCTTCAAACGGGATGAAGCGGGGAAAAACATCGGAAGGGCTGAGGAGTTGCGGTATAGTTGTCAAAAATCAATTGAAAATAGAAATTTCGGCATCAATCGTCAAGCAAAGATAGATTTCCATTGATTCTCAAAAGTATGTACATGGCTATTACAAAAGGAGGGTCCCTAATGAACTACTGAAGCAGTTGCCAAAGCTACTATGGCGACAGCGCCAAAAGAAAGTAAAAACTAAAAGAAAAGACAAGGTGGTCTACTTGACCTCCGGCTTGGCAGAACTGGGGGAAGGAGGATTGTATCCGAGGTAGGCAAGGATCTTCTTCGAGTTGGGCTGGCAGCCTTAATCGGCGGCTTGCCACCTCTTGATCTCCATCTCCTCCGTGTGCCAACTTTGCGATCGACTTCTTGTTGGTTGTCGACCCAACCAAAGCAGTGTACCTTCAACACCAACTTTCAACCCTTCTTGGCAAGTTGGAGTCCAAGGTTTTCTTGAGAAGTGAAGCACTTGGCGAGAGCAACAAAAGTGCGGGTACCTCCTTCTTCTTGAAAAAGTATGGAAAAAGCCGCGACAGGCCAATCTTAGCTTCAAGCAAGGCCGTCGCGAGCCTGGATCTCAAGAAAGCGCGTCAAGGAGTTGGTCACCTTCAGGGTTTTCCAGCTCATATTCTTGATTTGTTCTCCCTGAATAAAGTAAAAAGAGTTGGTCAAGGAAAAGGTAGCAAAGAGTGACACAAGGAAAGCGACAGGATGCGAGCGCACTAACAGCGTCGACTCTGCGACTCAGCGTAAGGATCTCTCTTTCTCGCGAGCCGATTGGCGAGCTATGTTTCAGCTCGAGCTCCGCGTCGTAGGAAGTCTTTTACGAAGCTCTTCGACGACGGCAGCATGTTGCCTCAGCTTTCTTGCGAGCCTTTTAGCTTGCTCTAACTTGATAGCAGGCGTCGGCACGCTTGTTGGAGTCCATAGATTACTACCGGCAAAATAAACGACGGCAAATGTTATGACGAGGGAAATAATGGAGTACATTCAACAGAGGAGGAGAAAAATAGTACCTTCGAGCTTCTTGGTATAGTCACGGTACCCAGTGAATTGAGGATACCAAATGGATAAATTCCCTCATCAAAAGAAGAGAGGACCAAAAGAAAAAAGAAGTCAACATAGCCAGTAAAAGCTCGACAACACCTCGTAAAAAAACAAATGAGAGCTAAAAGTGCTGAAAAGTTCAGAACATAAAGAAAAAGAATGAAAAACTTACGTCATCCAATGAAGGTGTCGTAGAGCTACCAGGAAACAGGATGGGCTCCTTGGCTGGTTCTACCCTAGCTCTCTTTGGCGAAGGGGCTTGGGGGCTCACAGCTGGTGTCGGATGCTCTGTGTTTTGTTGAGGAGGCGAAGTTTCGTCTCCATCAGGCTGAACTTCGGAAACAACTAAAGTACGGGACGTGCTCGTTCGAGCAGTCGCGTCAATAGGTGTATTCTCATCTTCATCGCCACTACAACAAATAAAGCGACAAGATAAGAAAACAATTTGAAAAAGTATCGAGAACAAACAAATATAGTGCACCAAGAACTTACGAGCTGACAAGAGCAGCCTCGTAAGGATCGAAAGCTCTCTTTCCAGCATCAGGTGCAGTTTCTCCGGCACGTGCAGCACCGGCTTGGGAGGTGCCAGAGTCGACAACCATGCCCTTTTTCTCTTGTTCGTTGGAGAAGCAGCTGGGGGAGGAGAGCGTGTCGATGCGGTAGCCTCAGTTTCAATCTCCTTTTCAGAGGATGCCGCGGATTTTCAAGAACCCGCGATTTCACTCTCAGGGCGAGAAGTACCTTGGTTGTCGTCGGTGACAGCCCGTTCTTCGACTTCTCCACCCTCCGGAAGAGGCGGGCTCAGGTTAGAGTAACCGAAGAGCCGGGAGGCTCCTAGGGCCGCTTAGTGGATCCATGGCACCTCGCGTCGTCACAAATCTTCGCGCGCGTCTGGCGGTTGCACAGGCGTGCCACCTGACCCTGAACACAGTCGAGGAAGGTGTTAGTCGCCCGATTGTTCACATGGTAGACACGTGCACATTAAATACGAGCCTTATCGGCTCTCAGGGTTTCCCTATGGATCGGCTCAAAGAGCCGATCGCCCCATAGTCCTTGATGGATTAGCAATGGCATGGGGATCCTGCTTGATCAAGCTAAAACGATCCACGACAGTTTAGGGTTTCACCGCATAATCGGAACGTCCTACGTGCGATCGGGCCTAGCAGCTACGAGAGGCGGTGCAAACTACCCCTACGAGAGGCCTAAAAACCAACATAACGTTGATCCCGGAACATCCCTCGCAGGGACGGTAAACAGCATCTAACGCACCGCCGGATCCTCCGACCCCAGCATAAGGCCTAACTATGCAGATACTAATCCTGCCCGAGATGCAGGGAGCAACCATAACGGATCGGATCTACTAAGCATGATCAAGCAAGATGCTGCCCTTACGTCTGGATAGACGTAAGGGCAGCTAGATATGCAAGGGTTGCACTACGATAGCATATTACGTGAAGAACAATGCTAACCCTAACACATCTAAAGATAACTACGTTGCTCGCCATCAAAAAGGCTTCAGCACGAGCAACGCATGAACAATACTAAGCCTTACGCTGCCTAGATCGCGAGATGCGATCTAGGCGCATGATGTTACCGTAAGAACCCTCGTAGGAAAGGGGTGGCGATGCGCCGAGATTGGTTTGTTTTGTGAACGTTTGTCCTCCTTTTCGATAACCCTAGATACATATTTATAGTCAAGGGACTTTCTAATTGAGGCGTGCACCTAACCGTGCACGGGCTGATTCTATCTCTTAATTCTAAATTACAATACGATCTAATATATTACAGATACATGGGCAATTAAGCCCAAACTCGGCGCAAGGCCGCTTCGAAGATGCTCCACGTGTAATCTTCCAAGCCCGTCTCACTTCGGCCCACCTCCCGATTTGGCCAAAATCGGTGGTAACACATGCCCCCCTGGTTTTGATAATGATAATTACAAAACCATCTCTCCTTCGAAGGGTCATGTCGTGTGACCGTCGCAGTTTCCTTCATGATGACGTCTTGCCTCTTCGCCTTCTCTGCACGACTTGACGGTTCTGGCACCACGTCCTCGGGAACTGCTTAGGCATTAAACCATATATTCCCCCTTTTATTCGGCCACTTCCTGTAGTTCTCTTCCTCATCCTCCTTGCACTAGCACTTCCAAAGAAAAACCCTCCTGCGCCACCATGTCTTCCTCTTCATCGGATCTTTCCGCGCAGTCCTCCCCTTCCGCGAGCCGACGCCGAGTGGAACCCGGATGAAGCCCATGCGGCCAGCATCCGCCGCGCCATCGAGGGCCGGGGACGAGCCAAGCCACGACTTCTCTACCTGGTCAGAGGACGACCGGTCCCGGCCAGACGGAGAGCGACCTCCGCTTCTCGCCATGAGGAAGCGGTGGAGGAAAGCGACGACGACCACCTTCCCTGGGACGGGCCCCCCTCCTCCGAGGAGGAGGAGAAGGAGGAGGAGGAAGAAGATGACAGCTCTTCCGACGAGCCGCCGGCCAAGCGCCAGCGCCTTGGCCCGGGAACCTCGCGACCGGTGATGACGGCGCGACGACGAGGAAGGAGCCGCGGATGAGGGTCCTGCCGGTGGTCGCTACGACGCGATGACGAGCCGGCTGGGAGGAGTGCCGGCGTACGGTGATGATGACGACGGCAGCGGGGGCAGCAATGGCCCCTAGATAGGACCTTAGCCAGCAGCAGTGACGGGCAATGTATCCCCTAGGATCTCCTTTTGAGAGCAATCAGCTCTTATGTAAGAAATCTAGTTTATCAATGAAGAATTTCCCCAACTTGATTTTGCCGACCTTCTTCATGATAATTTAGCCGATTGCCCTTCGTACTGAGCCTGCCGACTGTCAATTTGGTCAGTGCTCAATGAGCCGATGGCAGCGCATCGGACTCTCATGACAGATTCGAGGTAAATCCATCCGAACTTCCAATTCCCGGTCGAGCCACAACCGTGCAAACCCCAGATCCTGGTAATGTAGATCCAACTGAACGGAGCGTTGGACTTTAGCGGCATCCTCGTCTTCCGGATCCTCTTTGCCTTCAGGAGGTCTTAGGACCGTCGTTAGAACAACTCCGATACTGAAGCTAATACTTTTGCGGAACAGGCATTATTCGCCCACAACTGTCCTTGTAATGCTTCATTTCTTTGTAGTCACACCTGGTCCAGAGCCCATCAACGATCGTTGCTTCCTCCCATCACCTCCAGCAATTCCCTTCTGCAATAATTCACCCTCTCTCGACGAGTTGTGATGCAGAGCAAGCCGATTTCAACCAAATCGGCTCCATAGAACAAGGAACCTTAAGGGCGAGCTGCCCCCCGAGCCTTAGTCCAGGCGAGGATAAAAACAGACCAGCCGATTGGGCCATCATTGGCTTCCCAATTGTAGCGCTATGTTAGCTGAATTCCACAACATCGGCTCTCCAGATCATCGATGTTTCAGAGCTAGCTGCCCCCCGAGCCACTCCAGCTTAAAAACAAGGCAAGAACGCTTACGCTCAAGGAGCCAGCACCTGGCAGATTTTGGAAAGGTCAGCAGCTCCCTTGAATCAATATAGTGGCCTTTCAGCCCCTCCCAGCTCCATTCATGCATCTTGCTGTTTTGTGTGGTCCATCATCTCGGGCAAACTGATGCAGCTTCTGGTGCGAATGGCTCGGCTCTAGGAGACCATCGGATGATCATCGGTTGTTCTCATGATCCTAGCCTGATCCGCAGGCTTGCGCAAACACTGCCGATTTGGTGATGGCTGCTCCATACGACCTCTGCTTGTAACGCCACGCGTCGGCTTTGCCTCATGAGACCTCAAACAAGATCATGACTCTTACCAGCCAACCCTGCGGGTTGGCCATCTGGTTCAGGGCAGGTGCCTACAACAGAGCCCTGTGCGTGTCACTCAAATGACTTGTATGTGGAAACTGATATTTTTGGCGACATCAGCACCGTTCCTCAGACAAGCTGTGATGCAGGGCCAGCCGATTCCGAAAAAATCGGCTTCCTATAGAAGGATCCTTCAGGGCCAACTGCCCCCCGAGCTTCTTCCGTTCAAGTCCCGCGTCTCGCCGATCATATTGGCTCATCATCTTTGGCAGACTGATGCAGCTCCCGGTGAGGACGTTTGCCTGATGCTCTCCCCCATTTTGGTCGTGACATGCCGTAGCCGATCGCCTGATCATCGACTATCCTCCTGGTCTCGAAGAGACATGCGCTTGTCGGGCTCGCCCTTGCCTGAACTGCGTGTTTGTGCTTTATCCTTTGATCGGGGCCGCGGCAAATTGCAAACACAATGATCCGCTTGGGTTTTGCTTAACGGAACCATCAACAATTCCTCTTGAGGAGAGCAGCAGCATGTTTGCCCTTCATGGAGCCTGTTTTGATGTATTTGCGTGTGACGGTCACATCCACAAGTCGATGTCGTGCATCGGCTGTGTCCAAAAGTTTCGATGGCTACGATTTTTTTGTGGCCGATTTGTTTATGTATCGGCCCCCGTACTTGAGCTGCTCTGCTGGAAACTTGACATCCGTTCCCAGCTCCGTATCCTCGTATCTCATCCATCTATGTGCCCCCCCGATTATGTCAAGTAATTGATGGTATCGGCTCTTCAGGCATCCGTTGGATCAATGCTGAACACAGACGGAGGTGTGTTGAGGATAATTTTGGCCGATTGCGGGAATCGGCCTTCCTTCTCGTTGCAATGCTTTGGCGATGATGTGCAACTTCTTGGATTTCCACTGTAGCTACGTGGCATGTTGGAGATAAGATCCTTTACTTTTCATTTTTTGAGGGCCGATCGCAGGGATCGGCCTTGCCACGTATGTCCAATGTATTGGACGTGCTATTCCGTTAGGCCGGTGGATAAAACCAGCCTTACCCCATTCTTCGAGGCTTCGATGCGCTCACAACCCTCTAAATTGAGAGCGGCTCTTGGTCATCCGCTTCCCACACGCTCATGCTAATGATATCTCGATTGAGTCATCCGCTTGAACGACTTCCCTTCATCTCCGTCCCAGTATTGATGCATTGGCTGACCTAGACGGTCTATGAGTAGCATGAATCCAGTCCTTCCCAATAGGACAGCATAATTGCTTTTGCTTCACGATGAAGAACGCGGTAGGTATGGTTTTCCGGCCCACGATAAGCTCTACATTCAGAACACCTTTTGCTTCGGACGCGTTGGCCGTTGAAGTCGCTAATGTGATGATGGTCTTGATCAGATCGTCGGTGGAATGCCTAAACGACGTAGCATGAATACGACATTATGTTGTGCCGCTCGGTATCAACCAACATCTTGCTGATAGGCTGCCCATTGATGTAACCCTTCAAGTATAGGGCTTTCAGATGCCTGTAGCTTCTATCTTGTGGCTTTTCAAAAATAACTGGTCGTGGACCGCAGTCGAATTGAGCCACTTCCTCGTCGCTTGGAGCGCGAAACTCGACGGGAGTATGAATACCATGTTTGTACCAGCCGATGCATCTGCACGGTATCAGCCGATGCCTGTGCATCGGCTTTCGCGTTTTGGGCGCCATACTTTCTTTGGCGGGCGCGCCTTCGTCTCTACTGTTTGCTGGATTTTCGCGGCCAGATCGGGCCGCGCTCTTCTCAACGTGTGCAGTACTGTGCCTCGGCTTCTTCCAGGTTTCGCAGCCGCTGCACTCTACGCTTTTGAGAATGGCTGAGTCCATCAGGGCACCACCTTGGTCGGTGATACCTATCTCTTCATCTGACTCCTCGAAGTCTTCTTCTTGAGAGGACTCAGCTCGTTTGTTATGTGGTGGGAGGGGTCCTAGACTCGAACACGACTTCGTTCATCCTTCTCCCTTTGCTTGCATTCGGCAGTTCCCGATTGTTGGCAATCGGCTCATTCCTGAGTCCCAGCAATGTTTGAAGAAGGGACAGCTCCAGTGCTTATCCACGTTGTCTTGCTCTTTTGACCTCCCTCACGGCGCGACGTCGTACCGTCGTCGTTCTGTCATTCTGATGATACCTCCTGTTTGCATCGAACCGACGATATCCTTCATCGTCGTTGTCGTAGCGGCGACGTCGGTCGTACTGCTGTTCATATTTGCTGAGGAGATGCACGGATAATGGGCATGGATACCGTATGTTTCTCACCTCCTCCTCGGTCAGGTATCGATTCGTCGTCTTGGGGCCGGTCTCGTGGAACGGCCTCTCTTTATCTTTTGCCAGAGTGGCTGCTCTCCGCTTTGTCCGCGCCATGGCGAATCACGAACCCTGCCATATTGGCATCGAAAGAGAACCCTGGTTCTCTTATGGAGTGGCTGAGATCTACCGTACTGACGCCATGCGACGGACACGTGTTTCCTCTGAGCTTGATGTTGCGAGAACGGGTTGTCTCAGAGGAGCCGATGAGTTCGGCTTTACAGATGGCCTTCAGCTCATCGTATTTCTTCTTGTGCTCCGCAGGGAGATCCTTGTATGTGATCTGCTCCTCTGCCATCTCGTATGTCGATGTTGACGTGGATGTTGGAAGAGGTCCCCGCGGGCGTGCCGAATGTGTTACCTCAAAACCCCCGGCGGGCTCAGGTTAAGTAACACGAAGAGCCGGGAGGCTCCTAGGGCCGCGGATCCCTGGCACCTCGCGTCGTCCCGCAAATCTTGGCGCGCGTCTGGCGGTTGCACAGGCGTGCCACCTGACTAGACTGGTCAGGAAGATGTTAGTGCTTCAATTGTTCCTGCATGGTAGACACGTGCACATTAAATACGAGCCTTATCGGCTCTCAGGTTTTGTGGATCGGCTCAAAGAGCCGATCGCCCCCATGGTCCTTGATGGATTAGCAATGGCATGGGGATCCTGCTTGATCAGGACAAAGCTGAAACGATCCACGACGGTTTAGGGTTTTCACCGCATAATCGGAACGTCCTACGTGCGATCGGGCCTAGCAGCTACGAGAGACGGTGCAAACTACCCCTACGAGAGGCCTAAAAACCAACATAACGTTGATCCCCGGAACATCCCTCGCAGGGACGGTAAACAGCATCTAACGCACCACCGGATCCTCCGACCCCAGCATAAGGCCTAACTATGCAGATATTAAACTAAACTGCAGCAAGGAGCAACCATAACAGATCGGATCTACTAAGCATGATCAAGCAAGATGCTGCCCTTACGTCTGGATAGACGTAAGGGCGGCTAGATATGCAAGGGTTGCACTACGATAGCATATTACGTGAAGAACAATGCTAACCCTAACACATCTAAAGATAACTACGTTGCTCGCCATCAAAAAGGCTTCAGCACCGAGCACGCATGAACAATACTAAGCTTTACGCTGCCTAGATCGCGAGATGCGATCTAGGCAGCATGATGCTTACCGGTAAGAACCCTCGTAGGAAAGGGGTGGCGATGCGCCGAGATTGGTTTGTTTTGGTTGAACGGTGATTGTCCTCCTTTTCCGATAACCCTAGATACATATTTATAGTCCAAGGGACTTTCTAATTGAGGCGTGCACCTAACCGTGCACGGGCCAGACTCTATCTCTTAATCTAAACAATACGATCTAATATGTTACAGATACATGGGCAATTAAGCCCAAACTCTCAGCGCAAGGCCGCTTCGAAGATGCTCCACATGTAATCTTCCAAGCCCGTCTTCACTTACGGCCCACCTCCGGATTTGGCCAAAATCGGGTGGTAACACTTCCCCACCTTCGGGAAGGGGAGGAAGAGGTGACGTAGTGTCATGGTTCTGAGCAAAACAGAAAAAGTATCGACATGAATTTGTATCAGTAACAACAGTTGAAAAAATAACAGTGCCAAAAGAAAAAAAAAGAGAGTGCATGAATAAACAGATGGCAAAAAATATTACCTGCGGGAGCGCGTTGGTGGCGCTATATGGCGTCACACGGCAAGATGACGGGACGGCGTCCTTCTTGCTGAGCGACGAGATCTTGCGGACAAGTTTTTCTAGGTCATTGACCGATAAACTTGTCGACAGGCGATCCACATCTTCATCGCCAGCATACATCCAAAGGGGATTTTGCGAGCTGCAGAGGCTGCATTCTAATCCTAAGGAAGTACGCCGTGATTTGGATACCCGACAATTCCTGCCCTCAGGTATTTTGGAGCTGGCGGATGCGTGCCATCAGTGCTCTGTCGCCGCTTTTTCTTCGTCGCTAGCCTCTGCATCCGAGGAACGACGGCGACAGATTTTTTCGGTACCATCGAAAGGAGGGATGTTGTCTTCAACAGAGCCATGATTCTCCTCGTGGATGTACAACCATTTTTTGCGCCACCCTTGTTGAGTCGGGAATTTGACGTCAAAGTACTCGATGTCAGGGCGGACGCAGATAACAACGCCACCTATGTTATAGGAAGCATTGGAAGAGCCATTACGGCGACAGAGGAAAATGCGTTTCCAAAGAGCCCAGTTAGGAGGGACTTCGCAAAGCGTGATGAAGATAGAGATGTGGAGGATGGAGTTGGAAGTGAGATGGTGAATTTGCAATCCGTACATAAAAAGCAACCCCCGTAAGAAATTATGGATGGGGGCAGAAAGACCACGGATGAGGTTGTCAACGAAACTGACCCGATACTCCATTGGAGGGGTTGGGTAGCTCTCTTCGCTGGGGAAGCGCAGCGCATCTTGTTTCTTGCTGATCCCCAGTTTCTTCAGCAAGTTGATGTCTTGAGGGGAGATTTTGGATCTCTCCCACTCCAGGTTCCCCAGATCTTCGGTCGCCATCTTACTCGGGCGTGCGTGCCCTGGTGAGTCTGCTTGGAGGCATCAACAATGGCGCCGGAGTAAAGTGCGAGTGTGGTTGAGCTCAAGAACTGTGGGGCGCAAGGGAGAATTTTGGCAGAGGAGAGCAGAGGAGCGGCGCGAGCGAAAGTGTCCAAGGAGGAAGACCATGACCTTAAATAGAGGTGCGGTGAATCGACGCACCGTTGGATGGAGAAAATGTGGGATAGATGGTGTACACGTGGACAAGGGGTAAAATCGCAAATTCACTGAGAAGGGCACGAACAGGCGCTACAGTGCGTGCGCCGAGAAAAGTGGAGGACGTGTGTCCCCACTTGCACAACGTGTCAACTTGGTAAGAAACTTGGGCCCACGAGACAGAGAGAGAGAGAGCAGTTCTCGCGTTTTCCTGATACAGTGATCGTGGCTATCGTCAGCAATGATGTCACCTTTGATGTGTGCAGTTAACACACGTCCGTTGGGAACCCCAAGAGGAAGGTGTGATGCGTATAGAAGCAAGTTTTCCCTCAGTATGAAACCAAGGTTATCGAACCAGTAGGAGTCAAGGAGCACGTGAAGGTTGTTGGTGGAGGAGTGTAGTGCGGCGCAACACCAGGGATTCCGGCGCCAACGTGGAACCTGCACCACACAATCAAAGTACTTTGCCCCAACGTAACAGTGAGGTTGTCAATCTCACCGGCTTGCTGTAAACAAAGGATTAACCGTATAGTGTGGAAGATGATGTTTGTTTGCGAAGAACAGTAAAGAACAAGTATTGCAGTAGATTGTATTTCAGTAAAGAATGGACCGGGGTCCATAGTTCACTAGTGGTGTCTCTCCGATAAGATAACTAGCATGTTGGGTGAACAAATTACAGTTGGGCAATTGACAAATAAAGAGGCACAACAATGCACATACATATATCATGATGAGTACTATGAGATTTAATCAGGGCATTACGACAAAGTACATAGACCGCTATCCAGCATGCATCTATGCCTAAATAGTCCACCTTCAGGCATCCGCACCCCTTCGAGTATTAAGTTGCAAACAACAGGACAATTGCATTAAGTATGGTGCGTAATGTAATCAACACAAATATCCTTAGACAAAGCATCGATGTTTTATCCCAAGTGGCAACATCACATCCACAACCTTAGAACTTTTGTCACTGTCCCATTTAATGGAGGCATGAACCCACTATCGAGCATAAATACTCCCTCTTGGAGTTACAAGTATCAACTTGGCAGAGCCTCTACTAGCAACGGAGAGCATGCAAGAACATAAACAACACATATGATAGATTGATAATCAACTTGACATAGTATTCAATATTAATCGGATCCCAACAAACACAACATGTAGGATTACAAATAGACGATCTTGATCATGATAGGCAGCTCACAAGATCAAACATGATAGCACAATGAGGAGAAGACGACCATCTAGCTACTGCTATGGACCCATAGTCAGGGGTGAACTACTCACACATCGATCCGGAGGCGATCATGGCGATGAAGAGTCCTCCGGGAGGTGATTCCCTCTCCGGCCGAGGGTGCGGAGGCGATCTCCCTGAATCCCCCGAGATGGGATTACAAGCGGTGGCGTCACGGTAAGGTTTTCCGATCTCGGTACAGGAGTTATTCTCGACGAAGGCTTATGTAGGCGGAGGGTAGGGGAGGCGGCGCGAGGGGCCCACACCTAGGTCAGCGCGGCCCACCGGCCACGCGCCCTGGTGGTGGCGCCTCGTCGCCCCACTGTTCCCTTCGGTCTTACGGAAGCTTCGTGGAAAAATGAGATCCTGGGCGTTGATTTCGTCAATTCCGAGAATATTTCCTTTGTAGGATTTCTGAAACCAAAAACAGCGGAAAACAGCAACTGGCTCTTCGGCATCTTGTCATAGGTTAGTGCCGGAAAATGCATAATAATGACGTATATTGTGTATAAAACATGTGAGTATCATCAATAAAGTAGCATGGAACATAAGAAATTATAGATACGTTTGGGACGTATCAAGCATCCCCAAGCTTAGTTCCTACTCGCCCTCGATTAGGTAAATGATAACAATGATAATTTCTGAAGTGACATGCTATCATAATTTTGATCAATTGTATTGTAAAGCATATGAAGTGAATGAAGTGATTCGAAGCAATGGTAAAGACAATGATTAAACAACTGAATCATATAGCAAAGACTTTTCATGCATAGTACTTTCAAGACAAGCATCGATAAGACTTGCATAGGAGTTAACTCATAAGGCAATAAATTCTTAGTAGAAAGCTTTGAAGCAACACAAAGGAAGATATAAGTTTCAGTAGTTGCTTTCAACTTCAACATGTATATCTCATGGATAATTGTCAACACACAGTAATATGATGAATGAAAATAAGCAAATATGTAGGAATCAATGCACACAGTTAACACAAGTGTTTGCTTCTAAGATAGAAAGAAGTAGGTAAACTGACTCAACATAAAGTAAAAGAATGGCCCTTCGCAGAGGGAAGCAGGATTAAATCATGTGCTAGAGCTTTTCAAGTTTTGAAATCATATAGAGAGCATACAAGTGAAGTTTTGAGAGGTGTTTGTTATTGTCAACGAATGGTAGTGGGTACTCTAACTACCTTATCAACCAGACTTTCAAGAGCGGCTCCCATGAAGGACGTTATTTCTACCACCATGGTAGATCATCCCTCTTCTCTTTTGTTTACACATGCATTTATTATTTATGGATGACACTCCTCCCCACCTTTCCTTTCTCAAGCCATGGCTAACCAATCCTCGGGTGCCTTCCAACAATCTCATACCATGGAGGAGTGTCTATATTTTTTTCTTTCTTTTATTTTTTGCAAAATTGTTGCTTGCTGATAGATCAGGGCAAAGCATGTGAAGAGAATTATTAATGCAAGTTAATTAATCGGGGCTGGGAACCCCATTGCCGGCTCTTTTTGCAAATTATTGGATAAGCGGATGAGCCACTAGTCCATTGGTGAAAGTCTGTCGAAGTAAATGACAAGATCGAAAGATAAAACACCACATACTTCCTCATGAGCTATAAAACATTGACACAAATAAGAGGTAATAGCTTTTGAATTGTTTAAAGGTAGAACATGAAGTATTTACTTGGAATGGCAGAAAAATACCATGTAGTAGGTAGGTATGGTGGACACAAATGGCATAGGTGTTGGCTCAAGGTTTGGATGCACGAGAAGTATTTCCTCTCAGTACAAGGCTTTGGCTAGCAAGGTTGTTTGAAGCAAACACAAGTATGAACCGATAAAGACAAAACACATAAGAACATATTGCAAGCATTATAAGACTCTACCTCGTCTTCCTTGTTGTTCAAACACTAACTAAAATATCTAGACCTTAGAGAGACCAATCATGCAAACCAAATTTCAACAAGCTCTATGTAGTTCTTCATTAATAGGTGCAAAGTACATGATGCAAGAGCTTAAACATGATCTATATGAGCACAACAATTGCCAAGTATCAAATTATTCAAGACAATATACCAATTACCACATGAGGCATTTTCCGTTTCCAACCATATAACAATGAACGAAGCAGTTTCAACCTTCGCCATGAACATTAAAGCATAACTAAGAACACAAGTGTTCCATATGAAAAATCGGAGCGTAATATCTCCAATATAAAGGATTGTGGGATCCAACTTTATTCAAACAAAACAAAAATAAAAGCAAACAGACGCTCCAAGTAAAGTGCATAAGATGTGACTGAATAAAAATATAGTTTCACTAGAGGAACCTGATAATTTTGTCGATGAAGAAGGGGATGCCTTGGGCATCCCCAAGCTTAGATGCTTGAGTCTTCTTGAAATATATGCAGGGATGAACCACGGGGCATCCCCAAGCTTAGACTTTTCACTCTTCTTGATCATATTGTATCATCCTCCTCTCTTTGATCCTTGAAAACTTCCTCCACACCAAACTCAAAACAAACTCATTAGAGGGTTAGTGCATAATTAAAAATTCATATATTCAGAGGTGACATAATCATTCTTAACACTTCTGGACATTGCACAAAGCTACTGAAAGTTAATGGAACAAAGAAATCCATCAAACATAGCAAAACAGGCAATGCGAAATAAAAGGCAGAATCTATCAAAACAGAGCAGACGTAAAGACGAATTTTACAGAGGCTCTTAACCTGCTCAGATGAAAAAGCTCAAAACTAATGAAAGTTGCGTACATATCTGAGGATCACGCACGTAAATTGGCAGATTTGTTTGATTTTTTTACAGAGAGTTCTGCACAAATTCGTGACAGACAGCAATTCTGTTTCTGTGCAGCAATCCAAATCTAGCATCAACTTTACCATAGAGACTTTACTTGGCACAAAAACATGATAAGGAGAGGTTGCTACAGTAGTAACAACTTCCAAGACTCAAATATAAAACAAAAGTGCTGTAGTAAAATGATGGGTTGTCTCCCATAAGCGCTTTTCTTTAACGCCTTTCAGCTAGGCGCAGAAAGTGTGAATCAAGTATTATCAAGAGATGAAGCATCAACATCATAATCTTTCTTACAAACATAACTTGTTGCAAAGGGTACCTTAGATGCTCCATTATCTAAATTCTCCATAGTGGTACCAAGGGTTTTATCAATTTTAGGCTTATAATAATTCTTTGGCTTAGGCACCTTAGAGACATACATGAATTTTTGCTCCTTGCCCACATAAGCTTTCTCCTTAAATTTAAGAGAAGAAAAGTTGAACCCAATGTTCCCATAGCTTCTTCAAGTTTGCCAATCCTATGGGTTTGATTATCATGGATAGCACAAGTTTCTAAAATAGCAATTCTTTCATCAAGTCCTCCTAGGGATTTATCAAGTTTATCAATATTATCAAGTAGTATACCCAATTTAGTATCTACACTTGGAAGATTTTTCTCTATGGCTTCCATTTTTTTCATGACATCCTCAAGAGAGATTTCACTTTTAGTTTCATCAACAGGTGGTATTCCAACTAGACTCTCAATGATGCAACTAGCTTCTAAAGCAGGAGTACCTAGGAAATTACCCCCAAAAGAGTATCAAGAACATGCCTATTCCAGCTAGATATACCAACATAAAAGTTCCTAAGTAGGATAATAGTGGAGTGTTTCTTAGTGCACCTATGATGAGCATCACTAATTCTATACCAAACATCTTTAAAACTTTCTCCATCTTGTTGCTTAAAACAACGAACTTCAACTTCAGGATTACTCATTTTAGCAGTAGTAAATAAAGCAAACTAAATAAAGTAAATGCGAGTAACTAATTTTTTTTGTGTTTTTAATATAGAGAACGCAAACAAGATAGTAAATAAAGTAAAACTAGCAACTAATTTTTTGTATTTTTGATGTAGGAAGCAAACAAAGCAGTAAATAAAGTAAAGTAAAGCAAGACAAAACAAAGTAAAGAGATTGGATGTGAGAGACTCTTAGTCTTGATCTCCCGGCAACGGCGCGGAAAAAGTGCTTGATGCGTGCACTTAACACACGTCCGTTGGGAACCCCAAGAGGAAGGTGTGATGCGTATAGAAGCAAGTTTTCCCTCGATATGAAACCAAGGTTATCGAACCAGTAGGAGTCAAGGAGCACGTGAAGGTTGTTGGTGGAGGAGTGTAGTGCGGCGCAACACCAGGGATTCCGCGCCAACGTGGAACCCGCACAACACAATCAAAGTACTTTGCCCCAACGTAACAGTGAGGTTGTCAATCTCACCGGCTTGCTGAAAACAAAGGATTAACCGTATAGTGTGGAAGATGATGTTTGTTTGCGAAGAACAGAAAGAACAAGTATTGCAGTAGATTGTATTTCGATGTAAAGAATGGACCGGGTCCACAGTTCACTAGTGGTGTCTCTCCGATAAGATAACTAGCATGTTGGGTGAACAAATTACGGTTGGGCAATTGACAAATAAGAAGGCATAACAATGCACATACATATATCATGATGAGTACTATGAGATTTAATCAGGGCATTACGACAAAGTACATAGACCGCTATCCAGCATGCATCTATGCCTAAATAGTCCACCTTCAGGTTATCATCCGAACCCCTTCCAGTATTAAGCTGCAAGCAACAGACAATTGCATTAAGTATGGTGCGTAATGTAATCAACACAAATATCATTAGACAAAGCATCGATGTTTTATCCCTAGTGGCAACAACACATCCACAACCTTAGAACTTTCTGTCACTGTCCCAGATTTAATGGAGGCATGAACCCACCATCGAGCATAAATACTCCTCTTGGAGTTACAAGTATCAACTTGGCCAGAGCCTCTACTAGCAACGCAGAGCATGCAAGAACATAAACAACACATATGATAGATTGATAATCCACTTGACATAGTATTCAATATTCATCGGATCCCAACAAACACAACATGTAGGATTACAAATATACGATCTTGATCATGATAGGCAGCTCACAAGATCTAACATGATAGCACAATGAGGAGAAGACGACCATCTAGCTGCTATGGACCCATAGTCCAGGGGTGAACTACTCACACATCGATCCGGAGGCGATCATGGCGATGAAGAGTCCTCGGAGATGATTCCCCTCTCCGCAGGGTGAGGCGATCTCCTGAATCCCCCGAGATGGGATTGGCGGCGGCGTCACTAAGGTTTTCCGTATCGTGGCTCTCGATACGGGTTATTCTCGACGAAGGTTTATGTAGGCGGAAGGGTAGGTCGGGGGGCACGAGGGCCCACACGCTAGGCCGCGCGGCCAGGCCTGGGCGCGCCGCCCTGTGTGGACGCCTCGTCGCCCCACTCGTTCCCATTCGGACTTGGAAGCTTCGTGGAAAATAAGATCCCTGGGCGTTGATTTCGTCAATTCCGAGAATATTTCCTTTGTAGGATTTCTGAAACCAAAAACAATAGAAAGCAACTGGCTCTTCGGCATCTTGTCAATAGGTTAGTGCCAGAAAATGCATAATAATGACATATAATGTGTATAAAACATGTGAGTATCATCAATAAAGTAGCATGGAACATAAGAAATTATAGATACGTTTGAGACGTATCAACCTTGGCAAGAGAAAATCTCTATTACGAAGCTTCTAAAGAATGGCGACAATAGAAGATTATTGATTATTTCGAGAGCCTTTGATCAAATACAAGTTTTTGCCCAAATGCTCGGGGGCTACTTTGGAGAAAAGAAAGATTCGAGTATAACAAAATAGAAATGTCGAGAGCCTATGACCAAATGCAAGCATTTGTTCATAGCCTCGGGGGCTACTCCCATCGGGAGCGATGGTCGCGCACCCGATAGATAAAAAGTTCGAGAAATAATGAAAATATATTGACATGAGGCATTAAAAGTGTTGAGCCTACAACCAAGCACAAGTCCTTGGCTGTAGCCTCGGGGCTACTCCCATCGGGAACGCTGTTCGCGTGCCCGAAAAAAAAAAAAAGAGAGAAGAAGAAGAGCATATTTCGAGTTATACAAATAACTCTACATATACTCCCATGGGAAGGCAAAATAAGTCATCCGTTGACTCAATAAAATGTGCTATTCCAACGCCGAAAAAGCACTCGACAATATATTCTCAGAGCGCCAAAGTAGCGAATAATCTCTGAATGCCGCAAAACATTGCGAAGGTAAGACCCCGGATCCGTTCGGCGTGGGCGCGTCTCGACGTCGGTTTGCTACTTTTTCCGTATCAACAGATCACGAAGAAAATCCTAACGGACGCGTTAGGTACCCGATAAAATATGACCGGGACTCGACAGAATGGTAAGACCTTAAGCGGCACTGTCGAAGTTTACACCAGTATCCCGAGATCATGTCCAGGGACGTGATCTTGAAGTAGGTTTTTGCGGATTGCCACTAGAGCAGTTAACTAGTACCTGATCCGTCAGATGAACTAGCCCGAACTACCATTATCCCTGTACAATATAGAATTGTATATCTAAAGATATGTAATAAATTCGGCAGATGTATTGAATGATGAAAATTGGAGATTTTCCCTGACTCTTCGATTCAAGCAAAATCTCGGGGGCTACTGACATAGGCATCCCCAATGGGCCTGCCGAAGATGGTACCCAGAGTTTACTAAAGGCCCAGGACTCGAAGAATAAGAAGATTCGGAAGCCCAAGATGCTAGTAAGGAAAGCTAGAGTTGTATTAGGAAGTATTAACTTGTAATCTTGCGGGACGGGTACGAAACCCTCCCGGACTCTGTAACTTGTATATTACGAAACCCTCGGCTCCACCTCCTATATAAGGGGGAGTCGAGGGACAAAGAGAGGATCGAATCTACTGTCAACACAACCCTAGTTTCATAATCGTCGAGTACTTTTCGGCTGAAACCTTCGAGATCTACTTGCCCTCTACATCCAACGAAACCCTAGTCTACAATAAGTAGGCATTGATAAGTTAATACCTTGTCACCGCTGGAACGGGGAGGAGGACGTCGTCTTCATCAACACCGTACGTGTGACCGAGTACGGAGGTTCTGCCCGATTGTGGCACCGTCAAGTTCTTCTACGCGCATTTGCAAGCGGTCAAGATCTTCTACGCTTTTGCAAGCGGCAAGTGATCGACTACATCCACCACAAGATCTAATCTCGTTAGGCTTTGGAAATCTTTGAGGGTTAGTCTCATGATCTTCTCGTTGCTACCATCTACTAGATTAGATCTTGGCTTGTGTTTTCGTTCTTGCGGTAGGAATTTTTTTGTTTTCTATGCTACGAATCCCATCAACTTTGACTTGAATCACAACTGAGTTGTGGGAATGACACTAATGTTCCCACTTGAGTTAGTTAGCACATGAAGAAGCTTTTACTAAATGTTTGGGAACTAAAATTGGCTTTATGCAAAGAAACTTAGAGCTTAGCACCCCCTTACTATAGTTGATAGTGCTTACATTAGTATTAGTTTGCGAGTACTTTAAAGTACTCATGGCTTTGTCCCTGGCTATTCAAATGGCAGACTATGAAGGAGAACAAGATGAGGAAGATGGACGCAGGACATCTATGACAACTAGGACCACTCGACGTCAACAGTTTCCTGTGGAACAGATGGACCACAACTGCTACTTCGCTTCCGCTATGTGTTTTGTAATAGGATCTCTAGATCCACTATGTTGTATTAGGACTGGATCATGTGATCCTTTGATGTAAGACAATTATGTGTTGTAATGAATGATGTTCTGTGATATCAGTCTATTATGTCTCGCAAAAACAATATTCCTGGGATTGCGATGAATGGCATAATAGGCATCTGGACTTAAAAATCTGGGTGTTGACATTGTTCCTCCGAGGAAGATTCTTTGGCAAGCTTGGACGCGCCGGAATTTCGACATCGTTTCGTTTCCTCTTGCGCCCTTCCGGAAAAGTGGCAGGAGGAGGAGAGACGAAGTGGGAAGATTCAGATTGTTCTTCCGAGTCTGTTTCTTTGTCAGAGGAACCCGTAGATCGGTGAGATCCTGCGGGTTAACTCTCAGGCTGAGAGGATTCATGCGAGTTGTTAGCAATAACGAACCGCTCATCCACTTCTCCACCTTCAGGAACTGGATGAAGAGAGGAGAGAGTTTGGTGGTTCTTTAAAATGCAAAGCAATAGAAGACAAGATATTCAATACACTGAAAGGAAAACAATAGCAGTCGAAAAAATAGTTATATAACTCGAAGACAAGTTACTTACTTCGGGAAGGGTGTGGCTGCCACTGAAGGGCACCACGCGGCAGGAAGAAGGAACTCCGTTGTTCTTGCTCAACGAAGTAAATCGGCGGACCAGTTTCTCCAGGTCCTTCAAAAGAAGCTCGGCAGAGACTCTGTCATAATCTTCGGGACCTGAATACATCCACATGGGATTTTATCGGGCCTGAAGAGGTTGAATGCCGATGCGCGGGAAATATGCAATAATATGCACACCCGATAATTCTGCCCCATCGGTGTTTTGGAGTTCGTGGATGCGGGCGATCAGAGCGTCCATAGCCCCTTTTCTTTGGCTGTTACTTCGGCATCCCAAGATTTGCACCTCTGAATTTCTTTGTCGGCGTCAAATGGCGCAATGGCATATTCCTGGATGTTAGAAGACTCATCTTTCATATAGAGCCACTTTTTGCGCCAGCCTTGGATGGAGTCATAAAATTTGACGTCAAAATAGTCGACATCTGGGCGAATACAGATAGCAACGCCACCTACATTGTAGGCGACGGTTTTCGAGTTGTTGCGCCGGAGATAGAAGATGCGTTTCCAAAGGCCCCGGTGAGGGTGGATGCCCAAGAAACACTCGCAGAGAGTGATAAAGATCGAAATGTGAAGAATAGAATATGGGGTCAGCTGGTGTAGCTGAATCCCATAGACGAAAAGCAAGCCACGAAGAAATTCGTGGACAGGGACAGAAAGGCCACGGATGAGGAAGTCGATGAATGTTACCTGGAAGTTGATAGGAGGATGAGGAGTACTCTCTTCTCCAGGAATGAGCATGGCCTCCTTGTCGAACAGGCCCAACTTCTTCAACATCTTGTGGTCCTGGGTGGATAACTTCGATCGCTCCCACCCAGAGATCTTGGCCTGCTCCATGGGCTCACCGGCGCCTGAGGCACGAGACGTGCAGCGCTTGGTGCGAGGTGCCATGGTGCAGATTGCGGAGGGGCATGGTGACAGTACGAAAGCGAGGGCGCGAGGAGCTCGAGAAGCAGCAATGGCGGGAGAGAGAGAGAGAGAGAGAGAGAGAGAGAGAGAGAGGATGTGTGCGGTGAAGCGAAGGGGGTGAATGAGGAATCAAAGGAGTATTTATAGAGAGAAGATGATACGTCTGGCCGTTGGATGAAAAGGGGGAGTGTTCCGAGCCCTACGCGTGTCCAAAAGGGCAAAATGGTCTTACCATTCCAAATTTACTGAAAGGAAGTTACCTCGCGCGTGCTAGAAATTACGGAGGACGTGTGTTGCCCACTTGCGCGATGTGTCGATGGCGCAGAGTTTTGGACCCACAGCCCAGAGAGGTGACATGAGTCGTGGCTTTCCAAGGTGGGTATCGTGGCTATCGTCAGCAGCGACGTCATTGAAGAAAATTTCGAGTGGTATTACAAAATATAGCGACATAATAACTTCGAGTTCTACAAAAGTGCATGGTGAAAAAAGAGTAACTTCGAGAGCTTATGATCAAATGCAAGCATCTATTCATATGCTCGGGGGCTACTCTTATCAGAAGTATTTGTCTATACTTCTGATAAGAGGAGAGGCGAAAAGAAATAATACAGAGTTGATCAAAATAGTAAAAGTTGAGCCTACAACCAAGTGCAAACACTTGGCTGTAGCCTCGGGGGCTACTACCATCGGGGGCGCTGGTCGCGCACCCGATGAAATACGAAGAAGAAAAAATAGGTCGGAATATCAAGACAATATACAGCTATAGACGAAGAATTTTTATCGTACATCTTCGAGTTATACATAACTCTTCATGTACTCCCATCGGGAGGTCAAGGTATTATGTCAAAAGACAACTTGAAAAAAATACACAATTCCAGCAGCCAACAAAGATACTCGACAATATATTCTCAGAACGCGTCTGCCGCGATAAGATCTCTGAATGTCGTAACTCGGAAGAAGTTACGAAGGTAAGACCCCATGACGTGTGTTGACCCAAATGCGTTCTTCCACTATTTTCCGTGTCAACAGACGCGAAGAAAAATTCTAGAGGACGCGTTAGGAACTCGATAAAATATAACTAGAATTCGGTTCATGATAAGTCCTTAAGCGGCGTATGTCGAATTACGCCAGTATCCCGAGTTTGAGTCCGGGAACTCGAGCTTAAAGTAGGTTTTTGCGGGTTTGCCACGAGAGCACTTAACTGTTACCTGATCCGTCAGATGAACCAGCCTCATCTACCAACATCTCTGTACAATATATAAATACATTGAGCAAAATATTATGGTAATCCGAAAAATTTGTGAACCCTTTGGATTGATCTTACGACAGAGATTTTACTCGACTCTACGATTCAAGTAAAATCTCAGGGGCTACTGACATAGGCATGCCAGAAGGGTCTGCCGAATAAAGTACCCGGGTTATCTGGAAGCCTACGACCCGGAGTATTGAAGGCCCAGAAGCCCATAGATTCTCGATAAAAAAACTAGAGTTGTATTAGGAATTTTATAGCAAAATAGGAAAGGCCCAACGTGCCTGCCGATAATTTGTAACTTGTACGACACGAAAGCCTCGGCTCCGCCTCCTATATAAAGGGGAGCCGGGGGTGAAAGAAAGAATCGAATCCATTGTCAACATACACTAGTAGTTTTTCATAATCGAGCACCTTTTTCGGCTGAACCTTCGAGATCTACTTGCAGTCTACTTTCCGCAAAATTCTAAGTCTACAATCTGTAGGCATTGATAAGTTAATCCCTTGTCAGCGGGCGTGGAGATTTGCCTGCACCGCTGGAAACTGTCGAACCCAGCGTTTCTTCAGGACCTGGCCCGACACTGTTTTGAGAAGTGGTTTGTGCAAGAACGCGGCTCGACCCAGACAACCAAATGGGCTGAAAATTGCTAGCCCGATGCGAGTTAAGAGGATGCAGTCAACCAAACGCGCCCGATATTTCCCGATGAATATGTCGGGTGGCTTCGGATTCCATATATAGCTGTTGCAACAGAGTGGGCTGTTGGTAGTGATGAGAGGTAAGCGTGTAGAGCGATATTCCCGCATCTCCCATGCGTCCCCACTCGGGCAGTGGTTCCCCGGCTTGCGGCAGCCTTTTTATTGTCTCCTTTTCTTTCCTCTCTCATGTGAGCGGTTATGTGCTTGCACAGGCCTGGCTTCATGGTCCTATTGGCTCGGCAATTCCTAGTGGATCTGCCGCGGATGTGCTCTAGAGGTCCTCTGGGTCAATGACGGTCTGACGATTGACGCGTCGTGTCAGGCTTTGCTAGTTAACAGAAAATGTACAGTTCAAAACTTGATAAAAATTATTCTATATAACTATGTAGTATTACACTATTGATATTCTGTCATCCACCTACAGACAATAGCTGAAAACATAACACAGACAGTAGCACAATACCAAAAATAATTATGCAATGAGATTCTCTTATTTTATTATTATATAAAGGTACAACCATATACTGCAATCATGACAACATTGACATGTGTTGAAAGTATATATATGTGATGATACATTGCCACGTGAACATGCAGGCTTTATGTATCACTTCTTAGGCGTAGCTTTGAACCATACGTGTGGAGTAAGTCTGAGTTTCAGGTCATGCCTTCTGCTTACCGCAAGCCCAAATTTCTCGGACATGTCAAACGAGGTAAGGCTAGCTCCATCAGGTAGCATCCAGTCGAAATGATACAAAAAGTTTGTTAATACCATCTCCGTGAGTGACCAGCTAAACTGAGTCCCAGGGCACTGCCGTCGTCCGGCCCCGAAGGGAATGAATTCAAAGCATGTTCCGTTGTAAGTCACGTTGCTGTTCTCGAACCTCTCTGGCTTAAACTCCCCCGGATTGGTCCAATATGCAGGATCTCGAAGAATTGCAAAGACATTAATGAATACATTGGTGGCTTTAGGGATGTCATAACCCATGATAGTAGAATCCTCTCTAGCCATGCGGGGAATGAGAACTGCGGGCGGATGTAACCGGAAGGCTTCCTTGATGACCATTTGCACATAGTGAAGTTTAGCAATGCTGCTATTAGTAATGGTTGCTCGGTTTTCACCAAGAACATCTCGGACTTCTTGTTGTGCCTTGGCCATAATTTCAGGACTACGCACAAGCTCCGACATAATCCACCCCAAGATGGTTCCTGTGGTCTCTGTGGCACCTGCAAATATGTCCTGTAAATGAAAAGCACAATTACAAATCAATCCGTATAGAATATATATGAATGACGCAAAAGTTAAACCAAAACATAACCATTACTTTTGTTCCGTGAAGAATAATACACTAACTCTAAATAGTGCCCCGTGCTATTCAATCGATCAATAAATAATTCAATACTTGAAAATAAAAGAAGTACTCATAAACAAAGGGCTGTTCAAGCTGCTGACCAAGAATGGGATATGGCAATATCATAGTTTTAAATAGTCAGCTTACCCGTTCGAAAAGTTGCGGCTAAGGGTATTCAGGGCCGTCCATGCCCTGTGCGGGTTATTTGGATCAATTCTCTGGTATATACTCTAGAGCAACTCTAACAGAACCCGTAAATGCCGCCAGAACTGCACTTTTCCGGCGGATTTACGGGTTCGGGCGAAAACGTGAAAAAACCACGTCTGAATCAGTGGCCCAGCCCGTAAAATTTTCTCGGGGGCCCGAGAAAGTGAGCGCGCAGCTCCTATTTATACAGGCCGCGGAGTGGAGTATGGTTCCAAAACCCTACTCCCCGCCGCCGCACCCGCTCCTCCGGCGCGAAAAACCCTCGTCCTCGGGCGAGGAATTCAGGCCTCTCCGTCGTGCTATGCGACAGGCCGCAACCTTCCTTCCATTCTTAATGGCGTGCGCACGACGATGCGGCAGCGGAGGCGACTTAATCAGCAGCGGAGGCTCGCCGCCTCGTCCGCCAGTTGTGCGGTCTAAGGCTGTTACCACCCGATTTTGGCCAAATCAGGAGATGAGCCGTAAGTGAAGATGGGCTTGAAGGACGTACACATGAAGCATCTTTGAAGCGGCCTTGCGCTGAGAGTTTGGGCTAAGTTGCCCGTGTATCTGTAAATTAGTAGATCGCATTGTAATTTAGATTAAAGAGATAGAGTCGGCCCGTGCACGGTTAGGTGCACGTCAATTAGAAAGTCCCTTGGACTATAAATATGTATCTAGGGTTATCGAAAAGGAGGACAATCATCGTTCAACCAACACAAACCAATCTCGGCGCATCGCCACCCCTTTCCTACGAGGGTTTCTACCGGTAAGCATCATGCTGCCTAGATCGCATCTTGCGATCTAGGCAGCACAAGCTTCATATTGTTCATGCGTTGCTCGTACTGAAGCCTTGTTGATGGCGAGCAACGTAGTTATCATAGATGTGTTAGGGTTAGCATTGTTCTTCGCGTAATATGCTACCGTAGTGCAACTCTTGCATATCTAGCTGCCCTTACGTCTATCTAGACGTAAGGGCAGCATCTTGCTTGATCATGCTTAGTAGATCCGATCCGTTATAGTTGCTCCTTGCATCTGCAAGGATTAGTTTAATATCTGCATAGTTAGGCCTTATGCTGGGGTCGGACGATCCGGTAGTGCGTTAGGCGTTGTTTACCGTCCCTGCGAGGGATGTTCCGGGAATCAACGTATGTTGGTTTTTAGGCCTCTCGTAGAGGTGGTTTACATCACCTCTCGTAGCTGCTAGGCCCGATCGCACGTAGGACGTTCCGATTATGCGGTGAAAACCCTAAACTGTCGTGGATCGCCTTAGCTTTGTCCTGATCAAGCAGGATCCCCATGCCATTGCTAATCCATCAAGGACCATGGGGCGATCGGCTCTTTGAGCCGATCCACGGAAACCTGAGAGCCGATAAGGCTCGTATTTAATGTGCACGTGTCTACCATGCAGGAACAATCGAAGCACTAACACCTTCCGACCGGTCTAGGTCGGTGGCACGCCTAGCAACCGCCAGGACGCGCGGAAGATTTGCGGGACGACGCGAGGTGCCAGGGATCCACTAAGCGGCCCTGGGAGCTTCCCGGCTCTTCGTGTTGCTTAACCAAAGCCCGTCGGGGGGTTTTGGAGGGTAACAAAGGCGGACCGCGCGAAGTGGACCCGCTCCGAAGGAGCGCACAGCTTCACGCGCAGGTCGACGCGCATTGATGCGCGCAATGGGAACGGCGAGGTCCCGTCCGGTGGCTCGTGCAGCCCACCGTTGCCGACGCTTCCAACGCGCCCCGACAACAACGACGACGATGACGAAGACACGCTGGCGCTTCCCCTCACCTGCGGGAACTCCACGGAGGCGACAGTGTTCGAGCTCGCCGCCATCATCGTCGCCTAGGCGTCCTCCGACGCATCCGCTCCTTCCTCCGCCGTAGAGGCCCCGGTGACTATCTCGGGGCCAAATTTTGGTCAAATTAGCGTCCGGCATACGATGAGTACTTAATTTGGTTTATTATATGTAAATTATGTTTGAATGTAGCTCGATCGGAGAAAAAAACTCGTTGCACTTTGCTGTTCATTGCCAAAAAAAAATCACGACGTTTGAATGTCAGTTTTTATTCTGTGCCGCGACTAAAATCAACGAATTTCGGTTCACATTTTTATGGGCACTACTAGAGATGCTCTTATAGTGGCGAAACCTATTCATCGCCCAGCAGGCGTATTAATAGGCCGTGCACACCCTGCTGGTGGTTTTTGGCCGCTGCCCATTAGTGCCTTTTTTTGTTTTTCGCTGGCTGGGTATCTGGTAGTTTTTTTTATTGGTTTTCTTCCTGGTTTATCTGGTTCAGGCTGTTTCTTTTCTCAGTTTAGTTTGGGTTCTTTTTTTGCTTTTGTCATAATTTGTTCTAATTTTATTATTCTCCGGTTAAAACTTTGTTCAAATTTGAATTTGCTCCCTATCAAAATTTATTCATTTTTTTAATTTTTGTTTAGATTCAAATTTTGTTCCATTCTAAAATTTGTTCGAATTTAAAATTTGCTTACGAACCGAATTTTCTAAAATTCAAATTTTATTTAAATTCAAATTTTCTTCAGTTTTAAAATTTGCTCGGGTTCAGATTTTGTTCAAATTAGATAAAAAATGCTGTAACTTGTGGAATTCGAACTCTGGTCTATGACATAATAGAGCAAAACTGCCGCGGTGGACTAGTGCTTGGATGGTGTACAAAAAGAGAGAAAGCTCGTATTAATTGTTCTAAGTCAGGGAAGAAATTAATGGGCCGACCTAAAAGAAATAGAATATATCGTGCGTGTTAAAGTTCGGTAAGACTACTCACAATGGCAGTATCATAAGTAGTATCATGCACTACATGCATGTAAAATGATGATGTGTTATATCAATTAATGATGAAAGAAATGATAGTGGTATCATAGGTAGATACAGTATCATAACACGTAAAACTAGAAAAAATAATGTCAAACAAATCTTGTACTCCATGATAGCACGTAGTACACACTTTTGTATTGAGATTTTACAAATCATTAAATACATGTGACATATGATACTACTACATGATATTATGCATTTTGAAGATAATATTGTACACTAGTCATATGCATGATACTACTGTATGATACTCCCATTATAACTAGTCTAAAGAGGGATGAATAGGTGTACCCCTATATAGTAGACCTTTACTGGACCGTCCCCCTCATTTCCCCCCTCTCCTTTCTCTCTCCTCTCCTCTCCCTTGACAGCTCCGAGCGAGAGGCCGGGCCTCTCCCGAGTCTTCTCCGGCGGCTTTGCCGGCCGGAGATGGCGAGGGAGGGGTGCCGGGGTAGATTTTAGGGTTAGTTTTTTAGGTTTCGACTGTATGCCGGTAGTTAGGAGTAGGGTTTGAGATCTTCTGGATCAGATCTTGAATAGCCTGTGGTCGTGGCTTCATCATCTCGAGCTCCGGTGGTCGGAGACGGCGAGATCCGCCACCCCAGGGATCTCCATGTATAAGATCCAGCGCTGCTACCCCTGGATCTGCGCTGCAGGGCTTTCATCTCTTCCTCCTCTGGCCGGCCATGGAGGCGAGGAGAAGAGGAAGGATGATGCCAGTATTGCACATCTGGAGGTAGGCAGGGGTCTCCTCCAAGCCTGGCGCGTCGACGCCGCGTCAGGCCAGCGCTGCTGACAGGCTCTACTGTTCTTCCATGGTGGAAGACCGGGAGGTCTGCTTCTCCGACGCGCCACTGCTTCAATAAGCGTCCTCGCCATCTCTGCTTGGGTGGCCCGGTTCGTCACCATCTCCTCTTGGCCGGCCTCGGTGGCGAGGGGGAGGAGAGGAGGCGTGTGGCTGCGATGACCCTGCAGAGCCGGCGCTCGAGGTTCCTGGAGCGTGCAACCTCGGCGGCAGTCTCCAAGCGTCGGCTAGCTTCGGCCGTCGCTATCTTCGGCCATAGGGTTGGCCCTGCTGCGCTCGGACTTGATTCGAGCTTTCTCCTCCATCGTTGGAGGATCTTCTCCGACTACGGCGTGGCGACGAGCGTAGCTCCTTCTCCAAGTGGTTTCGTCCCCGGTGATGGAAGCGGCGGCTGCGACGGAAAGTCAGCAAAACGGACTCGATCACGTTTTAGCGCATCTTTGCGGGGTGCTTAGTGCAAAATATAGGGACTTGGTTGTATTTTTCCTTTTCCTTGAGGTCCTCTATGTAACGATGCCCACACCGACGATATAATGCATGCTCCAGGTTCTTCGGGACCTATCTTGTTAAAAAAAAAATATAGTAGACCTTTGTTTATTCATTATTGAAGCTCAGTTTCTTTCATGGAGCCACACTACTAGGAAAGAACGTATAGGCCAAGGGGTATCGCTGGCGCACCAAAAAAAAAAAAACACGTCGGTGGCATTTGCAGCTGGTGAAAAATTCAAAAGCCGTTTACATCAGACTTCAACCATCTACGGGCGTTTAGCGATTTTTTGGATTCCTCAAATTCAGAACGAAAACAGTTTTTTGAGGTTTTAGATTTTGATGAAAACAAATTCAAAAAAAATACTGGTGCGCCGCTGGTAATGTATAGTATATATGGGAAACGGCCTCTTTCCCTCCTCACTTCTGCTCTTTTCCTCCTGCATTTCTCCACTTTCCCTCCTCCTCCTCCTCCCCCGTCCTCCTCCTCCTTTTCTCCTCACCAACGGCCTCCCCGATGGCCTCCTAATCCTCCACCTCCGACGTCATCTTCCTTCTCATCCACCTCCGGCCTCCTCCTTCGGCAGCCTCCTCTTCCTCCACCTACACCGCACCTCCGACCTCCTCATATTGCACCTCCTACACCGGCGTAGCGACGACAACACGGCAGCTCACGGGCGCGCCAGCTGGTGCGCTGGCAATAAGTCGTTAGCACCGGCATGTTCCCGTCGGCGTACGGTGGTGCGCCGACGATAAGGAAATTAGGTACGCCGGCGATAGGCCTTTTTCTAGTAGTGTAGTTTGGCATGGCAGTTTCATCTTCACCGCGTGTAGCTCTTCCTGACGATTGGTTTTCCCAATCGGCGATCGTTTTATGTTGACGTCGCCCCTGGCAGACGGCAGCGTGGCAGTCGCACATTTGTACAACGCCAAGCGCCAGCAGTCGCACATTTGTACAACGCCAAGTGCCAGCAGTCCAGCACAAGGGTTAGCCTGCGATTTGGATCCATCACCATCTGCCTCCAGGTGCCGTCCAAGCCATAACTAAACAGTCCCAACTCCAGGTTCTATTTAATTTAATTAGGTTATTTTTTCTCCACTGAATAATCATATTGATGACTACACAACGAATACCATTGGATTTTTCTTTTCACCTTTGGTGTGCATCCGAATGGTAAAATTCAAATTCTTGGACAATCTCTGATGACATTATTAACTTGTACTCGTACAACAGATAGTTGCATAGTAAAATTCAAAGCAATAAAAATGTAGCCCCTGTTTGTAGCCCCCTGTTGGTATGAAGCATACATCGTTGACTCTTAGTTCTTATGTATGCTAATGTCTTAGACAAAATAATATTTATGAAAAGAGTTATTGTAAATACATATTGTTGTGCTATGATATTTAGGATTTGATACATTGAATATTATATTCATATGACATCTACGTAGACATCCAATTCCTCAAGGATGAACCCACCAAGTCAATCCCAACCAAATCGCGCCAACAAAGCATCATGAACAAAATCATACCATATAGCCCCTATAAAGATGGAGCCCACTATAGCCTTTATCTCATGGTGCCGATACAGCCTTAAGCCCGCTATAAGATGGAGGCCACTATAGCCTTTATATCATGGTGTCAATATATATAGCCTTCATCCTGCTATTTAAAACCTTGGGCATATATACTTGATCTAAAATAAGTGCCTTGCTCCTCAAGGATCCTAATCCAAATCGCAACAAATACGCGGGACTTGGCATTTTGGAATGGTTTGTTGAAACTTGATAGCTAATTTTCTCCATAGGATCCTTCTAGTGGGCAATAGCATTAACATGAGAATTTGGAGTCTACATTTCCATCAGATTGATTTGCATCGTGATAAATTACAGGTGTGTTGTAACTGATTTTTTTTAATTACATGTGAGGCTTTTTTACCTAAGTTACGAGTGGGTTTTATTTGTAGGTTGCAACTGGAAAAATAGGTCATGTAGTATAATAGGTCACACAATTGTCAGAACACACGATATGGCTAAAAACAAAAAGTGTGTCTTTGCAAAGTACCCTTACAATTTTGTGACACAATTGTCAGAACACACCATATGGCTAAAAACAAAAAGTTTGGCAAATTTTCCTCAAAACCGGTCATAACATGATCATTCTGTGTCTAAGTGACAAACTTTCCTTTTTGTCCATGCGTTGTGTTCTAGCAAATGTGTCACAAAGTTGTAAACGTACCATGCAAAGACACGGCGTGTTGTGCTCGTCCCCCGTCGCGCAGCTCTAACATAGCCGTGGGGCTGCATTCCAGATTGCAGCACCCACAAAAACTTGGTCTTCGCTCCATGCCGGCGGCGGCCGGTTCTCGTGGATTTCTGAGCCGATTGGAGGCGGGCTCGACCTAGGTTTGAGTGGATTCGTGCAGACAGTGTATAGGTGTATAGGTTACTACTTCTTTTGGATCGGTTTTAACACGGTACGTAGTTTAAATTGTTGCTTTGACCATTATTTTGTTCAATAAAATATGAAATATATTTCATAAAAATTATTTTATTGGAAATTTGGTTTAATATGAATCTGGTATAGATTTAATAGACATATAATTTATAATTTGTTTTAAACGGAAGGCCCTAGGCCCAGCTTTATAAATAAAGCCAACACGGCAACCACATAGTAGCGATACAACTCACACCACAAACTGGTACCTCAAAGTGCTGATAACTTAGTACAAATACGCCAAGTCTGGTGCCTAAGATAAACACAAAGATGCAAGGGGAGACTAAAGAACGAAGAGCGGCATGAAGACGTCAACGGCGTCCGCGTCCATCATCCCGAATCCGCGCATGTAGCCTCCTAAGCTCGTCCAGCGCCGCGTCCAACAGTGGTCGGTCCCTCCGTCTGACCAGTACCCTCCAGCTCTGCATGTAGATAGACATTTTGAAGATGGCGTCAGCCGGGCTGGAGATGAGTGAGCCCTCGATGGCTAGCTTGTTGCGAATGTTCCAGAGCGCCCAACATTGCGCAGCGAAGGTAAACCAAGCTATCCTACGGAGTCTACCCGACAAGCCGTTGGCAATGGCGACAAAGTCCGCAGCCCCTGCTGGGTTCCATGAGCAGGAGAGGAGCTCCCTGATTCCTGCCCACATAAAGACGGCAATGTGGCAAGTGAAGAAAATGTGGTCACAAGTTTCCCATTCGCCACATAAGGCGCATCGCCCGTTCGATGGCCCGTGCCGCTTGACAAGTTGATCCCCGGAGGGGAGCCTCCCCCGGATGAGTTGCCAGAGGAAGACTCGGATTTTTGGAGGTACCCTAGTGCGCCAAATATCCTTGAAGTGCGTAATCGTCCCACCCCGGGACAGTTTGGAGTACATCGAGGAGGTGGAGTACTCTCCGGAAGGCTCCAGCGCCCATCTAACCACATCCGCGCCCTCAGCGGCTGGCGATAGGTCGAAGATCCTACAGAGGTTGTCCCACTCGACCCTCTCAGCAAGGCCGAAGGTGCGCCTGAAGCGAATCGTCCAGCCATCGTTGGACCTAACCCCTTCCACGGTCGCGAAGTGGTTGTCGCAGCATGCGAAAAGACGGGGGAAGGTAAAGCGAAGGGGCCCCGTGCCCGTCCACCAATCCAGCCAGAAGTAGGTCCTCCGCCCACTACGAACCTGGTGCTTCGCTCCCAACTTGAAGTACCATTTGATCTTCTGGATGGCGTTCCAGAACTGTGATCCTTTGGTGGGAACTGCCGGGGAGAAAAGGTCGTGGTCCCCCAGGTACTTGGCCCGAAGAAGGTCTGCCCATAGGCCTTCATCGTTTTGATAGATCTTCCAAATCCATTTCAACATGAGGGCGATGTTCATGAGCTTGGTGTTGAGGATCCCCAATCCTCCAAACGCCCGAGGTTTGCACACCGTGGCCCAGTCCACCATGTGGTACTTCCGCTTGGGACCCGCTCCTTCCCAAAAGAAGCGGGAGCGGTGTTTATCCATAACTGCGTGGGTCGTGTCATGCAGCAAGTAAAGACCCATAGCAAAGAGCGGTAGGCTGGAAAGGCAAGAATTGGTGAGCTCCAGTCTGCCAGCAGCAGCAAGGAAAAGACCCTGCCAGGGCTCAACCCTGTGGCCAACCTTCTCAGTAAGGAAGTTCCAGTCAGCCACCGAGAGGGGGCGGTCGCTGACAGGAAGGCCGAGGTAGTGAAACGGCAGGCTCCCCAGCCTACAGTTAAGAGCGTCAGCCACTCTTTGACGCTCCAGATCGTCGACCCCAGTCACGACGGCTTCGCTCTTAGCGAAGTTGATCTTAAGGCCTGACATGTTCTCAAAGCAGAGAAGCAGGAACTTAAGATTGGCCAACCCGGTATCAGAAGGTTCGATCAGAATCAAGGTGTCATCCGCATATTGAAGATGGGTTATCCCCCCGGGGATCAGGTGGGGCACCACACCCTTGAGGTGCCCAGAGATGGTGGCTCTAGCGATGATAGCCGCCAGGGAATCCACCATGAAGTCAAACAGGATCGGGGAGAGAGGGTCCCCTTGTCTCACACCACGAGCGTTCCTGAAGTTCTCCCCAATAACCCCGTTCACGTTGACCGCAGTCTGGCCACCCGAGACCAGCTGCATAAGGCGATGAACGATCATGGGGGAGAAGCCCTTTCTCAGCAGAACTTCACGAAGGAAATCCCAGCTGACTCGATCGAAGGCTTTCTCGAAGTCAAGCTTGAGAAGGAGGCCCTTGAGTTTCTTAACCCTCAACTCATGGGCGATTTCGTGGAGGGCGAGCACACCCTCGTGCAGGCACCTCCCTTTGATGAAGGCCGATTGGCTGCGGTCAATGGTCCTATGCGCAAGGGGGGCGAGTCGGGTAGCGTAAGCCTTGGCAATGAATTTAAAAATAACGTTGATAAGAGCAATTAGTGATCAAATTTTGTTTTAAACTACGACCACGCATGTTAAACCGATCCAAAGCGAATAGTTTATGTTACTACCTTCGTAGTGGGTACTAGCTTATATGTGATCTGTGTTGTGCCATTTATTATGTTGTAGGCTAATTTTGTCTTGGGCTGTTCGTAAGACTGGATACTAGTTGGCTCGGTCCAGACTTGGTGCCATTTACTATGGTGAGGTTGTGATTTCATGCATTGTGTCATTTATTATGTTCATGTCGTTGTTTTTGAACTCGGCTCAGTTTGGCTTGCTAGGACAACGAGTATGATAGTACCTATAATACCTCGTTGTGGGTAATTTTAGCCACACATGGTGGGACTATTTATTCCCTTCAAAACATGGTTGGATTAATAACATCACAGCCGTTAAGATGCTTCGGAAATCGTTCAAAAAAAAGGACGGAAATCACCGGAGCAAAAAAAGAAGGGATACTCACAAACAAGACGGCGCCTATGATCTCGGTGGTTAGTGGAAAATTCAACGAGTCCTCCTGCTGCAGCTTCAGCAGTACGTCTAGCAGGTCCTCGTCTTCGTTGCTGCATCCCCCCACGCCGGAAGCTCGCTTGGTCTTGCGCTCCTCCATGACGTCGCTAATGATGCGCTGGATGCGGTCGTTGCTTCTCTTCGCGTCGCGCTCACCATTGCTCAGCCACCGTACCAACGGCGACGACGGGAAAAGATCGGCCGGACAGAAACCGCTGATGAGCCTGAACGCCTCGCCCAACTCGCGGAGGTACTCGCCCTGCTTTGCGAACTTGCCGCCAAAAACCGCCCTTGTCACGACGTCGTTGCTGAGAGCTACCACCTTGGCGCTGACATTGATGGTAGCGCCAGCCAAGGCAGCATCGGTCATGGAACGGACAAGGTTGCCCACCTCCTCTGCCCTGATGACCTCAATGCGGTTCACCTGGTTGGAGCTGAGGAGCTCCACGACGCAGACTTTGCGCATCTCGCACCACCGGTCGCCGTAGGGGGCAAAGGCGATGTTCTTGTACCCGCAACTGAAGATGTCTGCTATCACGCTGTGTGGCCGGCTCGCGAATGCGAGGTCGTTGGTCCTCATTACCAGCGCCGCCGCCTTGGCGCTGGACACCACCACGGTGGGTACCTCACCGAGCCTGAGGAGCATCAGCGGCCCATGGCGGCGAGATAGCTGCATCATCGCACGATGCGGGAGGAGGCTGACCATGTGGTGGAGGCTTCCAATGACCGGGAGTGTCCATGGCCCAGGAGGCAACCGGTGCTTCTTCTTGGCCTTGCCACCGGAAAGAGTGAGCTTGACGAACCAAAGGGCTACTACGGTGGATATAACTGCGAAACACAAGCTTAATGACACCTCCATTACTTTCACCTTCCTATGAATGTGGCTGAAGAGATACTACCTTCCCATGAATGTGGCTGAAGAGATACTACTGGCTACGGCCTACGGGATATGTATGGGCCTGGAGCTGCCTCTATTATTTCCATTTTCGTATGATTGTGGCTGAAGAGCTAGCATTGGTGTGGCACATCTTCTGCACGTCATTGCTGACATATCCTTTACTGATCTGTGATCTCCATTCTATGAGAGTCCCTGGAGATCTCGATCGTCCATGTGGGCTGTCATCTTTGACCGACCAGTGCCTGGCAGACTCGCCACGGGAATCTTCTCTAAGGGCATCTCCAACACGGCGACCATCCCGCGCCCGCGCGTTCGGATGGATCTAACCGGACAAAAACCCGGCCCAGCGCGCGGATCCATCCCAAAAACGGATGGCCGCGTCGACGGATGGCCGCGTCGTTCGGGCGACCCAAACCTGGCTCAAATCTGAGACGAGTTTGCGTGGCCGCGGATGCCGATGGCTAGCCACTTGTGTCCGCCCTTTGTCCGCCCCTGGCCCGCGTGTCATAGGGAGAAAGTTTTTTTCTTCATTGAAAAGGAAGACATTACCTTTTTTTAAATCTACTACTACTATTTTAATACGTACGGGGCCGGCGACTCGCCGCCGGGGCCGTGGATTTCACTCGACGCGGGCGGCCTGTACGCGTGAGGATTCCACTCCAGCTTACCAGCTGGGTTCCTCCGTGGCCGCCCTCCTCCTTTCTGTCCTCGCGCCTTGGGCACGCTCGCGCTCCGCCTCCTGTGGCAGCACCATCCGCTTCCCGCACAGCTCTAGCTCCTACAGGGTGGCGCGTTCCACAGCGGTCCGTGCCTCCAGGCAGACGAGGCCGGTGGCCTGTGCCTCGTGGTTCTCCTCCCGACGGCGCATGCGCTCTTGTCGGCCGCGCTCCGCCGACGCAGCAGCCTCCCGGGCGCGCCGCTCGGGCGAGGGCAGCTGGATGAGGTGGCGGGCTGCTCGCATAGCGAGGAGCTGGTTCTTCTGGCCGAGGAGGTCGCCTAATCGGCGGCGGCCGGCCCGGATGAGGTGGTGGCCTCGTGCTCCTTCATCACGCGCGTGAGGTCGGCGAGACGCTCCTCGATGGCGGCGTTGATGTTCGCCAGCGCGAGGTCCTCCGCGTCGACGGGCTCCTCCTCCGCGGCGGCCGCCCCCTCCTCCGCGGCCTCGTACCAGCCGTCCGCGGTCTCGTGCCAGCCGTCCGCGGCCGCCTCCACCATCTCCGCGTCCTCTTCCTTCTTCGCCGCCCCCTCGGCAGCGACGCGGAGCGCCTCGTCGTCGGCGACCCAACGCGCGTCCGTCCGCTCCTCCTCCTCCGTCCGCGGGAACCTGGCCCGGGCGGCGAGGGAGAGCTTGGCCCACGTGGCCTGCAGGGTGCGCGGCATGGCGATGGAAGTTTAGAGGGCGCCGGAGAAGGAAGAGGGGGAGAGGACGGCGGAGCGGGTGTGAGGTCTGTGAGGCCGCCGCCGTCTTTTATAGCCGGCGGCCGTGGGAGGGAAACTTGGGCGCGAGCGCGTGCCCATGGCCTTTTCGCGCGCGCGGGAACTTTCCCGCGCGTTCTCCCGCCCGCCTTTGATGTCCCATCAAGGCCTGCCATGGCGCAGCGCCGCGCAGGGAAAACGAACCACGTGGCGGTTTTTTGGGTCGCCGCGTTGGGCGCAGCGAGCGTCCCAAACGAATACGCGGACGCGGACGGGTGTCCGGGCGGCCACCCAAACGACCTTAAATGGACAGTCTAGCGCGTCCGTTTGGGTCGCAGGGTTGGAGATGCCCTAAGAGAAGCCATTACAGGTGTTTGTCCGTAGGACGCGGAGACGCCGAGCTGCTGGCTACGGAATATGTATGGGCCCTGGAGCTGCCTCTATTATTTTCATTCATCTTCGTACAATTGTAGGTGAACAGCTAGCTAGCGTTGGTATATATGGCACGTCATTGCTGATGTTCCTTAAGAGCATCTCCACCGGCGTCCTCGATAGCGGTCCCGATAGCAATTTGGGGGTCGGGAGCGAAAATGGGTTCGCACCGGTGCGTCCCATACGGCGCCGGTCAATTTTGGAGCCCAATAGAATCGCCGGCAACACCGTGCCGGCCTCTTCGCCAAGGGCGCGAATCGGGCGCGCCGGCGCCTCACGAGGCTGAAATTTTTGGGCGTGGGAGCCGCATGTCAGTGACGCGAGGGCGCCGCACGGGATATTTTACCGCCACGACGCTGCCGCCAGAATGCCGCGCGGGAAATTCTCCCGCCGCGACACCGCGCGGGAAGTTTCCCGCCTCGCCGGCGGTCTATATTATCCCTCCTCCCCCGCCATTGCTGCAAAAACCCTAGAAAATAGCACAATGTGGGATTCGTGGGAGGAGGCGGCGCTAGAGGCGGCCGTAGAAGTCGTGGAGGCGGACCCGCAGCTCGCAGAGTACGAGGCGTGGGAGGAGGCGGCGCTAGCGGCGACCGTAGATGCCTATGTCGCGGACGAGCGGCAGGACCAGGAGGCGGAGCGGCGGCTGCGGGTGACCGAGGAGGCGCGACGGCGGCGGGTGGCGCGGCAAGAGGTGGCGCGGCAGCGAGAGGAGGCGGAGCGGCGGCAGCGGGAGGAGGCGGAGCGGCTGGAGTTCCTGGAAGCGCGGCGGCGGCGGGAGGAGCTGACCCAGCGCCGGTGGGAGGTGCGCCATCAGAGGGGTGGGAGGAGCTTGCGCTGCGGCGGTTGCAGCGGGAGGAGACGCAGATTCAGGAGGAAGTCTGCGAGCGGCGGCGTTTGGCGGAGCTGCAGCTCCGCCTACAGAGGCAGGAGTTGGATCACCGTCGGCGGCGGGAGGACCTGGAGCGGCAGCTGCGTCAGGAGGCGGTGGCCGCGGATAGAGCCACCTACTTGACGTTCGGGGATCATCGACGGAGGATCACCGTAGAGAGCAGGGGAGAGACCACCGGAGAGAGCAGCGGGCGATCATCCACCTCCATAGAGCCAAGTGGCCAGTAGAGGTAGTAGGCTAGAGGTGAAGGGGGTTTCATATGTCATCCGGGGTTGAGGAGTGAATAATATTTTACTCGGATTTGCCCGAAAATATTATTCATTCCTCGATCCTGAATGACATTAAAATGAAACTTTAAACATAATATGTAGTTTGTGTAAAAAATTCTATCGGGGCCACCTGTTTGGGGGCGCCGGTGTGGAAACAGCTCCCTAAATAGAGAATGCAGTGCCGGCGTCCCCCAAACAGAGGTGCCAGCGCCCCTGCCGACGTCTATTTAGAGGCCACCGGTGAAGATGCTTTTAGTGATCCCATTCCATGAGAGCCGAGGCCTCGTCCATGTGGGATGTCATATTTGACCGAACTGTCATGCCTGGCAGTCTGGAACTTGCCACGCGAAGCTTTTCGTAGGGGAGCCATTACAGGTGTCCCTCGGAGGCGCTGAGAAGAACCCTTTTGTCAAGTTGTTAGAGTCTTATATCTAATTGGAGACTCCCTAGGAGTTACCACGTTAATTCTAGAGGTAAATAAATTTTAATCCACCCGATCAATCCATGATCCGACTGTATCCGTCGGATTAAATCTAGTTGCAATCTAGTGTAATATGAAGCTTTAAGTGGAAGTTCAACTTAACAGTCTCCACGACATACCGGTATATAAAACAATGTTCTGGAAACTTATTGATGAGATGTGCCAATGAGAGTTTGTGGGGGATTGCTGGAATTTGTGGGCATTTGGCCTTTGGCCCATGGCCCATTATCAAATTCTGAAACTCATATCATTACGATGCTGATACGTCTCCAACGTATCGATAATTTCTTATGTTCCATGCTACTTTATTGATGATACCTACATGTTTTATACACATTATATGTCATATTTATGCATTTTCTAGAACTAACCTATTAACAAGATGCCAGTTGCTGTTTTCTGCTGTTTTTGGTTTCAGAAATCCTAGTAAGGAAATATTCTCGGAATTGGACGAAACTTTCGCCGGGGTCCTATTTTTGCACGAAGCTTCGGAAGACCGAAGAGATAACGAAGTGGGGCCACGAGGCAGCCAGGGCATAGGGCGGCGCGGCCCCTGGCCGCGCCACCTACCCCTGGGCCCTCGTGTGGCCCCCGCGTTGACCTTCCGCCTACTTAAAGCCTCCGTCGCGAAACCCCAGTACCGAGAGCCACGATACGGAAAACCTTCCGAGACGCGCCGCCGCGAATCCCATCTCGGGGGATTCAGGAGATCGCCTCCGGCACCCTGCCGGAGAGGGGATTCATCTCCCGGAGGACTCTACACCGCCATGGTCGCCTCCGGAGTGATGAGTGAGTAGTTCACCCCTGGACCATGGGTCCATAGCAGTAGCTAGATGGTCGTCTTCTCCTTGTTGTGCTTCATTGTTGGATCTTGTGAGCTGCCTAACATGATCAAGATCATCTATATGTAATTCTATATGTTGTGTTTGTCGGGATCCGATGGATAGAGAGTACTATGATTATGGTGATTATCAATCTATTGTTTATGTGTTGTTTATGATCTTGCATGCTCTCCGTTATTAGTAGAGGCTCTGGCCAAGTTTTTACTCTTAACTCCAAGAGGGAGTATTTATGCTCGATAGTGGGTTCATGCCTCCATTGAATCTGGGACAGTGACAGAAAGTTCTAAGGTTGTGGATGTGCTGTTGCCACTAGGGATAAAACATTGATTCTATGTCTAAGGATGTAGTTTGATTACATTACGCACCATACTTAATGCAATTGTCTGTTGCTTTGCAACTTAATACTGGAGGGGGTTCGGATGATAACCTGAAGGTGGACTTTTTAGGCATAGATGCAGTTGGATGGCGGTCTACTTTGTCGTAATGCCCAATTAAATCTCACTATATTTATCATATCATGTATATGCATTGTTATGCCTTTCTCTATTTGTCAATTGCCCGACTGTAATTTGTTCACCCAACATGTTTTTATCTTATGGGAGAGACACCTCTAGTGAACTGTGGACCCCGGTCCTATTCTTTACATAGCATACAATTGTGTTTATTGTTTTCTTTGCAAACATCTTCCACTCGATACGTTTAATCCTTTGTTACAGCAAGCCGGTGAGATTGACAACCTCACTGTTTCGTTGGGGCAAAGTACTTTGGTTTTGTTGTGCAGATTCCACGTTGGCGCCGGAATCCCTGGTGTTGCGCCGCATCACATTTCGCGACCATCAACCTTCAACGTGCTTCTTGGCTCCTCCTGGTTCGATCAACCTTGGTTTCTTTCTGAGGGAAAACTTGCTGCTGTGCGCATCATACCTTCCTCTTGGGGTTCCCAACGGACGTGTACATTTACGCGCATCAAGCACTGTTTTCTAGCGCCGTTGCCGGGGAGATCAAGACACGCGCTGCAAGGGGAGTCTCCACTTCTCAATCTCTTTACTTTGTTTTTGTCTTGCTTTATTTTATTTACTACTTTGTTTGCTGCACTAAATCAAAACACAAAAAAATAGTTGCTAGTTTTACTTTATTTACTGTCTTGCTCTCTATATCAAAAACACAAAAAAATTAGTTACTTGCATTTACTTTATCTAGTTTGTTTTATTTACCGTTGCTAAAATGAATACTCCTGAAAATACTAA